>OZ030396.1:16116705-16601705 GCA_964023965.1 Melinopterus prodromus
TACCCAAACTCCACATAAAATTGCAGTATGAATAACGTTGAAATAGGCGCAGCAAATTGACATTAGCATCTTCTTTGTCCACTGAAGCATTACGTTTCAATATTTAAATTAATTTTAGGGTGTTTGTTTTTTAATTGTCTGTAAATTTTCAAGGGACCCACAACTCACACTAATTTGTTGACTGCAATGGCCAAATTTGGCTTTTTATTTTCTTTCTCTAATGTAAAATGGTCCCAAAATACACTTCACTAAGCCGTAAGCGTCTTCTTTTGGTAAAAAGTTTTCTGTCCAAACTAGATCAAAGTTTCTTTCTGAACGAGATGTGCACGCGCTAGAACGAAGACACGTTCATCGAAGTAGTACGTCTCAGGATCAAAGTAGTTCTTCAGAACTAGTTCTTAGAACTAGTTCCTTTTCGTGAACAAGTTCGGAAGAACTAGTTCATCAAAAAGAACATCTCAACTTCAGAGCGCAGGGTCATCGTATTTCAAAGGTGCCGAAAAGTTAGCGTATGGTTGGAATTTTGAACAAAAGAGCAAAAATTACAAAGAATTTTTGTCATCGATGAATCCGAGTACAAAAAAGCCCAAATTCGATCATAAGCATGATACATAATTCGCGGGTATCTGCGTATCCCGGAATAAAAATAATGGTGTGATTGATTATTTAAATAACAAATTCGAAATTTGGTTCTGATCGCATGTTTAGACTGTAAGGTAGAAAGAAAATCAGAAAAAATTACTAAACCTAAAAAACCGAAAAAACAAAAAAATCCTAGGAAAAGAACAAATAAAAATAAAAAAATTGTCTAAAAATACAAATATTTGACATTACACTTCAAATTGGAACGTAACAGATATGTATTGACTTTTGACTCTTTTACTAAAACCATACAATAATGATTCACTACCTAATCCGTTTACAATAGATTTATCTCTTAATTAATTGTGTTCACATTACTCTACAAGTAAAATAAATTTGAAAATGTAAACAATTCAAGAAATTATTATCCAGTTAACATTGACCAATTTGTGGACATACAAAGCTGTTTACAGAGCCAATCTTGCGGTAATCAATTATCTGCGCCCCATCCTTCCTGTGTTTATTTTCTCTGCTGATATGCCCGCACAATAAAATTGCTCGCAATCAATATCAATTTAGACTCCCCGAAGCTTAACCATTACATGCGGGAAATTCCACGTCATCAGTTACAAACACGAACCCATATACGTAATTATAAAAGCAAACTTCGTTTTCAACGCCCAGCTATTTGAGAAATTTATATGCGGTCTACTGCACAGTTTAATAAAATAAACAGAATACTCTACTCGGGAAGCGATAATATATTGTCATCTAGTTATTCTTTGAATTATCATTCATTAGGAACCTTTTAAAGGGGTTTACTTCCCGCTCTCTGCTCATAAGGCACGTCAAAGGTAATATGATAATTGATATTATTAGTAAACCAGGATGAGAAAACATAAAAAAATACTTTGACACATCAATTTGGTATTATGAAAATATACATTTTTAGATCAAAGTCACTTACCGACATACATTTTTTACATATGACACCATACATTTTCTTTGAGGCACCATTTTTGTTCGTTTCTGATAAACATTTTCCTTAATGATAGCATAACAATTGTATAACCTTACCTCAAATCAAATGGGCATTTTCGTTAGTCCTCTTTGCGCTAAATACCAGTCCGAGCTTCAAGCTTTCCATTACGTTAGTTCTCAGAGTAGATCTCAAACTTTGTCCGTCAAAACCTGATGTTCGGTTCAGTTGTCTAGTTTAGTTGTAGTAATGATTCGTATTCAACGCAAATAAATTTACCAAAAACACCCATTCACACTTAATTCACAAAACCTATTTTCCACAGAGTTATTATACTTCCCTGTTTTTATTTTCCTTTGATTTGAAAATGGTTTCATGTGCTGTATCTGTCTAAATCAATTAAAAAGTAGAGGGCTGACATGTAAAAAAGTATCGACGAAATCATCAAAGTCATCGATGATGGTCAGAATTATTTATTAAAAATAATAGATATCTAAACTTTTAGAATTAAAATTTAGATTTAAAGGCTATACAAATAATATTATATCATAAAAAATATTTTTGTAATTCATGTGTCTTCACAAATTAAATTATTTCGAAAAAGTATGAAAAAGACTTGCTATCCATCCGTCACGATTTGGGCGGGATAGTCCAAAATTTTGCTCACGGGTGTCTTCTGATATAGCATCCCGATTTGTCCAGCTTTTTGAAAATGTTTGTTGTAATGTTCATGTATAAAAACATAGCGTATTTTAGTTTTTCACATTTTGTCAGTAATAGGGACAAAATAAATGTTCCAAAGCTAGATTAGGCCAGATAAAATTAATATACCTATTTTATAGTCATAGCAATGCAGCACTAATAATCAATTTTAAAATTTTAATTGACACTTACGTCTATGTAAAACAAAATACTGAAAACGACTCAAAAACAATACAGAAAATTATTATATCGGATTTGGATTCAAATAAAATCAGTTCTATCGTTTCTGAAAACACGGATTTAAATTATATACTTAATTATGATTACATATTTGTACAGATATTTTTCTTAAATCTAAAAAAACTTACTATATTGATAAATAGGAAAAAAATATACCATATCTAAAAAACGAAAATGCATAGCTGACACTTGACGACAACTTAAGAAAAGAACTTCTATTATTGGAAATTAAAGGTCAAAATTCAAAGGAAATAAAAAAAGTTTTTGAAAATTGACGATTTTCTGGTGGTGGAACAG
Source organism: Melinopterus prodromus (assembly GCA_964023965.1). Classification (NCBI taxonomy): domain Eukaryota; kingdom Metazoa; phylum Arthropoda; class Insecta; order Coleoptera; family Scarabaeidae; genus Melinopterus; species Melinopterus prodromus. The sequence goes on from OZ030396.1 coordinate 16,119,506, forward strand.
ATGGAAGAAAGAAAAATAATTTAGAAAAAAATGTTATTTTTATTTCATTATCCCTTCCAGAATGATAATTATTGAAAATCAAATTTATTAAAAAATATAAGAAGGATGGTGACACATGTGGAATGTAAATTTTAAATTAATTTGGATAAACAAATTATACGTCACGACCTGGATTTGAACCAGGGACATTTTTGTATCTAGCACAATCTACAACCAATTACGCTATAAAAATCCTATTATCTATGATCATTTTTGATCATATTTCAGATTTCAGATTTTTACCTAGATTAATAAACAAAAAGTTTGTTTTTAGTTGCCTTCGTGTTATAAACTGACAGTCGATATGTTCTGCGATCAGAATGTGATCCGGATTGTAAATATCACACACGTAATATAGGGTGCCATTAAAAATGGCATTTTTGTCGTAGCACTTCTCAAAATGTCGTTCGTCTAACTGTCTAACATGATCAATGAAAAAATAAACGGGCGTACTATGGTAACAAAGATATGTTTAACATACAACAGGACATAAACACCGATATGGAAAAGCTAGAAACCTGGGGCAACAACAGAAAGAATAAATCACAAAACCTCAGAAGGTGGGATGAACATAAGAAAAATAAGACTCACTAGTTATCTCAAAAATTCAAAAATCACGAAGATGATCCCGAACTCAATGAGAAAAACAATATATCATGCCATGTTTACGAGCAGTATACAGTACTTAGGGACAATATGGGGAGCGACAACACAGAAAAACCTGAATATGCTCCAAATTCAAAAGAATTGAATACTAAGATTACTCTTCAAGCTCGACTGCCATACACCCACAACAACAGTTTTTGAACATACCGGAGAATTAAACATTCGTGACACTCTGATGATGAACGATATCTTATTAATGCACAAGATACAAAATGGGGAGATAAGGACTGCACTTGCATTTACGACCAGTAATGATATACATAATAAAAATACAAGACACCGAGAAATGATACGAACACAAAGAATAAATTTATCGAGATATGGCCTGAATATAACTACAGATACAGTAAACTTATATAACAAATTAGACGAAACAAATACAAACTACAACAATTTAGAAAAACTATTAAGAAAATGATTTTTAAAAAAGAAATAAAAAATAAAAAAAATGATAAAGAAAAAATTATCAAAAACAAAAGTAAAGTAAAAATTAATTGACGACACGATTCACTTGGACGGACAGAAGGAACCTTCAATACCGCTAGCCCGGGAATGAGCAACCACCACTCGTGGCGAGGAAGGAGGGAAGAAACGCGTGGAAAATCGCATGATCTGCAATAAACTGTTATTGTTATTAATGTGATTTATCCAGACTGTATGCTATTAGTAGAACAATAAAGTAAATTAATGTAGAAAAATAAAAGCCTCTTCACGTTGCAGATTTTTTTATTAATTTACTGGTAATTGACATCCAGTAAATTAATAAAAAATCTGCAACGTGAAGAGGCTTTTATTTTTCTACATTAATTATACTACTTTGCATGATGGACATACCTCTAATAAAGTAAATCATTCAAGTCGCCCGTTATACTGCCGATGCCGTCCAACGGTAAAACGCCGTATCTCTATACAAAAAATCGCGACCATTTTTCCGATATAATGGAAAAACCACGAACATTTTTAAAATTTTAATGAATTTATCTTAGCCTAGCATGTTACCTCACTATTTTAACGTAAAACAGGCAAATTTGTTTTAACTACTAAAGTCATATTTAAGAGAAAACGGTCAATGTCAGTACATACGGCACTTTACCATTGGAGAGCAGTATACCCGTGCGTTCCACAATATATTCCCCAGTAAATAGAGTGACATAACTGCTTAGAAACAATCATCAATATGCAGGATTATTTGTTTTACTCTGCCAATAATATCACCTGTCACAACGGTTCCTGCCTTATTTCAAATATATCCCAATTTAAGAACTGCTACTAGGAAACTTTTCTTCACAACGCCAGATCGACAAAAATCTGCTGACAGATTTGGTTCCGAGCACTTCAAGATTGCGCTGGTTTGTGTCGATCCGCCGTCTGGTTTCAATTTACAAATCTCTCGGTCACGTCAAGCGGCGAACGCTTCAGGAAAGCTGTAAACAGTTTCCGCTAAAACGAGACCTGTCAGAGATGAATTCCCGAAACGTTGTCGTCTATTTTGCCGTATCATCCTAACGAGAATACTTCCACGCCGCTGACTGACATCGGTAAACAGAGAAAAATGTAATGAATGTTTTTAATATATTCTAATGGTTTGGGGGAAGGATGGAAATATGTAATTTTGTTCCGAAATTGGGGAATATGCGAGAGTAATTTGTTTGGATGGTGAATAGTAATGTACCAAGAGGTTTGGACGAAATTTTATTTGACTTTTATTGACTTATTTGACTCAAAACCCACATTAACTGGTATTTCTATCCAAACTATCATAGTAGTGTATAAAAGCCAATGAATCTGTCGAATTGTAAAAGAATTAGATTGACGTTTAAAGAATATTTCGATGACGTTATAACTTTTAAAAAAGTCTATGAGGAAATCTGAAAATAAGATGTTGAACTTCACCAAAACAATAATAATTATTGATAATAATAATATATGTCTCCCAAGACCCAGTTCTACCTCGTTCTAGTTCTTGTTCAAAGTTTATGAAGTTTTCAGTGTAACGTTGGGCTGGATGAAAAATAGTTTTGTGGAAATATAAAAATTGATTTTACTTCCGCATCTTTGACTTTTATCAAAAATAAAACATCTAGCCCAACTCATGATTCAAAAATAGATGTTTTATTCAAGTACAATGATAACCCAAACATTATAATTGCGATAATAAAGCGCAATTGCCAGAAATGTACTTATTTACCCATATTATGTACTGCAGCCCGGTGTCGACAGCAGACGTCAGGAGCTTTAAACACCGCCTATAACTGGTGACTAAGGATTGACGTTGGCAAACTAATTCCAGCAAAAAGAAGTAGAAACAAAATATTTCGTCTCGGACTTGCGATGTTTTTGCAACGAAACTTTAATACAAAATAATAAATAAAAATAATCAAAAGATCAAAATAATCAAAGGATTAAGAAGTCTATTTCAATATCCCGCAATACAAAAACCTTTGAAAATGGACTACTATTTGAAACAAAATAATAATGATATTAATTGATTTTATCTGCTACATAATTACCACACTGCATATCATATTTTCAAAACTGAGTCTCTTTCCTTAAATGTGGAACGGTTAATTCTGGAGCGGCTAATAGAATATAATTAATTCCAAGATTTTCATGTTCTATGACCTTATATAGGTTTTTATTTCGAGAAAAACAGTTGGAACAGTAAGCATTGGTAACTCCGGGAACATAGATTTTATAAATGGAAATTCAGTAATGGATTTTGCTAGATTTATTTGCTAGATTTATTTTGTCGATAAATATGACAGTGAAAACTTCTAAAAGGCCTGAAAAGTGTACTTCATCAGATTGTTGCCTGAAAACCTAACGTATTTGACGATTTTCGTTTCCTATGTACGAAAAATGATATGCCATTTTGAAGAAACAACGACTATTTGAAAAAAACTGTTGGAATAGGAACATCCACCAATTAAGTTATAAGTTATAACTCGAGTGTGTAAAACGTAAGAATTAAAAATATTTGATATCTGAAATTATTTAATTCGTAATTAGAATGGATGTACACAAGAATGTCATCAAGCATATTTTTGTATTTTGCATAATGTTCAATTTTCTTTAGATGAAATTCTGACCATTCGGCAAAACCAGAGATGGTGGCGCCCCGCAGCGGGGGAAACTGAAAGATGTCAGTGATAGATAAATGCGGTTATGTTGTGTTCACACATTAATGGTTGCGTTTGTTATTTATAATACGGTGGCAATGATAACCCTAAGCAAGATTTATTGTTTCGAAAAAGACGGATAAAACACATCCAACAATCTAGTACAAGTCTAGTGTTGGGAAATTTATCAAAACAAGGCAAATTTTATTATTACTAAGATTTAGATGTGGCGATGGAAATTTAATTACTATTTTAACGTGCTAAATGTGTAACTGTTTTTTAATGATATCTTTGTGTTGAGCAGGAGTCCTTTTGGGAAATTCAGTCATTAGGACCAGTCTGCCTCCTGAAATATAACCTGTTAAAATTGAGAAATACACATCAATTCTTTACCTTATATCTGCTGGTTTCCCTATGTTGTGTTTCTTTCCGACTCAATTCATGCGTGCCTTTTGGAAAATTCTGAGTTGGAATCGCATTATCTCTCAATTTCTGTATACCTTCCAGGGAAGCTCTACAAAATCCAGTTTAATATTGAAGTTAGATTATGTTTGTGTTGAGTCCTTGCGTTTATTGTAGAAAAAATCTTCGTCTCGAAACTGTTTACTGCAAACTCTCAGAATGGAGATACTTTCTTGCCGATTTTAGATTTATGTAACCACTTTACTGATAGTATTTTATCATTAAGAAACCTGTGGAATTACATATTTTTAGAATAATATGTTGTGCACTGCGGTACTTTACAATACATACTGCCTTGGCAACGTCTATCGACCCTAATTTTGACCCTTTGTCAAAGCCTATGTAAGAAATACACTAGTAAACAACAACGTGCCATCCCGTGAAATTAGAATTTAGATATCATTATGAGGTCAATGCGGGGACAACCGACAAAGCGATACAATATAATTTTAACAACAATATTTAATTCTAACTAGCAATAAACCATTCTGATTAGCTCAAGAATCATTACTTAACATGTATGTTATACATTTTATTATTTTAGTTCTATAATGATTTTATATTCCTTGATAGTTCCCTGTTCTATCTGTATTTTATGTGTTGTCTACATTGAAACTTTAAACAGTTCTGAAACCCCCACTCTAAAATTTAGAGAACACTACGATGAGTGTCAGGAAAGCACAACGTATACAGCGCTTTTACTGACAATGTGCAAAATCATAAAGGCATCCAAACGCTGAAGCGATGGGAATATGATAAGAAAGCATCGTTTATTACATTTCACACTATTAATAATTAACATGAATTTGCAAAGTAGAAGATTTATATAAAATTCAAACTATTACTTAATTAGTTAGAAATTGGCATAAAGAATGTACAGGATTTACAATGCTGCACTTACTAACTTTATTCTCCGTTATTTATCCTTTAGTTACGCAGCTAAACATTTACAATTTCGTTGTACTATTTTACTTACCGTTCGCAAGTTGGCTGTTCCAACCGATTAAAACAAAATTAGGATTTCCAAGCGCAGGATTGGACAAGAACCATTTTTTTGTGTCCCCTCGTTACTGAAACGAGCGAAGACGTCTTCTCATGTAGTGTTTTTTCTTTGCAGGAATTCGAATGCCTGACCCTGTGATCATGAAATCGCGACGCCATGGATGGGGAAAATCGAATAATCTTAAATGTGGGCGGAATTCGTTACGAAACGTACAAGGCGACGCTGAAGAAAATTCCGGCGACGAGACTTTCCCGGCTGACTGAGGCACTCGCCAACTACGACCCGGTGCTGAACGAGTACTTTTTCGACAGACATCCGGGGGTCTTTGCCCAGATCCTGAATTATTACAGGTAATTTGGAAAAGAGAACAGAACAACCTGTGTTATACACTATCCGCCAGCTGCGGCAGACGTTTTACTGCAGTAAGCCATCGACCGACCACGAATGAGTCCATCCTCTTCAATTATTGTTTTATTATTTGCGATGGATTTACCTATAAAGAAAATAGAAATAAATTTTACTGGTAGATCGCAGTATAACGAATTTAGTACAAGTTATTAAACTACAGTAAAAAACGCTCATTTGGAATTACTTAAATAATTAGGCACAAATATTAATGGGAAGATAATTATTAAGTGGAAAACGCTCTTGTTAGTGTCCAGCTAATTAACTATATTTCCCTAAATTATGTGAACTAACTATGTTTTAAAATGGCGATCATTACTCAAAAGCATTTGCTGGCAAATGAAGCTGCTTTATAGTTATGCTTTATAGTATTTTTATAGTTATTATGTTTTGTATTTATGTTTTTTACTGTATCATACGCAGTATGTAAAGTATTGTAATCGTGCCGAAAAAAAAATTGAGATTTTAGCGGAAATACGTCTTTATGGGTCCCCTGAACATGTTTGACCAAGGTACAAAAAAATGTCTGTGTGTGTGTCTGTGTGTATGTATGTGTAAACGATTTTTATGGCGACGATTCCGGAGAAACTACTAAAGGTATCGGGACGAAAGTTCATATTTAGAAGTTTTATGACCAAACTTAGAGGTGAAAAGCTTTTGGCTCAAAAGGGTCCAGAGGAACTGGTAGTTTATTCTAAGCCCTTTTCAAGGATTTTGCAAGAGAGCCGCCATTTCTGTAATTTCGTCAAAATAGTTAAATAATAAATTAAAGTACAGGAAATTTTGAATAATTTATGCCTATGACTTTTGTTTGTAAAATTAATAGTTTAGCTACAAGAGCAAATTCTATTTGATCGAGATCGGTCGCATCTGCATTGATATGAAACTAAATAGTAGCCAGGATTTTGACAAATATTTTTTGTGCTGTCACACTCGAAAACAGCTGATTTCATCAGAGGTTGGAGAACCGCTATAGAACGGTGCCGCTCTAGTGCAGCAAAGTACACAATACAAATTTCAAATAAAATAAGGTCACCAATTTGATTGTTTGTTAATAAGAAATATCAACCCGTCTTTATATCTAATTCTAAAAACAATAAGTTGAGAAAATTATAAATAAAGTATAGCGATGAGTGTAGTTTTATTTTAGTATGTTGGTAGGGATCTGTCATGAACAAATATAAATCTGTCAGAATTTGAATTAGCTTTTTAAGGTGCGTTTTCATTAGTGATAATGGCAGTGGTAGCAGACGCCATTATAGTATTTCCAATAGAAAAATGCTAGTGACTCATGTTTATGTACATGCAAACTAATATGTGTCATTATCACGATATGTAAGAAATACTCTAATTTCGTATTCTACCACCGCCATTAGCTACCATTACCTACCAAGTAGTATGTTTGTACGGATGGTAGATTCTCATGCAGCTAAACTATTAATTTTATATATTGTATGATAAAGTCATGTGCCTGGCCACATCAGATTTTTTCGACATGTAAATCAATATTTTTACTCTTTTTGGGATCCTGACCACTTTTGACCAAGATTCCGGAGAAACTACTAAAGGTATCGTGACGAAACTGCATATATAGAAGTTTCATGACTAAACTTAGAGCTAAAAGATGTTTCTAAAGTGTCCAACTGGAGGTTTACTCTTAGCTATTTTCAACGATTTTGCAAATGAGCCGCGATTTCTGTATTGTCGTCAAAATAGTAAATAAATAGTAGTCAAATAATAAATTAAAGTAGATGAAATTTTGTATAATTTTTGGTAAAATTAATAGCTTAGCTGCATGAGCAAATTCTATTTGATCCAGATCGGTCGTGTCTGCATTAAAAGTTATTCTCAAAATCTCAGCGTTTGACATAGTTGACACTGCTGTATAGTATGATAAAGTCATGTGCCTGTCTACATCAGATTTTTTATTATTTGATCAAATAGTCTGGTTAAAATTTATTTTTCCACCTGGAGGGGGATAACTTAATTAAAACAATGAAATAGTACAGAATAGACTGTAAAGTACAACATTTGCATCGAGATATGTTTTATGATTTTATTTTCATCACTTCGGTTTGTGTAAAATAAACGGATTGAAAACTAAAAAATATCGGTGGTTTCTGAGTTGATTAGTGAATATTTTTGGGTCTGCTATGTTTTTAAAAGTAATCCAAGGTTTAATCGGGTAATCAAAGTTCTATTTTTTAAACCAATAGTAGACGTAGTGAAGTTTACATCAGTCTATTTGTGTTAACAACGTGATAGCAAAAGACATTTACCCATGTACCATATTTATCACCCTACAAAGTATATTAAACTTTCTAGGTTTAGTTAAACCCTGGAAATTTGATCATCCTGGCACAGAAAGGATTGACAACTTTCTATTTACATACATACAAATGCCTCTGCACAAAAAAATACATTTTAAACAATCGTTTACAGAAGAAAAAACGCTGTCATTGCTTCAAGAACGCTCGTTAACAAATTTCCGAGGAATTTACGAAAAAGTTCAGATTTTACGGTTTGTTTTCAGCCCATTTTAAATTATCAAAAAAATTGCATAACATACGTACATAATGACATATAAAATACCTGTAATTGACAGGTATCCTGTATATCTATACGTCATTCGATAGGAAATCTTAGCCGCTATTAATGGACTTCAGCGACAAGAAATCCGAAGAACGACAATGCCAGAAGCACAGCGAAGAATTTTAAAATATTTGGAGCAGTTCCTGTTCTGCATTTCGAACAACAAAATTAAGTTTTAATTTAAGTTAGATATCACAAATATATTATTTTAGTTTTAAAAAACCTTTTCAATATTCTTCTGTTTTCCTGCTGTTCCAAAGTTGTTACATTCCTCTAGAGTCTAGATGAAGAATAAATCGTTTTGTACCTATTTAGTTTGCATTCTTCTATACCGACAATATCTCAAAAATTATTAAAGATAGATACAGACAACCCTAGTATTGATTGATAGGGAATAAGATTTCCTATCGAATGGCGTATCGATTTACAGTATATACCATTTGAAAAAAATGACTTTGTTACTCTTGAAAATTCAAGTATGTATTCTGTTGTAAATTTTGAACAGCCTGTATAAGACATCATGATGAACTAAATATCGTCTTATTTGGTTATGTTTTAAGTTTTACACTACCAATAATGAAAATCCTAGTTTCAATAATAACCGACATATTCAATTTGAAACGTAACAGCAAAAATCACCAAAAAATTGGTAATAAATAAAAAATACTCAAAAATGGGGATATTTAGGTTTAGGGAAACATCAAAAATTATGTATTTTGATACGGCGAAACCAAAAATAAAATAAAAATTATATCATTCCATTTAAAATAACAAAGTTGATACCGACTTCCTGTGACCAGACGTGACAGTTACCTTGAGAATATTTTAGCTGAAGAGCAGTCAGATCGAGTAAATTCTAGTCCCAAAATTTCAAGTTTCCAGATATAGTAGAACATGTGAAACTTCTAATGTACCAGTTCCGTGAGACACCCTGTATACCCTCGGTTCACTTGCATGTGGTGTTTTCGGTTGGTATTTAGTCAGTGGCCTAGCAAATATTTTCAAAACGACAGTAGACAAATGCTGCTATTCATATCATATCACTAGGTAAAGCTCTTCAGCTTCAGTTGTTATATCGTCTCACATTTTAATTTACTATTATATTTCTGCTTTTATGATGTGTTTCCCCGTCACTCAGAAGTACGTACCGCAATAAAATAAAACTGTTTATGGACAATAGAACATCACCCTTGGCTTTACGATCATGAATGTCTTTTATGTCAGCATTCAAAGATTTAAAATAATAATAAAAATAATAATTCAAACTAGTTTAACGTGCTGACGACTTATTTCACATTTGAGACCCCAATTAGACGCGCTTGAAACAATATTACCCCTTGGTCAGCGCTTGGTTATCAGTCTGGGGGGCGTGAGTTCGAGTCTCATGTCCTGCTTTCAGAGTTAAGGTTTTTCGGTGGTTTTCCTTTACTCCTCGGCGAATGCTGAAAGCCAAACAACTTAAGACGTGCCAAAGAAGCGGGCCTTAATATTGATAATTCGGGCCTGCCGATGCCCCAGTAGTGGCGAAAGCTGTTGGGGGATGTTAAGGCGTGGATTATTATTATTATTATTACTATAACTTATTACATACTCGGCAGTGTTGGTCTGTACAATTCAGTTTTGAACTCATTAGGCGACGTCTGTGGGTACCGCAATGTATCTCTATTCGAAGCACCAATTAAGTACAGTACCTATAGCTCAAAGGTTACGTAAATATGATTCTCAAGTCTTTTGTCATCAGCATATCTCTGCAGATTCATGCATTTACTTGCCAGTACTTCTGCATTACCTGGTATATTTATATTACACAGAGGGTCTATTAACAATAAAGAAAAAAGCTTTAAAATTACGTTAACGACATTCTTAAAAACAGGTTTACAGATATATTGAAACTGTTGGCGTTTTCTCCAACCGGCAAAAAGTTCTATTTATTGGCGATAGTCTGAAAGATCGCGCATTAAGCTGTTCTAAAAACCGAGTTATAACCGTTCTGCTACACGGCTGAAATTCACAGCGAACAACTGCTAGCACTTCATCTGTAATCTTTTTGTGTCTGGCTCTGGCCTCCACCTTTGTTCTCTGCTGGTCTCCTCAGTATCGAATTTCAGGAGCCTTTTGTACCGAGCAACTAGGGAATTTTATACCCACTTTGCCAAGTGCTAGACAATTCGATAACATACGTCGTTGCTTTGCTTGCACAAATTTAAAAAAAAATTACGGAGAGAATCGAATTTCATCTCTAGAGTAAATGAAAATTAACTTATGTAGTAAAGTTCTTTTACAAATTCGATAATAAAAATGTTGCTTCTAGAAATTGGTCGAATATCAGTGGAAGGGAAGAGTTTGTGCAGACGATCAAAGGTTTCGAGTTAGATAAATTATGGTGGTATATTTCTTTAGCGGTTTTAGTTCTCATTTTATAAACAGTCTTCTGAGAGTGCATCTTGATCGGGAATATATTAGCGCGTTTGAAAAATCGCACAAGCGGTGGGGATTTTACCTATCGTCCTGTGGAAGTTTCCAGTATCGAGAATTTAATATTGAGTATTTTTTGGTTTTAAATTTTCTACGATTTTATTTTCTATACCGTATATATTCCTGTATCCTTGTTATTTCGTTTGGTAGTAATTTATAATGCCTCGGTGTTGCACTTACCCGTTGTATTTTTTTACAATCAAGTTATTTTATTTTTATTATTTATCATATTCTAATTTCCTAATTTTGTTTTGAACCGGAAGTGATAAATGTTCCAACTTTCGAAAATTATAGGGAAACTTTTAAAACCGTTAAAACCTCCTGAACTTTATTATTTTTTAAAGTCAATTAAGAAAGAATCACAAGTACTAATTTTAGAAACGATATAATGCTTAAAACACTCTGAAAAGATTTTAAAAATCCTCGAATGAGTTGGTTTTTTATTATGAAAATACACCTTTCTGTGAAAAGTTCAATTTCCGACCATCAATTGTTACTGAATTATGACGTCATCGACGCTTTTCTTAAATGCCCTTCTTTCTCTTACTGATTTTCGTGGATCATTCAATTGTTTAAATGTAATTGGAATTATTTTATTGCCTTACATAATTTTAGTGAAAATAGTATTGTAAATTTAATATGAAATTGCGTTTTGTGTAGAATCAATTGCCCTGAATGAAAGCGAATCTGGGCTAAAAAATTTTCTATTCCGCATGGTTTTCGAGAAAAGTGGAATGAAAGTGTCAAAAACGCCAATTTGCCTTGCATAACAAACAATATTGATCATTTCTTTTCAATTATCAATAATACCCTTTTTTGTTTTTATCGAAAATATTCTTAAGTAAGTAGATACATTTAGTGAATTACCTTTGAGAGACTAGCAGATCTATCAACATCAGTCCAAAAAATATGCGGTTTGCAATTTAAATAAAATTGCGAAAATCTATGAGATAATTTGTTATTTTAACAAATAGTTGATGTCAGTTGATGTGCAGGCGGTTCCAAAAATAATCCAAAAAAATTAATAAAAGAACATTCTTTAGTTGTACCACTTCAAAACGAAAGGTTCAACTAAAGGGTATCTTCTTCAAAGGAACCACAAACATTCGGAGGTAAAAGATAATTTAATTTTTTTACTTAAAATGATGTTTGTTATACCCTGTATGTATAACGCACTCCAGGCGATTTGATATAAATACAAAAAAAAACATAATAAATACAAAAGGAATAATGTTGTCACTTTAACTTATAAAACTTTATTTTACATTCACTGTTTGTCAAAGTTATCATATTATCTTGTCTCATGAATAATTCCCCACGTTAATGGCAATTTCAAAGTTATATTAAGGTTCAGATCTACGTCTTCGTTTCAAATAAATGTATACAGAAGTTAGCTTCTGTATTGATTACTGCAAAGTTGATACTAATCTAAATATACTTAATACGTATCAGTGTAATACGTATTAACATAAAACTATTAAATATATACACTCAAAATAGGGTGTTGGAATTAGGGTGTTTAATCACTATCTTGATTTCTATTGAACAGACTATAATGAACGTTATCAGAAGAAAGTCTAGATATTTCTAGTCTAGATCTCTATAAACAAACAATCTCTATACATACTGCAATAGCATGCAGTTAAAGCTTGACGATTTCCGAGATACGACCATGAGAAACTTAAGAAGTGTTCTTATGTAATACCCACTATTTTTTGCGGAAATACAACAAACCTTCTGTAACTATATAATATTATAACCTTGTTGTAACCATTCTAATATTTGGATGAACGAAAGCACAGTATTGGTTTGGTAAATCCTTTAAAAACAAAACGGGTAACAAGAAATGTAGAACATTGAACTTTATTTTAGGACATCCGGTTTGTTGACAGTTATCAACCCACAATCGTTTCTTACTCTACCAATGTACTAACAATCAGAATATGACCTAAAAGTTTGACTTATCTTGATAATTGAGTGTTATGCTAAAAGTTGATTCTTTCCTTATAATGTAACTGCAATTCGACTCCTTTTTACATCGCTACAGGATAACAGTAAAAAACGCTTTATATTTTCATAACAATACGGTGTACTATTGTACTACTCTTTTAACCACTACTATTTACAATTCAGGGGTGCCGGAATTAGGTACATGTAAATATAGCACGTCCTTAAGTCAGACATGTGTGTCGGAATTGTGTACATAGTTAGAAGTAATACATATGGCTCTATTGCACAAGATAATAACATATTTTACATCGTTTGCTATATTACAATTAATTATGCGCATTTTGTCCATATTCCGACACGAGTGTCGCAATTACGGACATCAATAATCCGCAATTACTTATTAATTAGTCCTCTTACACCCAAAACCGAAAATTGAAAAAAAAAATGGTATCACAGTATCGTTACTGAATCAGCCGTTACTAAAATTGTGAAATTGTTGTAGTTTCAGTAGTGCTTCTACTTCGAAGCGCAAAGCATGGTCTAAGCCAGCGTTACCTAACCGGGGTTCCGCGGAACCCTGGGGTTCCGCGAGATGTCGTCAGGGGTTCCGCGGAAAAATAGTAACAAATAGCGGGGGCGAACGCCGGTTCATGGGCACATTATTCTATGTTATTTTATGTATTATTTTAGCATAGGATTTAAATATTGGATTAATAAACAAGGCAAATCCATAAATAATTTTTATTTGGAGCCCATCTAACCCAATAAACCACCATTATTTCGATATTACATCTAACGGGCAAGATTCTAGACTATTCATAAACTTCAATTGACAATATAACTTACAATTATCTGTTACATAAAAACAAAATAACCTCTAGAAAACAACTATCTGGCAGAGTTCTTGGTCAAACTGTAACATTATTAATTTTCAATATTTTTGCCTTTCCAAATGTGGGACAACATGAACCTATATTATTTTGAATCTGCTGGTCATAATGCTACTATAGGAGAAGAACAGAGTTGTAGGTGGTGGATTGCAAGATGATCTTACACTCCAGATAAGATAACTAACCTATCACCACACAAGTTCTGAGCTTCATGACGAAAATTATGTTGGTCCCATTCATAGAAAATCAATAAATGTACGGAGTGTTTTGCAATTATAGACAAAAATTTATGCGGACGGGAAACTAAAGCGTAATTTCAAATTTTGTGACTGCATTTAATTAAAAAACATAATTAAGTTAATTTGAAGTACTGATTTGACAAAGACACAAATTTAAAAGTTCTTCACATAATTGTATTTATAATTTGGTAAGTTTTTGCATCTAATTTTCACCTCGAGTAAATTACCTTGTATCAGTTCAATTTTCAACATTGTGTATGTATGAACTTATTTAACAAACAAAATATAGAGATTATCTGTTATAGATGAAATTAGTGTATACAAATATCTTTTAGTTGGGTGTTTATTCCCACACTTCTTTTCTCAGAACGTAATTATTGTTCTGACTAAAAAGTTTCATAAGAACTTATTTTTCTTCAAGACCTTGAAAAATGATGAAATATAAGAAAACAGTCTTTTAAATGGCTCTAGCTTTTTAAGGAATATTAACTTATTATCAATAGGTCCATACTCAGAATTAATGTTTCTTAATTTTTGTATTTGTATTTGTTTTAAATTATTCTATTAAGTTTATCTATTTAATTATTTGTAACAGGTACTTTTGTATTACTTGTAATAAGGTTGGGAAACGCTGAAATCTAGAAAAATTCACGCCAAACATGCACTAAACGTTCTTCAATATTTATTTTACAAAACAAAATGTGAAAACATATTCGAAACGTTGCTTTCTGGTACTGTTTTATTTAAATAACAGCCTGTACTAGATACATATTACTTCATTTTCACGTAGAATATGGCATAATGTTGGTGGGAACACTGGAACGCATTGTCTTTGAATAAATTGTATATGAGAGGGGAAAGTTCAACATACACAAACGTACGTACGCTGCCAGCATTAGTAAATATGAAATGAACCTGGCGTTCTAAAGTTTATTCAGATGGATGACACTTCTGTGAGTACGGTAGTGAAATAAGGATGCGTAACACAGAGGGGCAAAGCAGGGGTTGAATTTGACAACATAAACTTTCCGTCAGTGATGAAATGTTATGTATACCTACAGTTATTAAAAACATTGTCTCCTATAATGGATAATAAAATTATAAACCCCTAACCACAACAAGTATTTTAGAACCTAAATACGTATTTCAGCAACTATGTTGCCATCTTCAGTAGAACCTAAAAAGAGGAAAAGAGAGATTAGCACTTCATAGTATCTTTACTGGATATTGTCCAAGCAAATCACTAGTGGAAGTGATTCCTATAATGGAGTTGTATTCGTTAAGGAAATTACTTTGAGTAGGGTATTAGGTATATAGTTTCACTATATTTTTATAAAATCTCTTTACTAATTTTTAATCTGTAGTCAATGGTATAAGATAAGGTAAGTATAAGATTTTGAATAGAGTTCTACATAGAACATAATTGCCAAGAATAAACTTTTATCGACCCTTTGTAAGTGCACAAATAAGGGTAAATATCTTAAAAAGTATCTAATACATAAGTGGTAGTAAATCATTAAGATACTTTATCTATAAGATGCAGTTGAAATAAAATGGTTTTTGTTTTGGCATTTCAACAAAATAGGTAAATATCCTTTTATTCTTGGGTTGAAAATTTGTTAATTCCAATTTTTAGGTAATACAAGTAAATATAAAATAAAATATAATTTCTTACAATACCAATTAGGTACAAGGAATCCAGCCATTGAAAAATAGTTGCTAACCCAGAAAGTATATTATACGAAACCTGTATGTTATTTTTAGGGGAAATTAAACAGGAATACAAATTTAAACAAAAGCTTCGCAATTTTCGGGACAAAAGAACAATAGACCTATGCGTGAGCACTTGCGAATACACCATAACTCACCATTGGTATTGTATCAGCACAGTCTACTATATTTGCAAATAATGCCATTATTTATGTCAGAGCGAATTAAGCGGCAATTAAATATAAACAATGGGCTCGCCGATTTATTTGAATACTCATCAATTTAGCGTAACAGGTAAGGTTACCAACAAAGATAGGAAATTGTTTTGATATCAGTCGGCGTCAAAAAAATATCTTCATCCCAATACAAGTATATTATACCGTGTGGTCGTTTTAACTTGAGACTGCTAAATTTCTCGAGAAATATGCATGGTACGATAACAGTATCTTAAATAAACTTGTAGGACGCAAAGGGGGAAATAAGATGGCCATACCAGTTTCATTGCAGATGGCGCTGCAATCGGTGAAAATGTAGTGAACTTAATTTTTTTAAATAGTTATATCAAAATTTTATCAAATTATGATTTTACGCCAAATACGACCAATGTTTGGTCTGAATATTTTTTTCGTACTCTATCAAAATCTATCAAAAGTTATTGACGATGGAAGTTTGCGGCGTCCACGGTATTTACAACCGCTGCCACTGCATGGGATGCGCTCGCCGTCTGGCAGTCAAACGACGACTGTCATGTCTACTCATGTTACAACGTAGGACTCCACCTTGGTATTTTTTTTTCTATCAAAGATGTAATTTTCCTATAGGTGCTATGTTTGCTTGATAGCAAATAATGCAATTAATTTGACCAATTTGTAAATCCAACTCTACCAGGGCAACGAACACCTTGCAGCGTCTAATGTTTGGTATGTTGCGTGTCATACGTTGTACCATGACAGTAGACATGACAGTAGTCGCTTTGACTGCCAGACGTCGAGCGGATCCCATGCAGTGGCAGCGGTTGTAACTACCGCAGACGCCACAAACTTCCATCGTCAATAACTTTTGATAGATGCATCGTACGAACAAAAATTTCAGATAACAGACTTATTTAGCGTAATATCATAATTTGATAAAATAGTTGGGTATCCCCATTTAAAAAATGTAGTTAACCTAATTTTCACTGATTGCAGCGCTATCTGCAGTGAAACTGATACCGTCAACTTATTTCCACCTTTGCGTCCTACAAGTTTATTTAAGACACTTTTGTAGTACCATGCATATTTCTCGAGATATTTAGGAGTCTCAAGTTATAATTATACAATGTGGGCAAAAAACGGTACAAATTTTCAATTGCTCATATTTCTAAAGATATTAAGTAAATTTTTTGATAAACTAATTGCTTATGTTGTGGTGATTGAATACATACAATATTTGCAATAATTGAACGTTTTAATCCAATGTAATGTTGCTTTATGTATGGATATGCAACATTTCTGAGAATATCTGGTCAATTTAATTTGAAATGAAAGGTGTAATGATCTTAGTAGGTAATGACATTTGTTTTCTTTTGGTCAAAAGGAACAGTAGAGATTTTATAGCATCGCATACAGGATGATTTTTTTTGTATAAATGGTAAAATTTTGAAATATCGTTTTTTTTTGCTGTTTTTACTAAAAAAAGCAGTTGACGTTGGAAGTTTGCACAGATAATAAAAGCGATTCCATTGCATAGGCACGAAAAGTCCAATTGCGAACTTGAGCTATCTTTAAAGATGGTGGGCAACGTTTAGTTTTCTTATAGCCGCCATTTTTGATTATGCAATTTTTTAAGAATTTTTCTTACCTGTTTTCCATATTTAGCTGTAGATTTTTGCAAATTTTTATGTTATTGCATTAAACCATAAAATTTTTCTTTTGCAGTGATTTGGAACAAAAATCAAACTCGTTTTTTTATTGAAATAAAATTATGCCGGTTTGCTTTCACTTGTCTGACGGTCAGGTGTTCGTTTGCTGTTCGTTTTTCACGTAAAAAATACATCTTCAAATAAAAAATATCTAAAAAAGGAACAACACAATGTATTCAGGCTGATGTAGGAAGTTCTTTTTATTTAAACAATACATAAATATAATAGAAGACTAGGTTTGAAGTGATGTGACATACTCAAAAAACGTTGATTCCAGCTCCGATTCAATCTTAGCAAACATACGGCTAAAATTTACAGCTAAACAATAAGTGTGATACATCATAATTGAAACTGACGAAAAGACCATCTAAAATGATAAATTCAAACATGCCGCCCATAACAACACCAATGGTTTCTCCACGATCTTTAAAGATAACTCAAGGACACAGTTAGATTTCTCTTGCCGTTGCCAATATTTTTCTTACAAACGTCATATTCTATTAGTTTTTACTAAACACAATAAAAGAAAAATAAGAAAAATCACCCTTTTACGATGTTATAAGATCTCTAGTGCTCTTTTTTAACAAAACAAGACAAATGTCATTACCCATTGATTCTAATACACCTTTCATTTCACAATAAATTGACCCGATATTATCAGAAATGTTGCATAGCCAAACATAAAGCAACATATCTTTGGATTGAAATGTTCTGTTATTGCGAATGTGGTATGGTTTCAATCTTCACACTACAAGCAATTCGCTTTTTAAAGAAAGAACTGAATTGACTAAATATTAGTGGAAATACGAGTGATTAACAATTTGTACCGTTTTTTTTTTTGCCCACAGAGTATATTATATATACAAGTACAAAATAGCAATTTGACCCTACAGTTAATATGAAATTTACTGACACATTGTTTTGAATTTTTGCGAAAGAAGGAGTACCTATCCGCCATTCATTAGAAAGCAAGACGATATATTTTAAAGACAAATAGAATAGAACAATAATTAATCAAGATATTAATAAAACTTTATGAGGTTGTCCGGCGCAGCGCGGCGTCCCAATCATCCCTGGAATTAAGAATGATGGAGATCTGACATTTTTTTAATTACTACATGTTATATATTATTATGGTTTAATTCACAAGTGATGTCAGAAGCAGCTAACTTGATTATTTTTTTAATCAAGTTCTATTTTTATTCAAGTACGTAAAAATCTCTAAATATATTCTAAAATACTAAAGCGATTTATACTGTTTACACAAAAACATGAAAGGGTATTTATTCAGCATAAATAAAATGGTTCATAAGTTATAAGTTATTACAATTTATAGAACGGCCTTAATTTTGGAATTTTAGTAATTTTTATTAAAAAAAAAAACTAATAAAAACTATTTAGGTACGCAGGAACCAAATCACGTAATGTAGGCTATAATTTACAAGCACACTTATGCGTGAGCGGCCTGCCAAGGGTATAGTCATGAGAGAAACAGTTGGATTCTTTATAACCATAAAACATCCACCTGTCACAATAAAACTAGTCATTTCTAATACTAGTTGTTTGTTTGCAAAAACAGCCTCAGTGCAGAAAAAGAAACGAAAATAACGTTACTATAACACGTATTTGATGTTATACTGTCTCATAAATGTTTTTTTTTTTTTTTTTTTTTTTTTTTTTGGGGATGTTGCCATGTGCACAAAGCCAGTGGCTTGTCTGTGCGGCATTCGGGGAGACGGAGTATTTGAAAAATCCCCTGCCTAACCTGGGCTTGAACCCTGGACTTCTGAGTGGAAGGCATACGCCTTATCCACTCGGCCACCTCCGCTCCATGAAGATGAAACATGAGACTTTGTGGACATGATAGACTCTTTTAACAAAGCCCCTGCCACATATGTTTATAAGACTGGAGTTATTTGTTTCTCAAAATGTGCCATATTCGGACACATTTTTCCAGGATAGGTAATATTAACCAAATTTGAAAAACAAAACTAAACTAGCTTTTAAATTTGTATGGTTACAATTAGGCATTAGTAAGTTAGTCGGCTATTCATAAAATTAGCTCGAAACTAGATAATTGGGTAGAAACCGAGTTTAAAGCGAAGCCGTTCAAAAAGAACAAGTTTCCTTTTACTTATTTAATTAACCGAGAAGACTGCTACACAGTAATGGTCTCTGGTGCGGTCCCAAGGACCGTCTGCACTTGGTTTTAATATCGCAAGGCATAGTAAAGAAAAGCCGCAGTGTTTAAAT
This sequence comes from Melinopterus prodromus, assembly GCA_964023965.1. NCBI lineage: Eukaryota > Metazoa > Arthropoda > Insecta > Coleoptera > Scarabaeidae > Melinopterus > Melinopterus prodromus. The sequence goes on from OZ030396.1 coordinate 16,139,209, forward strand.
TTTAGAAGGGCGCGGTTGCTTCGCTGTCCTGTATATAGCTATTGAATAGCTGAACTTCTATACTTACCTACTTACTAAAAAAGCCGGTATTGGTGCAGTGCGGCTTTTGCAATATTTCCCTTTTCCTATAAATTTGTTGCAGTAATAATACATTTTGTGAGGAATTATTAATAAGAGATTTGCGACGGGAAAAACTTTGTTCAATCAACGGACACCATTGTATTTTATGAATCAATAAACAGTACTGTATTTCGAACCATTGCCTAATTAGTATATTAATAATTACTTGTAGTAATGAGTGATGAGTATTACTCGTTACTAATCATTAAGACATTCATTTTTCGAATTATTGCATGCTAGGTGACCCCTAAAGACCTATTTGCGCTAAAATCTCAATTTCTTTTTCGGCACGATTACAATACTTTATAATACTGCGTATGATAAAGTAAAAAGTGCTATAAAGCTGCAAGAAATTATATCTTTTTCAAAAAACAAGACACAATTTGGAATGTTTGCTTTCAGATTGTACGAAAAAAAATCTGATGTGGCCAGGCACATGACTTTATCATACTATTTATAAAAATAATACTAAATGAGATTCTATTTGATCGAGATCGGTCGTATCTGCATTAAAATAAAGCTAGTTCGCCAGGATTTGACAGATATATTGATACAATAAGAAGTGGTCGGATTCCGTATTTTTGTTACGTTTTGTTACGTGATACCCACGTAAAACCATTTTTCCGTAAGCGCAAAGTCCTGACCCTTCCATCAGTCTTTATATACCCCCAACTAATTGACTTACGACAAAACCTGCCATAGTACCTAGCCAGGATGACTCAACAGGACCACAACATCCGTACCAAGGAGGTAAGATGCCCTTCCATCGACTGCAAACAACAAATGCTGATAAACAAGGTGTCAAATTCTTTAACAAACTTTCCAAGACCTGGAAGCAGCTCGCTCTGCGTGAATTTATACAGACGCTCAAAACTACTTTATTGATAAAGCATACTACTCACTCCAGGAGTTAATGACAGAGAACATCACTATCTGTAATATTTATAATATTCTGTGAATTAGTTATTAAGATACATATTTTTGAAATTTATGAAGTATATTGTTTGGGCCATATGTATTTTACATGAAATAAATATCTATCTATCTATCTATCAATTTTAGCAATCGCTACATGTTTTGTGTCCTACTGGGCACTTCTTCAAGCGCTATAGGAAATGAGAAATAAATTACACAATTGACAATCAAATCAAACTCCAAAAAACTCACTTGTAAAAACTTACATTTTGTCAGGCGCGGCCCATGGAGAATATAAAACTACATACAAAGGTCACAAACAAACATATATGAGACTGCAGAACAGATTTTTGTATGATATTTTTACGATTGTCAAAACATCAGCGTTTGACACTACCGACACTACCCTTGACATTAGAATGAAACGATTGGGCAAATCTTGGCTAAGATGCAGACATTGCAGACACGACCGATCTTAATCAAATACAATTTGCTCATTTCTGCTAAACTATTAATTTTACCAAAAAATGTCGTGGAAATTAGTTATTCAGAATTTCCTCTACTTTAATTTATGATTTAACTTTTCTGAGGAAATTACAGAAATGGCAGCTCATTTGCAAAATCCTTGAAAAAGGCTTAGAGTAAATATGCAGTTCCTTTGGACCCTTTTGAACCAAAAGCTTTTCAGCTCTAAGTTTGGTCATAAAACTTCTAAATATGAACTTTCGTCCCGATACCTTTAGTAGTTTCTCCGGAATCATCGCCACAAAAATCGAGTACACACATACGCACACACACACACACACACACACACACACACACACACACACACACACACACACACACACACACACACACACACACACACACACACACACACATACATACACACACACACACACACACAAATTTTTTTGTACCTTGGTCAAAAATGTTCAGGGGACCCATAAAGAACTACTTCCGCTAAAATCCCAATTTTTTTTTTCGGCACGATTACAATACTTCATCATACTGCGTATGATAAAGTAAAAAAACATCTCAGAAAAATCTTTTACTTGTTTGACTTGTACTTTGTTGACAACGACAGTTTCTAATAAATTATGTCCAGGGAAATATGTGAAATGCTCTGATATCAAATACTGAAAGTTTAAGGATTATTGTTTTAAATTAAGCTAATATCTTCGGAACGTAAATTTATTGTGGTAAAACCGCACTTTTATTGTTTTTTAATTTTACTAAATTGAACATTAACCAATTAATGAGAGTGATACTCTACATATCAAGTCATGTCCACACGAAATGCATTATTGCATGTTTACGAACGATCGTTCTTCAATGTTCAAAAATCTGACTACTTGTCAATTAAACTACAATAGTTATTTATGTACCAAGCGCATCACACGGATGTTTATGCCCCGAGGGCGACCGTTGAGTTCAAAATTGGTCGTTCATGAAAGTGTTGGACATAGGCGAGAACATAGACTAAAAACGGCAAACTTTAAAATTGCATATCTCGAAAATGAATAGTACTATTTAATTTTTACGAGATGAATTCGTTTGCTGAAATTTATTTCTGTTTAAATTTACTCAAAAAGAAATGTTTCTCGGCTTGGAATACGGTCATATTTGGTATCATAGCGCAAATGTTATAATTTTAGAGACTTAATTTTTTTAGTAGATGAATAGTAACGTATACCACCATATTCCACAAAGTGGGAAGCTTAGAGTTTTATGTAATTGTATTAGCTAACGAAAATCATTAGGAATTGATTTTGCCTTTTATGCCATGTGGCTGCAATAATCTTTTTTCTAATTGTGCATGGCATGAGCGGGTTGCAGCGCGCAAGCACAGGTGTTCACTTCAGAACACGAAACTAATACCAACACCAGTCATATCGTAGACAGGCTGTTCACAAAAACTAACTCGATTATTTTAGATTCAGATTGTTAATAATAAATGTTATTATTAATTTATGTTCAACATTTCCTGAGATGCGTCATAATGTATTATTATTTATCAATTCAAATCAAAATCAAAATCAAAATCAAAAAATTTAAGGGATTAATTATATTTTAAGGTTTTATATGAAAATCAGTTTTAATTGCCTGTGCTTTTGTCACGGTATGTAGCAGGTACCGCGGTAATAGTTACCGTCCCTAGCGAAGAGGGTTGACCTCAGTCCCGGTACACATATACCGTATAACTGCCCATGGTGTATGGATTCTCACCCCGCGGGGATGATAGAGGCACGCGGGTGAAAATATCATTCAGAGTAAAAAGTTTCATGCGGACTTATTGAGTTTTTCTGTTTCTAAAGAAGATATAGCTGTTCAAAATACAGTTTTTTAAATGTATGAGCCTCTTTACGGAGTAAAGACGAGAAAAAAATCTATATATATATATATATAATAAGATTTCTTTATTAATTGTAAGTACAATTCATGGTGAAGTATGTTCATTGTATACACCTAATAATAATACAACATGATGAACACATCTTCTTTCGTCCCTCTATCCTCGCCTCGGGGTTGGTCTTCCAGCATGTAAATGGGGTCTCCTTCCTCGGGTTACCGGTATTGATGGTTCATTTTTTATTTATTTTTATATTTATATATATAAATGTACATATATATATAAATATTTTAGTATTGTTTTTTTTTGTTTTTTTTTACGTTTTTTTTTTTTTTTTTTTAATTAATTTTTTATTTTTTTTTAATTTTATTATTTTTTTTTTGTTTTTCATTTTATTAGTCTACAAATTATTTTCTATGAGTAGCTTTTTAATGCTAGTTTTGAAAGAATTCACCGGTGTCACTTTTAGGTGGTCCGGTAGTTCATTGTATGTGTTGATTGTCTTTGTCAGTAGTGTTTGCGTGTATTTGTTCTTCTTGAATTTGTGAGTCCTTATGTGTGTACATGTTCTGGTTCGATACTGGTGGAAGTCGTTGTTTATTTGTAATTTTATATTGTTTTTTATTTTCTTTTTCTTGATCTTGTGAATGAGTGTCAAATTATTAAATGTTATACTTTTGCTAATGTTTAATATTTTGGTTGTATTGTAAAGTTCAGTGGTGGGCGTCAGTCTATTTAGTCCATATAGTATTTTGAGCGTTTTGTTCTGTTGTGTCTGAATTTTATTAATGTTTGTTGCTGTTGTATTTCCCCACACATGGATTAGATATTTATTTTTTGATGTAAATAAACTGTGATATATTGCTTTCTTCATTGTGTGGGGTACCAAGTTCTTCAGCTTCCACATAGTTGCAATTGTTCTTGCGTTTTCTCTCATCAGTTTTTCGATGTGTTTGTCCCATTTCAAGCTACATTACATTACTGTTAGTCCAAGATACTTCACGTGTTTCACTTCCTTGATTTTGTTGCCATTTATTGTTATTTCGAAGTTGTTGTTTGTTTCTCTTCTTGTTTCTAAGACCATGTATTCACATTTATTTTCGTTAATTGTTAGTTGGTTGTCGTAGAACCACTGCTCCAGAATCTTCATATCACTGTCTATTTTATTTTGTACCTCTTGTTGGGTTTTTCCTGAATATATGAAGCACGTATCGTCTGCATACATGTAGTGTGTGGCTTGTATGTTTGTCTCTGCCAGGTCGTTTGTGTAGACAATGTAAAGCGTAGGTGGGAGGTTTCCTCCTTGTGGGATTCCGTACTCTCCTGAGTATAGTGTCCCACTTATTGCTGCGTTTGTGTTTGTATATTCCGGTCTGTTTGTCAGGTACGTGTCTATCAGTTTCAGGTTCTTTCCAGTAACATTTATTGCTTCTAGTTTCTTTATTAGGTTTTTCTTAGATATAGTGTTAAAAGCTTTTTTGAGATCTATGAATAGTGTTACTACAATCTTCTTCTCATCGAGTCTAGTTTTTATTTCGTGTATCATGTCATATGCCGCTGATGTTGTTCCTGAATTTCTCTGATAAGCATACTGCTGTTTGTCTATGATTTTAAATTTTTCTAGATGTTCTCTCAGTCGGCTTTGGATAATTTTCTCCAGTACTTTGTTCAGCGTAGATAGTAGTGCTATTGGTCGGAAATTCTCTGGTTTATTTTTTTCTGAAATATTTACTTAGTATGAAATTTTTTATCTGGGAAAAAAGTTCTGGGAAATAATTGGGACAGCCTGTATATACAATGTGTCTCCGGATAGGTTACACGACTTTAATAAAATATAAGATTTTTCGTATTTAACTTTCATTTTTTAGGGTTTAGCCGTGCTTGGTTACAGACTAATTTCAAAGCAATTTCTAACCAAGCAGCGCTAAACCCCAAAATATGAGAGTTAATATCGATTTTTTTAACGTTTTATAAGAGTCGTTTCACCAACCCGGGGACACACTGTATACATTACATAATAAAATTTCAGGAAATGCTTAAATTTGTAGTCAACGTGTTCCAAAGCCCCACTATATTTATTATCTTTGAAATCTGACATGGTTCTGTCACAATAAAATTGTCTGCTATATTGGGTCCGCCATATTGTTCAAAATGATTTTGCGCTTGGATTCGTAATCAGCTACTTTATAAACCACTGTAAACCAATTTTTGTCTAAATCGAAGTTTATTTGAGGTTTTTGCCAGCTTTTAGGGATTTCGTCCCACTGTGGGGCGTTAAGAATCCTTGGGCGTTAAGAAGGAGTTATTTCTCCGGTATCTAAGATGTAAAATGTCACTTTATGAGCATGTAGGACATAAAAATACATCCAAGTACAGGGTAGAATAATAACTTCTATGTGATATAAAATATTATAATATAATTTCAGTACAAAAACTAGTCTAATTCCGATTAACAACGAACCTGGGCAATCGTGACAACAATTAAGTACCTACTCCTTAATTAGAAAAAAAATGAGATCTAGTAACAGACTAAAACGCAATGAAACAAGATAGAGGACTGAAACATGAGTAGACAACATTAGAATATTATTCTTTTGTTGGGTTTGAAGGTTAGCAAATATTGTGATAGATATTTTTGTCACGTTCATTGACATACTTTAAATGATTTCTTAGATGGAATATGTAATTTTTTCAATTGAGAGTTGGCAACACCTGTGAATATTCTGGAAAGATTTGAGTTTTGTAGATTACTATTTAGTGCATGTTTCTTTTAGAATAGTAACCGAAAAAAAAGAGGTGTGGGGTTATTCCACCCTAGATCTCAAACCTTCATATATAATATCTAGAAATCTCAGCCCATAACGTTCACCATGAATTCATAGACATCATCCCTTTCATGCCGAATAACTTACTGTTATCTCTCACCTATTCCAGGACGGGAAAATTACACTATCCGACAAACGTATGCGGACCCCTATTCGAAGAGGAACTGGAATTTTGGGGCCTGGATTCCAATCAAGTCGAACCGTGCTGTTGGAGCACGTACAGCATTCACAGGGATACGCAGGTAAATATTTCAGGTCACTATCCGACACCGAGTCCATCTTCCTGGCCTTTCGGGATTTCTCAGCGTTGTATATTTCAAGGGGGCGAACGTTTCGTTTGCCCGTTTCGTGGAGCCCGAAGGCGCCCTACGCCACCGACGCCACCTACGCAAGCATATTAAATTAATTGTGTTGTTTTCGCAAAGCAAACACGGCCTCATAGCACACAAGATTAGTTAGTTGCTCTGTGCGAAAATTGATATGCCGCGCCTGCTGATTGTTTACTTTTGCCCGCGTATGCGAAATTAAATTCATAATCTAATTACTGTATATACCTACATACGTTGGGGATGCTTCATTAACTACGTCGTTATTTATTTGCGAATCTGTTGATTTATGGATAATTAACGATTTATCATTTCTTAGTAGCAAATCAATACCAAGAAATATCAATCATAAAAATATATCGGGATAGCTATAATTAAAACATTCAACTACTATATACACAAATTAAATAGATATCCAAAGATACGTTTCTTATATTATTTATTTGGTTACTATTTGGTTCAAACGATTTCTCAATGCAAGTATAATTCTTACTAGTAAATGAATATAAAATAGAAATGCGACAATATTAATTCGAATTAACATCATCGAGAGAGAAAGCTTAAAACCAAATTATACAGTGAATAGTTTGTTTAAAGTTAAAGTTGTCGTATTTTCTGTTACTTTTTACTTTGTCATACGCAGTATGATGAAGTATTGTAATCGTGCCGTGTACTAAAGGTATCGGGCCGAAAGTTCATATTTAGAGGCTTCATGACTAAACTTAGAGTTGAAAACCTTTTGGTTCAAAAGGGTCCAAAGGAACTGGGTATTTACTCTTAGCATTTGCCACGATTTTGCATATGAGCCGCCATTTCTGTAATTTCGTCAAAATAGATATATAATAAATTAAAGTAGAGGAAATTTTGTATAATTTATGTCTATAACATTTTTTGGTAAAAGTAATAGTTTAGCTGCAGGTGCAAATTTTATTTGATCGAAATCGTGTCTGCATTAATAGTAGATAGCCAGGATATTTTGAAACTTTTGACAGTATTCAGAACGTCAGCGGCTGCGAAACTTCAATTCAACACGCAAATGTGTGGAGAATGCAGGAGAATGGGATGAGGAGGAGAAACACGCGCGCACGTACGCTATTGAAACAATATTGTAACATCTTGGTGTTCACAATGTCAATGTGTATTTCAAGTGCGGTAGCAATGTTGTTATGTTTTCGCGCATAAATGCAAGAAAGATTGTCAGACGGTATGTTAACCTTAAAACTTATTTGGAATATTGAGCATAATTCTTTATGATCTTTTGTAGTTAGCACTGAAGACGTGGTAATACCCGAAAATATAGTATGCTAGAAGCCAGTATAATATATTAATGATCAGAATCAACAACTTTACTTTATCATACGTAGTATGACAAAGTATAGTAATCGCAGCGAATTTTTTTTTATTTTTGCGGAAATATGTCCCCTAAACATTTTTGAGCCGCTATTTCTGGAATTTCGTCAAAATACTTAAATAATAAATTAATGTAGAGGAATTTCTGAATAATTTATGACCAACATGGATTCATGGAGAGACGTTCCACGGTTACTAACCTGGCCAATTTCACGCAGTTTACTTCTCGAGTCTTGGACGAACGGGGACAGGTGGACGTTGTCTATACGGACTTTGCCAAGACATTCGACAGGATTAGTCATCCAGTGTTGTTGATGAAACTAATAACAATAGGTTTGAGCGACTCTTTCATTGATTTTTTCCGCTCCTACTTCGACCTAAGACAACAGTTTGTACAATATAATGGTTTCCAATCCCACAATTTTCTGGCGGCATCCGGTGTCCCGCAAGGCTCTAATTTGGGCCCACTTTTGTTTTTGATCTTTATTAACGATCTGCCATCACGTATTAGCGACATGGGACTCCTGTTTGCGGATGACCTGAAGATTTTTAAATCTATTCGCAACCTTGATGATTGCATTGTTCTTCAGCAGCAGCTTGATGGTGTTGGTGACTGGTGTCTTCGGAATGGCTTGCCATTGAATACATCAAAATGCAAAATAATGTCTTATTCTAGAAAACTACATCCGATTGATTACGAGTATGTTTTGGGGGGTGCTCCTCTGGCACGCACTTTTACGATTCGGGACTTAGGCGTGCTCTTTGATGCTCAGCTATCTTTTGTCGAGCATGTAAACGCTACTGCTACGGCTGCGAGAAAAGGCTTTATTATCCGCAATTGTGGTTGCTTCACCAGCATAACAGCCCTCAAATCTCTGTTTTATGCATTGGTTAGGCAGAGATTGGAGTACGCGGCTCTGATATGGCATCCCATTTATGAGACTGATATGCGGACACTTGAGGTTGTGCAGAGAAGGTTTGTCAAGTTTCTCTCTTTTCGTACCGACGGACACTATCCCCCTCAGGGTGTTGATCACTCACTGCTGCTGGGAAGATTTGATATGGTCTCCCTGGCATGTAGGCGTTTTATTATAAGCTTGGCCTTTTTATATAAACTTTTGCACAATGAAATTGATAGTCCGTCGCTGCTCTCTCAGTTGTGTTTTTATGCGCCACGTCTATCCGCTCGTCATAATGCTGTGTTCTACTGTTATAATAGAAAAATGTTATAATTATAATAGAATTTGTAACTTCTGTGACATTAATTGTATGCCTTTAAAAACTCTTATTTCAATCGCTATAGAAAATTTTTAGCGCCTAGCGTAGCGCCTAGCGTAGCGCCTCTCTGATGATGTGTCTGTTGACCACGTTGTAGTGCCGTCGATCGTCATGAGTATTATGTATTTGAGTCTGGAGGTCGTAAGCCATTATACCTGTATTATGTATTATTTCAACTTTTTCTCTCATGTATGTATGATGTTTAGGATGTTTAAGTTTATATTGCCTTCATTTGAGTACCTACCTACTTTTGCTTTGTTATTACTATTATTACCTTAATTTTTTGTTGTTAATTATTATTAGTACTTTGTCCTGTAATTGGAATGTTTGTTATTCTGTTGGGCAAATAAATAAATAAATAAATAAATAAATGACTATGACATTTTTTGGTGAAATAAATAGTTTAGCCGCATGAGCAAATTCTATTTCACCGAGATCGCCCGTACTGCATTACAACACTATAGTATTAAAACTAGTTAGCCAGGATTTGTCAGATATTGTGATTAATGACAGTAGGTAGTGTCAAATGCTGACTTTTTGACATTACATACTGTAAATCTAATCAAAATATGTGTCTAGTTCTAGTAGTTTTATTTTAATGCAGACATGGCTCTCGATCAAATAGAATCTGATGCAGCTAAACTATTAATATATGGTATGACAAAGTCATGTGCCTGGCCACATCAGAATTCATCTTAAAAAGTAAAATAATATTGTATTTGCGAGTATTTTTATTTAATATAATGGTTAATTTATATGATATTAATATACTATAAATTATAATGATAATACCAGAATTAATGTTAATTTATGTCAAGTCATTCAAGGTACTGTTCTTTCAACACTAGTGAAAAATTCTAAAAACTTATTTTTTCGTGCGCAGGAAGTTCTGGTAAGTATCAGGGTCGTCTCCAAGTTCATTATTTACTAAATGTAGATTTCTCAGCTTCTTCCGCTTAAACTATGGTTTAGTGCACTAACGCCGTTCCGTCCTTTGGAACGGCGTTTTAACAACAAACTCGCAGCTCCAATTATGATGCTAAGGAAAGCAATTACCTCTCAATCGACGACGTTAGGCATTTTAACACGTATATCAACAATCTATTGTTACGAAGTAGTAATGAATTAAAGTTATTATTGTGTTCGAGTAATAATTGCATACCAATATTAAAGTTAACAACCCGAATTGTTCAATGATTGCGGTGACTAGTATGGATGCCAAACGCAGAGTTTGCACAAAAGGCAAGTGAACAACCTCGACTTTGGTAACGTAATTAACGGTAATGACTATTTGGGCAATTGATATAAATAGCGACACACCGGAGCATGAGGGGATGGTATTTGAGACATCCGACACCCGTACGAAAAGACACTGACCTGTCTTCACAGCTGTTTCCTTACACTGTCTTGTCGACAATATACAGTATGTAAAACCCCAATGTGAATTATATTTACAACCACCCTGGCCTGGACCCATCCCATTAAGAGCTACGTAACATGGTGAAGGCGCAAAATGATCCCAAGGAAGAACAACAATGGCTCATTCAGGTGAGGGTGGCAAGCAACAAAAGCAGTAAGACAAGAAACGAAGGAAGAGGTATAATTACAATGAAGCAAGCGTAAAATTGACTAAGAAGAGTATTATTATGGATCCAGCTGCATATTCCAATAAAATTTTTCCACCCCGCCCCCAAGGAGAAATTCTCTGGAATTTCCTGCTCAAGCAGACGAACATCCGCAGACGCCGACTTGACGATTTGAAAAAAAAAAATTAGCAGATGTTAGTATTTGTACATTTATTGTTGTTATAGCTTAAATGGTTCATAGGGAGATGACTCTGACTTTGATGAAAATATGTGATTGCCCGTATGGAAGCAGTTATCCGTCCCTGGTTCTCGAAGAGAGGAGGAATAAAAATTAGATCCCACAAACGAAGCAGATGGCTGTTCATCTTCAAAAAGCCGCCGACACGTGACGCACCGCTGTACCAGCATAGGAGTAATAAATTAAAGTTATTATTGTGTTCGAGTAATGCATACAAATACTAAAGTTAACAACCCGAATTGTTCAATGATTGCGGTGTCTAGTATGGATGCCAAACGCCGAGTTTGCACAAAAGGCAAGTCAACAACCTCGACGTTTGGTAACCCAATTAACGGTGATGGTGTATTTGGGCAATTGATATAAATAGCGACACACCGGAGCATGAGGAGATGGTATCATCCGACACCCGTACGAGGAGACTCTGACCTGTCTTCACAGCTGGTTCGTTAGACTGTCTTGTCGACAATATACAGTATGTAAAACCAGTGCAAGTTTTATTTACATCAACCCTGGCCTAGACCCATCCCATCACGAGCTACGTAACACTATACTACATAATAATGTTTTTATACTTCATACTTATAAACGATTGTTTTGGTGCTAAGAAGATTATGTTTATGTATAAATACCAAAAAAAACGAGGTTATAAGTAACTAGTTGTTAAAGAAATAAAATCACTGATGGTGAAGCCATGCAATTTATTAAAGTTGCACAGATGTAAACGGTCTAGAAACGGTGATAAAATCGCATGGTTGAGATTGCAGGTTAAAATTGCGCAGATGTAAAAGGGCTTTAAAGGTAAATTCACCGTAAGCGGATTGTTTTGACGTAAGCTTGACGTTTATTAACAGTACAAGATGCCAGTCGAGGCACCGAAAACACCCCCACTCGTCCGTAAACGATAAACAGAATGGCAAAGCGTAATGGAAAAGCGTCGTGTCTCCCCCGGTATGTATCCACTCATTCGGAACAATCTTATTCGTCTTCTTTCCCGGAAACAAGTTGTGGTAATCGATTTTTAAATTTAGACGCGTTCCGACGCTGTTTACCTACATCTCTCCGTCGGTAAATCTACTAGAAGCGATCTGTCAACGTTCAGTTCTCCTCTTCCTCTTAGGCCACGGTCCACAAACCGCTTTCACGGACTTTTGCCTCCGTTACACCGACCGAACGTATATCACCTATCTTCCTCTACGGGACGAGAGGTATTTTTTGCAAGGACCATACAAAGAAAAAACGATTGGAGGAATTTCGCACATCCTTGGACTCCTGCCAGTAAAAAGTAAATTAGAAATAAAGTACGTTTTGTTGCTGCCGCGTATTGCAGGTGTTGCAGTGGACATCAAAGGGTCAAAATGAAAAATAGATAGTATCACTGAAATGATACCGTCATCAATTTAAATTTTTTATGCCTGCTAATTATATATGCTTGACGGAGACAAAAACCAAACTCGAATTAAAAAAGGTTTTTAGATTAGATGTGTTATTTTTCGTATTGGTTGATACATCGGAACAGGAAGTTTGGCGTGGAAGTGAAATCACGCGGCAAATGGCGATGTTTATTATTATAGTAGCTCAAATGATTGTTGGTTTGCATGTAGATTCGGACGGATAAAAATTAATGACGTTAATGTCAAAACTGTAAGTATAGGATAAGTAGTTTATTTCAATGTTTACGATAGCAAACTATTGCATTAAACATACGGTCTCAAATCGACTCAAGCGAGTATATCACAAAAATTGATACTAGATAGTAGATACTCACCTAATCAACTAATAAACGTGGTTTCATAAATAAATCAATAATAAATAATTATTCATTCGACCCAAAAGTTTAGAACTAGTCGGAAAACATTCATAATAGGCGTAATATACATGGTAAACCTATAAACTGAAATTGACGCACATAATACAGTGTTCCTCAACCTTTTTACTCTTGCGGAATCGTTGAAATGGGCTGGAACCCTTCCGAATGTCATATGTGGTAAAAAGTTCCATACACCGAATAAAATGTGTGAAACAGTTTTCCGTATCATATACTCAACAACATGTCTGCAAATATACACAGTTCAATTGTTACAAATTAGTTATACTGTGAACTTACCGTACTCTTGCTGTAACATTACAAAAATATCCTGTGATAATGCGGTAATTTCACAGAAACATGGTATCAAATAACCAGTGTTGTTGCAGTTGAAAATATAAGCGCAAATAATAGCCAATTAACCAAAAATGGTTATTACGTAAACTCGTCCTATATTAAGTATTTTGATTTGTCGTGTTTTTTCTCACCATTTCACATGCGAAAAAGTGGCTTCTTAATTCTTTATGGAAAAAATGGAGATCCTCTATTTGAACAATTCTACGTTGCGTGAGTTTTTGAAATCGACGCAAAACGGCCTCTAGGGCGTTTTTGCTTCAAAAATTTCCAAAAAGCGAGCGATTTTGGTGAACGCGCCTCAACATTCCAACAGCCATTTATTACGCGTCGTCATGGTTGCAAGCTAGAAACGTCAAAAGTGCAGACATAACCTCATCATAACCTCAAACCTATTTACATTGCAGTAGGTATCTACAGAGCTAAGCAATTTGTTACGTCCCCACAAGTATGATTTGAAAAACCTATAACCATGTTGTTCGTATAAAAATATGTAATAATTTGCGTTAGTTTTTGTTACGTACGAATGCGTACTTAATACCTACCTATACCTACGCATAATTGGAAATATATGGTAAAATTTGACAAACTGCGAATATTACCGCGCAGCAGCTAACTTACTACGAAAACACAGTAAGTAAATTAATAGAGATGATTAGCGTTTCGACTTTCGTTTAGTAGGGCCCCTTACTTACCCTCTAATTGATTACAGTTTGAGAGGTAGTTCTTAGATGGCACCAATGTACACCAGTCGGGTCGGGTCTGCGCACAGCGCCAATATCAAGAACCTTCACCTAACGCTAACCTAACGTTCTAACCTAATCTAATATTTTGATGGTGAGATTTGATGGTCCCAATCCCAAACAACCGCACCCATAGCATAAGGTGAATTTATTGCAGATTATTTACACATTTACTTATTTATTAATAATTTCAGGATGTAAACAAATTGTCGTACGTAATTTATACGTATTTAGCCCCACATACAATAGATCTTCCAGGTCAAAGTATATCGAAAGACATAGATGCCATATAACTCAGTCTACCATACCAGAGCCCCTACAACTACAAGAAAGCCGAAGTTAAAGTAGTGTGCGAATTGACAGAGCGCAAGAGAGAAGCCTAGAACGTGAACATCAGCTCATTATGCCAGTAATGGGGCTGACTCGAAAGAAAATAAACAAGAAATTTTCCTCTAATCAAACTAATCAAACATTTAGTACAAGAATTTGAAGGAATGAAACTATTTATTGTTATTTTAAAGTTACATTAATTATTATATTTTTAGTTGAATTTCTTTTAATTCGATTTTTGCACAGGTAACATATACGATGTGATAAATAGCCTGAGGAACAAGGAATCTAATTTTGGGTTAAAGAAAGTTATCTGTTACTTCGAACAAAACAGATTTGTATATATCAGAACAAATGGGAGGAATATCAACATTGGTGATTCGGAAGGGTTATTGAAGTAGACTTATCGCAATATCGCATTGGTCTATCGTAACTCTCGGTCACCCGTAATGTTATTGTCAATTTCATATACATACGCGCATCAATCATATTACAATGAATACAATTTCGAATCAAGGTCTGTATTGCTGTAACCATAAATGAGGACAAACTTTGGATTTAGTTAAAATCTATTTATTTCAACACGTTTTTGCACAGCTAAATGTGGCATTTTCTACGGCTAAAAGGTGGGATTCTACGTATGTGTAAATTGACAAAACGTTTTCTCCGGGGCGATTATGGAAAAAGATTCTATTCAAATTAACAGTTACAAGTTACGAAGAAATATTTAAATTTGTAAATAATCCATTTTTTACTTATTGTTTTCTGTAATATATACACATGTATACAACAATGATGTGCAATGTTCTACAAATATATATTATATGCACAGTCTCTGTAAAGGAACTAATTTAATATTTAGCCTCAATCATGTTTTAGTTTCTTAATTATCATTGCTTATTAGTTATTTAAAAATACTAATGCTATTATACATGTATTACATATTCTGCAATATATGTACAATGTTATTAATCTACAATACCAATCTGTATAAGTAGTGACCAACCAAGCAGTAGAGTGTATAAAATGAACTTTTTGGAAAATCAAAGTTTTAAGTTGATTTATGTTATCTCTATGGACCCACATATAACATCAACAAGATTAACCCAATTAAGAAAAAAATAGGTCTCCCACAAGAGGCCTAATATTTATAATTTTTTTCAATTGTTTGTTGTAGTTAGGTACAAGTTTTTTTTTAAGTTGAAAATTTTCAACTATAGTTTGTGAAATAATAGTATATAAATATTACTTTACTGCAAGTTTTAGATTTCCTGCGCTTGGCATAAAATTGAGTAAATTTAACAATTGAACCTTTTTTGTATTCCACGTAATGGAATAACTGGGAACAAAATATAACAATTGTTTTTTTTTTTTCAAGTGACAAACATCTTTAATAAAATCTAAAATCTTTTCCATTAAAGCCTTCTATATAAGAGTGGATTGTAGTTGCTGGGCCAACAGCATGCCATTATATGAAAAATAATTTAGTGTTTAATTTGACAAATAGACAATTATACAAAAATACATTATATAATTTGATAAAAAGGTCTCTGCGGACCCACGTACCACGTATACCACCAACAAATTTTGACCAATTGAAAGCAATCTGAGTCGTCCACAAGTGGTCTAAAATATTTTTACAATATTATTAAGATCATGTTTACCACTTGAAAAAAAAAACAATTGTTAGATTTGTCATCGTAATTTGCATTGATTATATAATCAAATAATTATGAAAGTAAGCTAAATTTGTTAAAATTACTAAATTTTATGCAATTTAAGTACGTTGCATTAGAATACCTACTATATTTTTATACTTTTGTTTCACACCATACGTATTGTTAAAATTATTCAACTTGAAAAGAAAACGCAACAAAAAAAAATCAAATTTATTGCGACAAATTATAAATTTTGTTTTCAATTGCAGGAGACTAATTTTTTTTTTAATTGAACCATTTTTGTTTTATATATGAGTCCATAGAAACAACTTTATAGGTAACAACTTCAAAGTTTGGTTTTGGAAAAAAGTATTTTTTAAAGGCTGTAGTCGTAGTGTATATGCGGTCTATCGATTCCTGTGATGTACCGATTCACTGATCTACCCAATAGGCGGTCTATAGGTCCACTAGTCAGTAATGTAGAATCGACTGAAGATAATTTTTGGAAAAAACTGGACCAGGCACCCTCCAATTTTCGGTTGACAACTCTAACAGTTGAGCTACAGAGGCTCAGAGGAAACTTAATTATCATTCGCTTCTTTAGTTGATTCTACATTACTGACGAGGTTACGTAATAATCATTTCCCCTTGAATTTATTCATCTGTTTGAGCTGTTTAGCAATAAACATTTAGCGATTCATAGTTACCAAACTTTTATCTATCCTCAATAGGTGTCACGACGGGTTTGTTTCATTCGAAACTCGGATTGCAAGTTCTGAAGTGACAAATAAACCCTATAAATTTCCACAGCCTCTGTAGCTCAATTGGGAGAGCTGTCAACCGGAAATTGGAGGTTTCCTGGTTCAAATCCAGGCGGAGGTGTTTTTTCCAAAAATTATCCTCACTTGGGTTAATTATCATTCGCTTGCTTAGTTGATTCTACATTACTGACGAGTTTATCGATCTTGTGCTTTAAATTGTTTTACTTATTATTGGCTAGTGCCAGCGAATCTTTGATTGATTTTAATCTGTCTAATGGTTTTACTCATGACCACACAAGCAATTGGTCTAATTATGGCTCTAAATCAAAAAGAATTAAAAAGATTGCTCGTTTTACTTAATTTTTAATTAGCAAATTTTAACAGCGAGGTCACGCTGTATGGATGTACATTTTTTATGACATTGACACCTACCTTTTTATTCAGACTGAGGCGTTCTAAACCTTCGTAAAAAACAAATTTTGGGCGGCGTATTTTCCCCTAATGAAAAAACGGGGTTAGGGCTGTTTTATGTACTTTATTTACTGAACCATATCACCACAGGCCGTGATTCGGAGTGGACAGTAATGCACTTCACACCAGGAAGAGATTAGCTACCCACACTAGAGCTTTATGACAAAATCTACCAACAGTGAAGTAAAAGGGGTTTCTCAGAATCATACGAATAATATTATTTTATTTGGTTATGTGACAAACCTCAATTACAAATGCGTCAATGATTTTAGTTCTGGCTACATTAATAATCTGGATGACTAGGCACAGGTATGCATCATTCTGACAAGCGAGCAATTACTCGGGTGGGGTATCTGCATGAATCCATTAATCTAACTTTGCGAGGTATTCAATTTTTGTGATACCCAATTATTTAACTTAGTCCGTTTTGTGTCTGATGCTTTTTGTTGTTTTTCTGGGATGGGCATTTCAATTACAGATAGCTTAACATGTTAATAACTATAAAACAGTCACAAGAATTAGGGTAATTGGGGTATTATCGTTAGCATTTAAACAAAATTATCAAAAATACAGAATCTGTAAAATTGTTCCACTTTTTCATTGACTCCATGAAAAGATAGCGGCTGTCTTTTTGGGGAATATTTTTTGATGTGCACATTCCCGTTTGGTGACAGCTCATTATTATTTGTACCCAATCGATAATTATCTCTAGTAATAACTGGTAAAACAAATAAATAGAGAAACCTCTATTAAATTATAGACATACTCTATTGTAAATTAATTATTGTACAAACAAAAGCAAAAATTACCAGTGAAGTGATAACGAAATATGTAATAATAAATATTTATGTACAACATAAAACGTCGAATTGCGTTTACATTAATATAGACTAGTGGACCTATAGACCGCCTATTGGGTAGATCAGTGAATCGGTACATCACAGGAATCGATAGACCGCATATACACTACGACTACAGCCTTTAAAAAATACTTTTTTCCAAAACCAAACTTTGAAGTTGTTACCTATAAAGTTGTTTCTATGGACTCATATATAAAACAAAAATGGTTCAATTAAAAAAAAAATTAGTCTCCTGCAATTGAAAACAAAATTTATAATTTGTCGCAATAAATTTGATTTTTTTTTGTTGCGTTTTCTTTTCAAGTTGAATAATTTTAACAATACGTATGGTGTGAAACAAAAGTATAAAAATATAGTAGGTATTCTAATGCAACGTACTTAAATTGCATAAAATTTAGTAATTTTAACAAATTTAGCTTACTTTCATAATTATTTGATTATATAATCAATGCAAATTACGATGACAAATCTAACAATTGTTTTTTTTTCAAGTGGTAAACATGATCTTAATAATATTGTAAAAATATTTTAGACCACTTGTGGACGACTCAGATTGCTTTCAATTGGTCAAAATTTGTTGGTGGTATACGTGGTACGTGGGTCCGCAGAGACCTTTTTATCAAATTATATAATGTATTTTTGTATAATTGTCTATTTGTCAAATTAAACACTAAATTATTTTTCATATAATGGCATGCTGTTGGCCCAGCAACTACAATCCACTCTTATATAGAAGGCTTTAATGGAAAAGATTTTAGATTTTATTAAAGATGTTTGTCACTTGAAAAAAAAAAAACAATTGTTATATTTTGTTCCCAGTTATTCCATTACGTGGAATACAAAAAAGGTTCAATTGTTAAATTTACTCAATTTTATGCCAAGCGCAGGAAATCTAAAACTTGCAGTAAAGTAATATTTATATACTATTATTTCACAAACTATAGTTGAAAATTTTCAACTTAAAAAAAAACTTGTACCTAACTACAACAAACAATTGAAAAAAATTATAAATATTAGGCCTCTTGTGGGAGACCTATTTTTTTCTTAATTGGGTTAATCTTGTTGATGTTATATGTGGGTCCATAGAAATAACATAAATCAACTTAAAACTTTGATTTTCCAAAAAGTTCATTTTATACACTCTACTGCTTGGTTGGTCACTACTTATACAGATTGGTATTGTAGATTAATAACATTGTACATATATTGCAGAATATGTAATACATGTATAATAGCATTAGTATTTTTAAATAACTAATAAGCAATGATAATTAAGAAACTAAAACATGATTGAGGCTAAATATTAAATTAGTTCCTTTACAGAGACTGTGCATATAATATATATTTGTAGAACATTGCACATCATTGTTGTATACATGTGTATATATTACAGAAAACAATAAGTAAAAAATGGATTATTTACAAATTTAAATATTTCTTCGTAACTTGTAACTGTTAATTTGAATAGAATCTTTTTCCATAATCGCCCCGGAGAAAACGTTTTGTCAATTTACACATACGTAGAATCCCACCTTTTAGCCGTAGAAAATGCCACATTTAGCTGTGCAAAAACGTGTTGAAATAAATAGATTTTAACTAAATCCAAAGTTTGTCCTCATTTATGGTTACAGCAATACAGACCTTGATTCGAAATTGTATTCATTGTAATATGATTGATGCGCGTATGTATATGAAATTGACAATAACATTACGGGTGACCGAGAGTTACGATAGACCAATGCGATATTGCGATAAGTCTACTTCAATAACCCTTCCGAATCACCAATGTTGATATTCCTCCCATTTGTTCTGATATATACAAATCTGTTTTGTTCGAAGTAACAGATAACTTTCTTTAACCCAAAATTAGATTCCTTGTTCCTCAGGCTATTTATCACATCGTATATGTTACCTGTGCAAAAATCGAATTAAAAGAAATTCAACTAAAAATATAATAATTAATGTAACTTTAAAATAACAATAAATAGTTTCATTCCTTCAAATTCTTGTACTAAATGTTTGATTAGTTTGATTAGAGGAAAATTTCTTGTTTATTTTCTTTCGAGTCAGCCCCATTACTGGCATAATGAGCTGATGTTCACGTTCTAGGCTTCTCTCTTGCGCTCTGTCAATTCGCACACTACTTTAACTTCGGCTTTCTTGTAGTTGTAGGGGCTCTGGTATGGTAGACTGAGTTATATGGCATCTATGTCTTTCGATATACTTTGACCTGGAAGATCTATTGTATGTGGGGCTAAATACGTATAAATTACGTACGACAATTTGTTTACATCCTGAAATTATTAATAAATAAGTAAATGTGTAAATAATCTGCAATAAATTCACCTTATGCTATGGGTGCGGTTGTTTGGGATTGGGACCATCAAATCTCACCATCAAAATATTAGATTAGGTTAGAACGTTAGGTTAGCGTTAGGTGAAGGTTCTTGATATTGGCGCTGTGCGCAGACCCGACCCGACTGGTGTACATTGGTGCCATCTAAGAACTACCTCTCAAACTGTAATCAATTAGAGGGTAAGTAAGGGGCCCTACTAAACGAAAGTCGAAACGCTAATCATCTCTATTAATTTACTTACTGTGTTTTCGTAGTAAGTTAGCTGCTGCGCGGTAATATTCGCAGTTTGTCAAATTTTACCATATATTTCCAATTATGCGTAGGTATAGGTAGGTATTAAGTACGCATTCGTACGTAACAAAAACTAACGCAAATTATTACATATTTTTATACGAACAACATGGTTATAGGTTTTTCAAATCATACTTGTGGGGACGTAACAAATTGCTTAGCTCTGTAGATACCTACTGCAATGTAAATAGGTTTGAGGTTATGATGAGGTTATGTCTGCACTTTTGACGTTTCTAGCTTGCAACCATGACGACGCGTAATAAATGGCTGTTGGAATGTTGAGGCGCGTTCACCAAAATCGCTCGCTTTTTGGAAATTTTTGAAGCAAAAACGCCCTAGAGGCCGTTTTGCGTCGATTTCAAAAACTCACGCAACGTAGAATTGTTCAAATAGAGGATCGGGCGCGCGGCGCGCGCCCGAAAAGGCCTCTCCATTTTTTCCATAAAGAATTAAGAAGCCACTTTTTCGCATGTGAAATGGTGAGAAAAAACACGCCAAATCAAAATACTTAATATAGGACAAGGTTTTTTGGCGCTATACACAAACAACTGTCAAACTTGAAATAGGTTATGCAACCAATTTAACTTTTGTGCGAACAACAGTGACATTCAATTCAAATTGAGCGGCATCCAGAAATACTTACTTTTGATATGATGGCCTACTACGACTATAATCATTTATAATGACCCTTTACAATAAAATAAAATGGTAGGTATACCGCGGCTGCATAGGACTCTTCGTGCAACATTCGTACATATTTCTATTTCACCCGGAGCATGGCTAACATTTGAATAACATCGAACGCGTTATAATGTAATGGAAATGGAATACAATCAATCTGTAAACAAAACAGACCCAATTTGAACAATTGTTATTGTATTTCGTACTCTTTTATTCAGTGATGTACGCATATAACAAGCTCAACGATTTGGCCGAGGAGGGAGCAACAAACGACAATTCTAAACTCGCAAATACTCGCAAACGATCTGTAGAAACATAATTTCGTTTTTTTTTTTGTCAAGGGAGGCCTAATGTAAATCTGCGGTCCCCCCAAATTTGTTTTAATTATATCCCTGAAACGGTTCAGTCGCAAACACTAACAAACGTATCGCAAACGCTCTGTAGAATTAGAATAATTTGTTGCTAAGGGGGGCAAGCATGCATTTGCCCGAATAGGATTCTCAAACGATCTATAGACGCAGAATTTTAATATACCTATTGCCAAGGGGGAGGGAGGGCAACCTCACAGACGTGAAATAATAAACCTGATAAATGATTTGATCTACAAAAAAATTATTTCCTTGGTTACTACAAAATTTTCTTGAAAATGTCCTTCCCCTGGCATATGTTTGCTGTCTCGTCCATGGCCAGGGGACATAAGTCACCTAACTAAAAACGAAAAATTAACAGATACGTTAATCATCAGTTGCATCAGCTTTTCCTTCAATTCCTACAAAGTGTGGCTACTGTCTATTCCCTGCCTAGTGCATTTCTCCTGTGTAGGCTTTAAAATAAAAGAAAAGTTAAAAATGATAATAGAATGACTTCTAGCGGACATACTCCTAGTTACTGTAAAAGTGATAAAATTGTTAAATATGCTAAAATTAGCAATATGTGTTCTGCCAAAAAATCATAAAGACTGCCTTTTATCGTAGAGAACTCACGAACGAATGACAGCAAGTTTTAGTGGAATTAGGTGGAATGAGAATTTTGAAATTTGATGAATATGCTTGTTGTATTTCATCTTTCAGATTGTTTTTGCAGATTGTTCTTGTATTTAGAACAATCTGCAAGAAGAGGTCGATTTAAATTGTAAGACGGATGGTGTAGCGCTGAAGGGTGACGAAACGGGTGTGTTCCGCACCCTAGAAAGTAATTTGGAAAGAATTTGGTAAACATACTTCGTAAATCCTACCAATTTTTTAATTTTGTGTTTAAATTTGAGACTTTTTGAGGTCAAAGGGAATTAATTGAATGTAGCTACAGCATACGAACAGGACAACGATAACTAAAAAGAGAATACATACCTCTCCGTTCAAACGCACAGAAATCGTCTTTTTTGCTGCTTCGTACCGATCGTCTAACTAAAATCATTTCTTGGATATTTTACTGCATGTATAGATAGGTGATTTCACTATGCATTGTATGAAGCAAGGATTTATAAATCCAAAAACAAAATTGTAAGTTTGTCTATTGTTCAATTCTGACCAATTTTCGGTATGTATTCACTTTTTAGTTATCGTTGTCCTATTCGTATGCTGTAGCTATATTCAATTAATACCCATTGAGAGCAAAAAATCTCAAATTTAAAAGCAAAATTAAATGATCGGTACGAAGTACGTTTACCCAATTTGCGGGTGCGGAACGCACCCGTTTCGGCACCCTTAAGAAATCAAACACGTTGTTGGTGTGAACATATTCTGTTTATTTGTTCTGTTTACTTGTTAATTTTCAAAGCAATCTAGATTTGGCAATATTTTCAATTGTGATGTTTAAAAACCGATTTAAATACGTAAAATCGCATTTTAGGTATAGGACATAGACATGTTGATTTCAAATTATCCATAAATTTCCAAAATGCTTCATATGATAGTTGCCATTTGAAAAATCGACTATTAATACTTTTCTCGAGTTTAACTGTGATCTTATAATTTAAACACACAGTAAAACTTTTCGAAGAACTCTACCGATATGTTGATATGCCTTCACAACAATTTAGCCAGAAGACTTTTTTCCAACGGCCACAGCAGATAATTTATAACTAATTTATGGCAACCTTGCAGCTGTCACTTTTTATTGAAAAAATTTAATATCTCAAAAATGTCATATCTGAGCTACAGGGTAGGTATATAATATACATTTGAATTCCATTTGAAAGGTGAAAGTTGACATTATTTCCGGTGTAACCCGAAATAACCAAAACCTGAAAATATTTTAGTAAAAAATATCGTATTCAACAACATAAGTCTACAAATTTTCAATCCCTGATTACACTTGGTTCTACAAATACTTCTAATGGCAGGTCGTCGTAAAAGACCCTCAATACTATCCAACTTATGTCGGAACATATTCTTCTTTTTTTTTCGTCTCTGGAAAACTTTCTATTTATTTTAATGTATGTAATAATGAATGACAGTATCAAAATTTAGACATATTACTTAACTAGCCATTTATTTTAATGGATAATTAGTGTTTGATACATAACGGATATTTTAACTTTTTTCACATTAATCTTTAAGTTTATTCCATCATTTAATCGATGGAAAGCAAACATCATTAATGTCGCTTGCTTCCAACATACTACAACCGTCTCTACACCAATCGATTTACATTTCTAATGTCCTACATGTGCCCCGTTTTATAACGACTCAGTAAATTTTCGTGCAAAAGGGAAATTCCGTACGAATCGAAAACGACGTTTATTTATTTAGCATGTCATCGCGTACGCTTTTAACTTTACGTCGCCGTCTTCCCAAATATAGACTCGTAACATCAAAGTTTATCTTTCATCTACTTGATCTCATTTCATCTTTTAGAACGCAAACGGTGAATAAATAAATCCGAACAATTATAAAGCGAACGATAAATGTTGCGCTAATACAACAGTTTATACACAATGAAGGAGAACATCAAATATGACAAGCAGCCATTCTAATCCTGGCTATTCAAACTCAATTCTGCAGCAAATTCTATGTCGTCTCAAATGCATTATAATAGTAATTCCGAATGGAATGGGCTTGTCTGTGTTGGCACTGCATCCGTGATAACGCCGCGTGTTGAATACTTGATATCAGCGAGGGTCCCTTAATTTTGCAATGGAACAGTGTACGTATTGTACCTGGTTCAGTTCTAATGTCTCCCACTTGACCAAAGAACAAGATTCAGCTCGTGTAATACTGACGCTACTTCGGAGAGCTGAGGGATTTGACAATCATTTACATTATAACATGCAGTGTCTCTGTAGGTTGATTGCCGTATGTTCTGCGTAGTAGAGTCAAGTGGAAATTATCGGATTGAAACCCGAGAGGTGTGTGCCCATTTAAAATACGTTGGAAAAATTTCCTATTTGCATTTTTTTTTGTCACGTCTCGGATTTAGAAGATAAGTTGCAGAAGATTATCTGACATTGTTCAGAACTCCCCAAGGAACAAATTCCCAATCACTTATTTTTGTTGCACTACCACCACCCTCCCCTGCAGCACCCTAAACATGAGGCAAACTTTTCCCCAAATTTACAATGTTACGTCAGTTTGGCTGAAAGTATTATTATTGGATTAATTGACATAATTTTAGCAATTTATTAATAATTTGGAATTATTTAAACAAATATCATTTGGTTAAACAATAGTATACAATGTTACGCACAAATACTTGTATTTCTTTTGCAGGAATTATTATTGTTAGATAATTGGTAAATTATTATTATTGGTAATTAGTATGTTTTTTCCCATTTATTAACTAATTTGCATATTTTTCGTAATTTGTTAAATAATTTGAAATTGTTTAAACAAATACCATTTCTTTAACCAATAATATGCAATGGTGCGTTTTTTTGCGGATATTATTATTATTATTTAATATCTTGTCTTTTTTTTCTTGTAGAATAAAGAATTTTTAATTTTTATTTTTGTCGTAATAATATATGAAAGCCAAGTTTACACAAATGGCATTTGTATAAACAATTGCTAATTAACTAGATATGAATATACGGACATAATATACGGACACAAATTTTAAATAAAAAAATAATAATAATAAACGCAAATTAGTTAATAAATCACAAAAGAACAATAATCATATGATAACTTTGGCACAAAAATGAAAAATATATCTTTATATGTATATCATTCATATTGTTGTTTAAACAATTGCAAATTAGTGAATAAATGACAATAAATAAATGCTAATATTCCAATGATAATAATTTCTGACAACATATAAATAAAATTTTATGTAATTAATAAGATTATAAACCCCTAACCACAACAAGTATTTTAGAAACCTAAATACGTAATTCAGCAACTATATTGCCATCTTCAGTAGAACCTAAAAAGAGGAAAAGAGAGATTAGCACTTCATAGTATCTTTACTGGATATTGTCCAAGCAAATCACTAGTGGAAGTGACGTCCATGTTAAAAGTTACCCTATATATACCCATTTGTTGGTCACACCTCAGTGAATTTTGATCATTGAAGCGTAAAAAACAAGTTTTAATTAAAGCAGGTCAAACAATGGCGAACTAGGTATAGGACCCCTGTCTGAATTTATTAATTTATCTCTATTCAAGTGAATAAAGATACTTTCCAAGCTGTTTAGTTCCCTATTATTTGACATAGCTTTAACAAGTTTTAAGTCATTACTACTTTATGACCTGTGTCTAAAATATGTTGACCCACACTAGATTTTTCAAAACGATTATATTTAAAATGAGCTACATGTTCTTTGAACCTAGTTAAAATTGTTCTTCTAGTCTGGCCTACGTATTCCTTTCACAGTCATGACATTTGATACAATATATGCCAGATTTATCAAGTACATCTACCTTATCCTTTGGGTTTCCAAGAAGGTTTTTTATGCTATTATGAGTCGAATATGCTATACCGAGATTTTGTGATGTATAAATACTTCTCAAACCCCTTGTATATGCACAATCGAACGGTATTTTAACATATTTCTTCTTTTCTACAGACAAAGTATTTAAAGTAGATATTTGATTTACATACATTTTTTGATTCTGCTTCTTAATCATTCTATCAACTATTTTCTCAGGGTACCCATTATGTATGACAACATTCTTAATAAACAATAATTCTTGCTGATATCTATCTACGGACAATGGAAATTTCAATAACCTATTTACTAAACAACTAATAAAAGACAATTTTTGTTGAATAGGATGCTGCGAATCATTAGGGATAAACCTGATTGTGTTAGTATCTTTCCGATACACGTCAATTTCTATTATATTTTTGCTATTCCTGACTACCTGAGTATCTAAAAATGGAAGTTGGCCGTTAACTTCTTGTTCTACAGTAAAGTTAATGGTGTTGAATTTAGAATTCAAAACGAGAAGAAAATCTTGAATACTGCGCTTCTTGGTGTCAAAAATGGCAAAAATATCGTCGACATACCTAACCCAAGTCTTAGGGAAATATGGTGCTATACACTTTACATTGGTTTCAAATCTGCTCATAAACAAGTTGGCAATAAAAGGTGAGAGACAGTTACCCATTGCAGTTCCCTCAAGTTGTTCAAAAAACTTTCCGTTTATTTGAAAACAATTTTGATACATACAAAGGGCAGTCAATCTTACATATTCATCTATTTCTGACGGGTCAAAGTTGTTATTGCTCAATAATTCCCTAAGAAACTCCAAAGTTTCCGGAATAGGCACACTAGGAAACAGTGAAGCAACATCAAATGAAATCAACAATTCGCCATCCTCTAATTTTTATGTAATTTTATGTAATTGTTTAAACAACTGGTAACAAATTTGAAATTAATTAACAATATACTAAAATCATGCCAATATATAACAATAATAATTTTGCCAAAATGAATGAAATATATGTACGTAGCATTGTAAATTGTTACAACAAAATATAATATATCGTAGCACTGTCAATTATTGTTTAAACAAATGGTAATTGTTTAAACAATTTCCAATATAATTAACAAATAACGAAAAATATGCCGATAACCCAAAAATAATCTCTGCAAAAATTAAAAAAGTTGTACGTACTATTGAGGTTTGTTTAAACAAATGGTATTTGTGTAAACAATTCCGAATTATTAGAAAATGACAAAAAAAAGCCACTACACCAATAATAATAATTTCCGTCAAAATAATAAAAAATGCATCACATAGTCATATTTGCCTTATAATGATGGTACTGCAGGGAAGGGTGGGGGTAATGAAATATTAAGTAGTGGTTGTGGATTTGTTCCTTGTCGAGTTCTGAACAATTTCTGATAATTTCCCACAACATTTCTTGTAAATCCGGCAAGGGGCAAAAAACGGAAAAAAAATAATGGATTTTTTCAATGTATTTTAAATGGGAAACTTGAAGTGTTCGGTGGCACGTGTTAATGTTCCCCCTTAAATTTAGGAGATCTTTTTTTTTCAGGCAAGGAACAAGGGTTGTTTCAAAAAACGTTTTTTTTTATTTTGAACAAAACAAACATGTTTTTTTTATAAAATGATGTTTTTAAACACGAAACAATTTTTTTAAACACTTCGGAAAAAACATGTTTTAATCACTAAAAACATGTTTTAAATAAGGAATAAATACTATATTTTATAAAGAACTTTATTCATAAATACACTACTTAAATAATTTTAGATTTTTTAATTGATCCATGCATAAAAATTTTGAAGACCAGAAAAAAATTAAATGATTAGTTATGTTGTCCAAATTTCGGTAGTTTAAAACACATGTTTTAAACGTTTAAAACCAACTGTTTTAAACATTTAAAACAAACCGTTTTAAACATGTTTAAAACAAAATATTTTTTTAAACCATGTTTAAAACAATGTTTTAAAACATGTTTTATAAATTTAAAACAAATTGTTTTAAACATGATTAAAATAAAATAATTTAAAAGAAAACATTTGTTTTAAAACATGTTTAAAAACATGATTTAAAACAAATGTTTTAAAACATAGCAACCCTGCAAGGTCCAGCGAAATGTCAGTTTTTTATCACCCGAGTATGCATTGATATCAATTATAAACCTTTATCAATTTAAACACCACTTTTTGCACACTAATGTTCCTAAAATCCTATTTTAGACAGAGGTTTTCACAAGACTTACGACAATATGTGCACTAATTAATTTTTCGCAAATTGATAAAAAAGTTAATCAGAAACCAAAACCCTTACTCTTCATTTTATTTTTTGACGTGTTTTCCATCCTGGTGTCTACGGCATGTCGATACAGAAGGCATGGTCAAAAATTAAAAAAATATTGCGTCACTTAACAAGGAAACAACGAAGTAAATACCCTTAAAGGAGTACGGAGCGAGTATCTTTTGATTGGACTGAACTTGAAAGATAGGTTAGAGTTCAATAATCTGCATTCTGCATACTAGGGAGGATGATATAATAAGTTGTGGTTTAACCACAGACATGTACAAACATTACAAAAAAGCGGGAAAATGATTAATAACAATCCTACCTGTGATTTTGGCGATATTTACCAATAATTAGGGTGTTCCTCAATCTTCAAGAATGTCTTAAAGTAAACCTTAAACTACCTGACATTTGTTTCGTAAGTGTCCTTAAAGGGTTATCCTACTGTTATGGCTTTAAAGGAGTGCACTTTTGAATTTTTTTACTATTTAATTGCGGGTCAACTAGAAATGCAATTAAAATATTTATCATACATTTCATATCAAATTCATTCTATTTGTATTATTATTATTAAACAAACTATGTTTAACATCAACAAAATTACAGGTCAGCCGATACTTACAATTTCATTACTGAACATGTGTTTCAAATTTCAACATATTTAAGCTAGACAGAAGTTGTGTCAATATTCGTTTCGATATTTTCCTTTCTCTGTCTCTGTATATACACACAGGCACGTTCCAGTATATTATAATTTTTAACCACCTGTCTTCTTACCACTAGTAGTAGTTCCACTTCAGATGATAAACTTTTATCTATTAAGTTCAATATAAATATCAGCAAATGCCACAAAATAGTCGCAGAAGAACACCAAGGGATATATCTGTAGGTTAAGATTAACGCCAAATTTTGGTGGTACAGTGGAAAAATCTTTACTTGGATTATGAAACTGCTTTAAAAGTTAAAGTCGACTTTAAGTATTTAAAGCCACTTTAATTTTATTATGAAACAGGCCGTCCTTGCATTAATTCTTGCGTACATAAACGTAATGCCAAACACTCCTCATTTACATTGGTAACGGAGTTGACGTTCACAAAGTTCAGAAATCCTCTTCTATTTTTAATTGTTCTTGTAAAGTAATAATTCCGCTTTCGAGATGGTAATCCCTTGGGAGTAATATTATTGTCCCCTTGTCGTTTTTCTTTTATAAGTATTCCGGCTGTCAGTTTGTTCTTTTCTCGAATTTTGATTCTTGTATTGTTGTTCATACCTTAGTGGCGTTTTCATCATGATCCATTCTTAGTGTATCTGTCTAAAACGGTTGAGGTAGTATTAAAATTATTTATGGTAGTGAAACATTCAACACTAAACTTGATTGCTTTAGGAAAATTGGCTTAGCCCAATCGAATTTTTGCTATTAGCCAAGCAATAATTGCCACTAAAGCTTTAAAAGCCACAAGTGCAACGGATTGAAGTAAGTATCGAACAAATATGGTGAAAGAACCACTGGGCTAGTACTTCAGCACACTTTCACACTAAACTTTCTTAACAATTTGAGGTACTTAAAAACAAATATGAATAGATTGGTAACCCTGACAGCCAGTAAGCTAAAATAGTACAATAAAGTCGCTTTTCATATTCCCAAACTTTGCTTTAAAATGGTGTTTTTATAGCAGGTCATTAAAGTGTTAGATTTGGGTATACAGGCGATGACTTTTAATTAAGTTATGTATATTTACTAATATTTGAGTAGCACTAAACTAATAAATACGTAATACACAAGATGACGTAAAAAAATTTTGCCGCAAAAGTCATGAAAAGGAGAGGCTGATCATAACCCAAGTTATTTTATCCGTAATTTAGAAGAATTTATTACTTATAATGTCCAGATGCTATCCTAAAACATGTTTGTAGTTCACTGGACGGAGATAATATAAATATCTCAGTAGTTTATGAAATACTGACTGCTATAGGAAAATATTTTAAATATATGCTGCATATATCCAGGAAATATTTGCCCTACTCCTGTACATTGAACGTTATAAAGGCGTTCACCTCGTCCGAACAGCTCATGCCGTACGTTTACTTAATATGCCATTAAAAAATTCCTGTCATTTTCGAAACTGGGTTACAAGTGGCACATATTACGATGTTTCAGATAAATGTGTTCACGCAGCGTCAAAAATGACATAGTTCGCTTGTTATTATCGCAATTCCCTGAATTAGTAATGAACCGGATGCGAACACCGAAAACACGAGCTATTACGAGCGTTATTATGTATGCGTTGTTACCGGTGTTTGTATTTTATGCAAATAAACATATTTTGCAGAAATATCCAAATGTAAATTTCATATATTCTGCATCCGCCGCATGGTTATGGTTTCCATGTATGCAAGG
This sequence comes from Melinopterus prodromus, assembly GCA_964023965.1. NCBI lineage: Eukaryota > Metazoa > Arthropoda > Insecta > Coleoptera > Scarabaeidae > Melinopterus > Melinopterus prodromus. The sequence goes on from OZ030396.1 coordinate 16,170,081, forward strand.
AATTGCACAAATATATGTTTTAAATAAAAGTATTTTTTGTTGGATGCTGAATTTTAATTTTGTGCTAATTGCAAACGACGCCAGGTGAACTTTAGGTGTATTGCAAAATTTATTGCTTGCTGCACTTGAAATTCATATGAAGCGTTGCTACGGGTAAAAGTTTAGTTCGATTATCATTTAGATTCATATATACGTTACCGGCAAAACCCATTGTCAGGTAGAACCAGTTTAACCTAGGTTAAACTAGTTCTGCCGAAGAGCGTTAGGTTGAAGTTTAATCTAGGCCAAACTAGTTTAACTTGGTTTGTAAACAGATACTTTAGGTCAAACTGGTATGGACTAGGCCAAACTGATTTCGATTAACTGTATTGAAATGTACTATTATACCGGGTGATCCACGCTGTTATTTGTGGAACCAGAGGAATGAAATTTGGATAGCTATAATAGACTAAAAATTACAATTTTTAGGATATACTTGATGTTAGGTATGACTGTCTTTTTTCCGGAATTGTCAATGTTTTAATTTATAACATCAGGGGCTAGGAAAAACTAATATAGGTGAAAACATATTATAAGTTGCCTATGTTTATTTGTATTATTTCTATTTTTTAATAAATTTATAATAAAGTTCTGTTCAGTTTACTAAATTATCTTTTATAAGACCCCTAGTCACTGCTCAGTTTAGCGAAGCTACTTTCATTTCCTAAAAAATCCGACTCACTCTGTCAACTACTGTTTACTATTTTTCATTTATGGAGCCAGACGATGTTTGGGCTCTTTAAATCACCGTCTGTTACGAATAAATATCGCAGATCGAACACCAGCCAATCAGCTCGCAAGTACAATGTATTATTTGTTGAATTATTGATCTGGCCCATTACATTACACTCATTACATTTTGGGTTCAGAAAATCATCACGATTGAAAATACCGCTGACAAAGTATAGCCTGCAGTTTACAATGTAAAACATGACATCATTTCCAGAAAAACCGGAAGACAAAAGAAATTGTGAATCGATGTGTGTCTTTTTTGAATATCATCCCTATTGAATTTACTGCATGCGAAGTATATTGTGCAGATTGCAATTTCAAAGATAACGTCCATTCCGGAAAAAAACAAATCATTCTAAAGCATATTCCAAAAATTTAAATTTCACAAGTTTACACGGTTTTGTACCCAAGCAGCTAAAAGCAGTTTTTAAGGTAACTTTTAGCGCTGATTACGAATCCGCAGTCTATTTTTTGCAGTCAGGTAAGGGTTTGTAGATAAATTTAAAAGCCGTTTTAACGTGTTTTAACGAAGTATCATTACTTTATTTCATAAAATACAAAAACTTAGAAATGAAGTGCGGTGGAACTGCGTCGTTTGTATTTTTTGGGGTCTGTTTCACGTATGAGAGACCAACAATAGTCGCTCAACATTCCCTCATCCCAAAAACCTTTGTAGTTTTTCTCAATCCTTTGCAAATCTTGATGTAGTCGTTCTCCTTGTTCGTCGCTAGTTGCACCCAAGTTGTCGGGGAAGAAATTCAGATGAGAATGGATAAAATGTATTTTCAACGACATTCGGACACCCATTTCCCTGTAATTCTTCAATAGATTCTATCTGATTATATCAATCATTGTCATGTAGTTTTCCTTGGTGTTGTGTGCGTGAGCAAGCGGAATAGATGGTTTTTTATTTCCATCATGCAAGAGAGCGGCTTTAAGGCTATATTTTGAACCATCTATGAAGAGACGCCACTCATTTTTATCGTAGGGTTGTTTCATTGCTTCAAATAAACCTACTACATCATTGCAATAGCACATCTCATTCCTTTTCGTAAAATACGGCGTTAACTCTTCATTTCTACTTCTGTAAATGGTCACTTTAGCTGCTTTGTCGAGATATCCCCATTGTTGCATACGCGATGCTAGCAATTCTGCTTTTTGTTTGGACAGTTGTAGGTCTCGGATCAAGTCTCTTAGTTCAGCTTGCGAAATTAAATGTTTTTCTTCTGCCACAAATTCACTGTCACTACCTCACTACCGTCACTACTCATATTTACGTCAGAAGTTTCCACTGTGCAAGAGCTTGTACCGGGACAAATGGGCAATCGATCACCTTTGCGACGCGGTATTGGCCTCGTCACTGATGAAACTTCAGGATACTTCAAGCCTTTAACGTTTTTGGAATTTATTCCCACCACTTTCGTCGAGCAAAAGTAACAATCATCCGTGTGGTTTTGCGGTTCTCTCCAAAGCATCGGTGATGAAAATGGAAGATAGATTTTGTCGCCTATTGACCATCTGTACAATTTAGTCCGACACGCGTTGCAAAACAATTTCGGTACCCATGACTTTTCAGTGCCACTAACACTAAATCCGAAATAGTGCAGATAAGCATTTTTCATCGAATCTGTTATGACTTTGCCCTTTCTGGAAACAATATATTCGCCGCAAACATAACAAAACTTTTCAGCACTTATTTTGCACGATCTCTTCGGCATTTTTGCAGTCACTTTTCGATTATAACCTTAAAAATATGATTAGCATACGATTAATGACACGCAGTGCTACCAATATGAGGTATGTAAGAAATCTGACCTGATGGCGGGAAACGAGCTACGGATTCGAATTCAGCGCGCGAAAATACTCCCAAAAACACTTTTGTCTTCTCGGGTACAAAAGTTGACCGAAATTTGTAAACCTGTGATTTTTAGGCTATTATAGCTGTCCACATTTCATTCTTTTGGTTCCACAAATAACAGCCTGGCTCACCCGGTATAATAGTACATTTCAATACCATTAATCGAAATCAGTTTGGCCTAGTCCATACCAGTTTGGCCTAAAGTATGCGTTTACAAACCAGGTTAACCTAGTTCGGCCTAGGTTAAACTAGTTCGACCTAACGCGCTTCGGCAGAACTAGTTTAACCTAGGTTAAACTGGTTCTACCTGAAAACGGGTTTTGCCGGTAACATATTTGTATATGATATTGATATATGGTCACTTCAAAACGTTTAGAAAATGTGTCCAGTAATAAGGGTTCATTTTCTTCTTCTGTTATATGAAACCAAATTAACAAAGGGGACCTTAAATGTCTTGGTATACTACACAAAGATGCTCACAAGTGAAAATAAAAATTAGTAGCTGTTTAAACTGTCCAAATACAAGTGAATGTGATGAAATATCACACACCATAAATCCCATTATGGTTTGTTTACTTAGCAATAAGTTAATAATATTGCCACGTTAAGTTGCCATGGGACTTAAAGGAGAACTTAGTAACTTGTGGAACTTTTATTTCGGCTGCTATCTGTAAAACACAGCGCGTAAAGCCACTCGCGACTAACCGAGAAAAATTACTATCTAAAAAGTTTTATATTTACCTCTTTTTTAATTCTGGTCTGAATTAACATATTTAAAAAAATTAGACCAAAAGACCCTTTCGTTTATTGCACCTTGGTAAGGCGGAGCACACGTTGGGTGGGATTGCATTTCAAACTCCCTGCCACAACCATGGACAACACGAATCTGACTTGACAAATTTGTATGTCTTCTTTTGATACACAATACCCGATTGCTTGCCAAGTTTAACATTTTTTTTATAAGGAAGATGCAAAATCTTTTCTCAAAATGTGTTGTATCCAAAAACACTTTTATTGTTGAGTATATAGACACACTGGATAGTTAAATATTTAATTTAATTAAGTTCGCTATGTTAGTTTGGTTAATAAACTCCACATAGTTAATCCTTTAACCATTTATCAATTTTATGGAGGCATTACTTAGTGAGCTATTTCCAAACCTTATTTTAAGCGGAACCAAAACAAAAAACAATCGGCTGTCTTTGTCATTATTTTACTTGGAATTACATATGATTTATAAACACAAACGCAAAGGAAATCAGTAAAAAGTTTGAAATAAATTTATTTGTTACCTTGCATTTGTATTCAACATATTATGTTAATAATTGTTTTTTACTTATTAAGAAACAAAGAATAATTCACAAAGAAACGATAAAAATTCGTTAAATATTATTAAATATCACGTTTTTATGAAAAATCAAATTTTTGGCCGTCAAGTATTACAGAATTATGCCATCATCGACACATTGTTCAATGGCAATCCATTTTTTTTACTTTTCTTTGATTCAGTGTCTCAATTTTTAGAAGTACACCATTAACTTCAAGTAAAATTTTAAATGCAATTGAACTTTGTTGTAAATGTTAATTGACGATGTAACGTTGCTTATATTTATCTGTTTAGATAGTGGGATGACTTATAAAACAAAATGATTAATAGATGAATAGATGAATGTTTGTGTTGGAGTTCTTGAGACCCTGATCATGGTTCTTATTTACTGATTAGGATGTCTCAGCCTTACACAATAAAATACCATTTTGATTCTCCCGGTATAATACCTAGTTTGTATTTATTATGGCCATATTCGAAAGCAGCAAGGCAAAATGAACAAGAAAGTATATCAATGTTAAAGTTACTGAAAACAACTTACAATTTGTCGGCGAGTGCTATTTTCTCGTCGATTTTTCAACCAATACTCATTAGGGATTTTCACTTAGACGTTCAAGTTCCTTTGTAATAGACTTAATGAACCTTTACAGTTGCTTAATGAATCTTTAAAGTTTCTTAATTAAATCTAAAGTAGCAAACTATGCAAATCCGGATTTACCTTATAAGTTCGACACAGGTTTGTTTCCTTTTTTGTTCTCTGGAATTGCATTATACTACGAAGGCGTCATCCAAAAAAAGCGCACTGATCTCAACAAATTGCAAATAACTCGTCCGAACCACTAGGTTGTTGAGAACCTTTCCCTATGATTAAAAATCGGAAACTGTTGAATTACTTTTAATACTCTATGGTGTGTTATTTTATGAAATAGACACAGAAATATATTTTGACATCACTTTCCGGAAAATATTTATTAAATTGTTTATGACAAGATGGCCTTATCAACGTGCCCCACCCTGAATAACGTAATAGTCATGATTTTAACAATTAGATAACAATTGCTTATAAAACATTGAAATATGATACCTGTGACTGAATTTATTGATGATACTTATCACATATCGATAACCGCTAACTACCGCTTTAATATTTCCTTTGACTGACTTTATTTCTATGAAATAGCAGGAAAGTGTTATTTGTGTTAAGCAACATATCGCGTAAACACTGTAAAATTATTAAAAGTTTTATTTATTGCTGTGTTTATATTAAAATTTGTAACGTCAACTCGCCGTTTATATTTAGCGGTTGATGCTCATTTATCTCTTGTGAAGCAGACCGTAGTTTATAGCTGGATCGTGTGTATACATTTGCCAGGAAGGAATTTTTATTAAAGTCTAGAAAAATAGCAAATCGTTACCTAGAAAATACTGTACTGTATTGTTCTATTTATTTTGACCAAGGACACCGATTAATATATTCTTTACTAAGAAAATATGTATATGTGAGCCAGGGTGGCATTGGGTAAATTATCAGCACACGGAATAACACTAATATACAGGCTGTCGCACAAATATAATAATTCTCTTCTCCATATACATACTTTTTCTATAAGTCTGAATTGCTCACAAGCGAGTTGAGCTAACTCACCCGATTTAAAAGTACCTACTCATCATTACGGTGACTTTCTATAGACAAGGACCTCGTTGCAATCAAGATGCTTCTTAATGAGGCCCTTCGCTCTGAATGCAACTTGATTACTAATCCTTCATGCAACATATGCAAAATCTCACCCATTTCAAAATCGTGCTTACCATGGAAAATACTGTTACAAATATTATCTTCACTGCAAACAGAATTAAAATCTAATATTTCATCAGTGTTTTTAAGGGACGATAACTGAAGCGCACTAAACGTTTAGACAAATGACCGGTGACTGTATCTGACAGAGTTCATTTTAAACGACCACTCCAAGCAGAGAAGTAGTGACATGATCCGGCAACATCAATCTTCCAGTTAGTCCTTTAAATGGGAAAATAACCGAATTAATGTGAGAGTAATTTCGAAGGCCAGATAACAGCGAAATGGAATTACAGTCAATAACTTGCTTGTTATGGACGCCATTGTTCGTATTTTCGTTTATCGTGCATATAATAAAAATTCTGATGTGGCCAGGCACATGACTTTATCATACAATATATAAAATTAATAGTTTAGCTGCATGAGAATCTATTTGATTGAGATCAGTCGTGTCTGCATTAAAATAAAACTAGTTAGCAAGGATTTGACAGATAAATAAATAATTAAATAAATAAATTATTAACATAAAACAATATTAAATGCAACCAAATAATATTTATATTTAGGGCGGAGTTCAGCACACTTGTTTCCAAATTGCCTTGCTCTTCCACTCAACCCCTTACGCAAACTAGAACTAAGACATAATTGTACCAATAATATAACAATAATTCCGAGAACTTATGAAAACAAAAATTACTCTAGAGTCTAATTACACGTAATTGCCGCAAATCCAACTCCCCCTGTTGAGCAAGCAGACAACACTTGACCTTTCCCTCAAAACTGTTTAACGGTCATTTTTTCATATCTTCCCTGAGATCATTGTATATGTGACTGACCTGGTAAGAGAATGACCGTTTATACAGCTCAGTGCGATGGGCAGGTGGAGCAAACAAACCCCTGAATCTTTAAATCTTGAAATGAAGGTTATCGACATCCGTTCTACAGCGTATCATCCGCATGAGGTATTGTGGGATCCTCGTGGATAGCAACTTATGATACAATATTGCTGCATTCAACACCCTATATAGTGTTCAACCACCCCAAGTCGCCCAGCCCATTCGATACCTGATCATACTTACAAAAACAGAACACATGCATTTTGCCCGACGCCGTCAGGCAAGGACCGAACACGGTATCACAATATGAGATCTTTTGATACTATTGACTACTGTCAATATTTATTGTGAGATATTGTCAAAACATCAGCATTTGACACTACCGGTACTGTCATTAGACTGAAAATATTTGGCAAATCCTGGCTCACTATATAGTATTAAATCAATGCAGTTGCGACCGATCTCGATCAAATAGACTTTGCTCATGCAGCTAAACTATTAATTTTACTAAAAAATATCGTACTTTAATTTATTATCTAACTATTTTGACGAAATTACAGAAATGGCGGCTCATTTGCAAAATCCTTGAAAATGCTTAGAGGAAACATCCAGTTCCTTTGGACCCATTTGAACCAAAGCATTTCAGCTCTAAGTTTGGTCATGAAACTTCTAAATATGAACTTTCGCCCCGATACCTTTAGTAGTTTCTCCGGAATCGTTGCCACAAAATCGAGTACACACATACACACATTGATACATACACACACACACATACACACATACACACATACACAGACATTTTTTGTGTCTTGGTCACAAATGATCAGGGGACCCAAAAAGACCTATTTCCGCTAAAATCTCATTTTTTTTAGGCACGATTGCAATGCTTTATCATACTGTATATGATAAAGTAAAAATTATATATAGACTATTAATAAACACTGAAGAGCTCACAATAATAAATGAAATTCACTCAAATATGAAGGGATACAAATCAAAACTGAAAATAACAAAATAATAAATACCGTGAAATGAAAATGCAGAAATTAAAACTATAGAATCGTCGTCACCTGGCCTACTTTCAAAAATCCTAATAACAAATTAATAAACGACAGAAAGGCAACAGTATTAATTGTCACACAATTATTCAGAAAGAAATTCGGAAGTCAGTATTTTTACAATAGAAAAATTGTATTCGTGTCATTGATCCTGCAATCAACAATATAAAACAAATAAAAAACATAATTTTTTAGCTTACCGCGGATGAACGCAATTGCTAAACATTATACATACAATAAAATTTATTGTTGTAATACCAAATAAAATATTTATTAATTTTTACTTTATCATACGCAGTAAGATAAAGTATTGTAATCATGCCGAAAAAAAAAATTGAGATTTTAGCGGAAATAGGTCTTTTTGGGTCCCCTGAACATTTTTGACCAAGGTACAAAAAAATGTCTGTGTGTGTGTGTCTGTGTGTGTATGTATGTCTGTGTGTAAACGATTTTTGTGGCGAAAATTCCGGAGAAACTACTAAAGGTATCGGAACGAAAGTTCATATTTAGAAGTTTTGTTACCAAACTTAGAGCTGAAAAGCTTTTGGTTGAAAGGGGTCCAAAGGAACTGGTAGTTTATTCTAAGCCTTTTTGAACGATTTTGCAAATGAGCCGCCATTTCTGTAATTTCGACAAAATAGTTAATTAATAAATTAAAGTAGAGAAAATTTTGAATAATTTATGCCTATGACATTTTTTGGTAAAATTAATAGTTTAGCTTCAAGAGCAAATTCTATTTGATCGAGATCGGTCGCATCTGCATTGATATTAAATTACATAGTAGCCAGAATTTTGACAAATATTTTTTTTTGTGTTGTCACATTCGAAAACAGCTGATCTCGTCAGAGGTATGGTCAGAGGTTGGAGAACCGCTATGGAACGTTACCGCTCTAGTGCGGCAAAGTAGGTACAAAATACAAATTTCAAATAAAATAATATCACCAATTTGTTTGTTGATAAGAAATATCAACCCGTCTTTATATCTAATTCTAAAAACGATGAATTGCGAAAATTATAAATAAAGTATAGCGATGAGTGTAGTTTTATTTTAGTATGTTGGTAGGGATGTGTCATGAACAAATATAAATCTCTCAGAATTTGAATTACATTTTTAAGGTGCGTTTTCATTAGTGATAATGACAATGGTCTGCTACCACTGCCGTTATAGTATTTCCAATGGAAAATTGCTACTGACTCATGTTTATGTACATGCAAACTAATATGTGTCATTATCACGATATGTAAAAAATACTATAATTTCGTATTCTACCACCGCCATTAGCTACCATTACCTACCAATCGGAACGCACCTTTAAACTTGACGTTTCGTCAAAGTGGTACCAACCTAGCATTTACTATACAGAAATCATTTATTTATTTTTTTTAAATACGTATTTCTTAAAAAGCAACACAATAAACGTTGATGTCGCTCCTGCCAAAAACTAGATAGCGCGACTCGGTCACATGCGACGGCGACACTCCGCCTTCGGTGACGCGCCGCATCACCGCTTGTCGCGCTATTCCGTACTTTCGGCATTTGTGACATAAATATCTAATATTCTAATGACGTAGTGTATGTAGTGTCAAATGCTGATGCTTCGACAATACCTACGATTTATCTCAATAGAATAGATCCTCATGCAGCTAAACTATTAATTTTATATATTGTATGATAAAGTCATGTGCCTGGCCACATCAGATTTTTACTTTATCATACGCAGTAAGATAAAGTATTGTAATCATGCCGAAAAAAAAATTGAGATTTTAGCGGAAATAGGTCTTTTTGGGTCCCCTGAACATTTTTGACCAAGGTACAAAAAAATGTCTGTGTGTGTGTGTGTGTGTGTGTGTGTGTGTGTGTGTGTGTGTGTGTGTGTGTGTGTGTATGTCTGTGTAAACGATTTTTGTGACGACGATTCCGGAGAAACTACTAAAGGTATCGGAACGAAAGTTCATATTTAGAAGTTTTGTTACCAAACTTAGAGCTGAAAAGCTTTTGGTTGAAACGGGTCCAAAGGAACTGATAGTTTATTCTAAGCCTTTTTGAAAGATTTTTCAAATGAGCCGCCATTTCTGTAATTTTGACAAAATAGTTAATTAATAAATTAAAGTAGAAGAAATTTTGTATAATTTATGCCTGTGACATTTTTTGGTATAATTAATAGTTTAGCTTCAAGAGCAAATTCTATTTGATCGAGATCGGTCGCATCTGCATTGATATGAAATTACATAGTAGCCAGGATTTTGACAAATATTTTTTTTGTGTTATCACATTCGAAAACAGCTGATCTCATCAGAGGTTGGAGAACCACTATGGAACGTTGCCGCTGTAGTGCGGCAAATTATAAAATACAAATTTCAAATAAAATAAGATCACCAATTTGATTGTTTGTTGATAAGAAATATCAACCCGTCTTTATATCTAATTCTAAAAACGATAAATTGCGAAAATTATAAATAAAGTATAGCGATGAGTGTAGTTTTATTTTAGTATGTTGGTAGGGATGTGTCATGAACAAATATAAATCTGTCAGAATTTGAATTACCTTTTTAAGGTGCGTTTTCATTAGTGATAATGGCAGTGGTAGCAGACGCCGTTATAGTATTTCCAATAGAAAATTGCTAGTGACTCATGTTTATGTACATGCAAACTAATATGTGTCATTATCACGATATGTAAGAAATACTATAATTTCGTATTCTACCACCGCCATTAGCTACCATTACCTACCAATCGGAACGCACCTTTAAACTTGACGTTTCGTCAAAGTGGTACCAGCCTAGCATTTACTATACAGAAATCATTTATTTATTTTTTTTTAAATACGTATTTCTTAAAAAGCAACACAATAAACGTTGATGTCGCTCCTGCCAAAAACTAGATAGCGCGACTCGCTCACATGCGACGGCGACACTCCGCCTTCGGTGACGCGCCGCATCACCGCTCGTCGCGCTATTCCGTACTTTCGGCATTTGTGACATAAATAACTATTATTCTAATTATGTAGTGTAGGTAGTGTCAAATGCTGATGCTTTGACAATACCTACGATTTATCTTAATAGAATAGATTCTCATGCAGCTAAACTATTAATTTTATATATTGTATGATAAAGTCATGTGCCTGGCCACATCAGATTTTTTCTTATATTACTAAATTGCAGTTATTCTAGATTTTGAGTCGTTAGGAGCACGTGTAAATATGTATTCATCGGTCTCAAATGTCACAGGATATAAGTATTCAGAGGATCCCACAAAAATATGTTAATAGATGAAAAATCATCAAAATCAATTCAGTAGCACTTACCAGAGCAACTAATATCAAGGTCCTTATTATTTCCAACTGCACAACTGTTGACACAGAAGTAGTTTTTTTTTAGAATCCAAGGGACTTCGGTTTTTACCTTTGACGTACGGAATATAGAAAGTGACCAAACCGGAAACTTTAGAATAAAGATCTTTGAGAGAAAAATTAATAAACACCAAAGCAGTAACATTATTTGCAATTAATTAATTATCTTTTGATTTTTAATCGGACCAGATTAATGTTTGTTTATTGAATATAGGGATTGGAAGACAGAGGCCAATCATATATTATATCGCTTACTGCTGTTAATCCACAACGAAGTAATTATCAATTATCGATTATCTATTTTCTGCAAAACCTTAACAACGGCACACCAGTGATTAATACACATCAAACCCCCACTTTGCGTATTGATTGAGCTACCAAAATTATAATATCCCATCTCGTGAAATAAACGCTTTCGATTCGAACAATTTGGATAGTTAAGACAAGGGTTGCGTTTCGGGTGACTGATCCCGTTATCAACAGTACATCAAGCCCACAATTCCGTACATATATTTACTGTTAATTAGTTAATGATTCAGAAATGTGTCCGACCTGTTCCCAGTTTCCCTAACACCGGTAACGTGATCAACCCCGGATTGTTTGCTCTGTAATTTGTAGATTTAATTAATCTGTTCTAGTAGTACGGTCTGTTTGAAAATAGAGTATACGTTGTTGGTGTCACAGTGTCAGGAGTCCTTAGCTAAGCCTCTGTTCATTGGCAGAATAATTGGATGCTACGTCGAGATATAAATGATGTTGTGGTTTTGTAAATATTTTGTTTTTGGCTTTTAAGAAATGATAGTTAGAGATTTTTGTCCTGGGGTTAGGTTCATATATCCAGGAATTTTGACGAATTAATTTTAATTCCTGGTTTCATGTTCCAGGAATGCTACACTAACATTACAAGAGGTGTTGCTGGTTTTGTTATTTTTTACGTCAAACTGTTGCTTTCAAAGAGTAAATTTTGGAGAAAAAATATGGAGAATTTATCTATGTCTGAAAAGATACTTGAAAAACCCAATCCCAATCCAAAAATAAACAATTTTGGGATATAGTTGAAACTTTGGAGAATTATTGTAGTTTATAATAGTAACAAATACCTAAAATAACAACTCATGAAAAAAAATTGTGGAAATTACTAGGCGTTGAAGTGTGGACGTTTTGACTGACACGGTCATTTTTAGATTAGTGTAACTCCAATAAATCTTTATATATTTTATTTTTTATTTAGTGCATTTTAAAACATTTTGCATGAACTGTTTAATGTTTACAAAAAAAAAATCAAAAACAAAAATGTAAGACCTTTTTTTAACAAGTAATTTTGTATTTCCATTTTTGACCCATTTGGGTATTTCAATTTTTTTTAAAGTTCTTTCATTTGGAAGCTGAGTCTTTTTCCTATACAATGAGTAAAGATGAAAGTGGGACAAAAGTGGGTTTGGGAGAAAATTAATAACTAAGACAACGGAGCACCCGCGCTTCATGCGCCAGCGTCCAGGCCGTGGCGCGTAGATTACCCATTTGTCTACTTCAGTAACATTTAATAATAATAATAATAATAATGATCCTCGCCTTAACATCCCCCAACAGCTTTCGCCACTACGGGGGCATCGGCAGGCCCGAATTATCATTATTATGGCCCGCGTCTATAGCCAAGTTGTTTGGCTTTCAGCATTCGCCGAGGAGTAAAGGAAAACCTACAGAAAAACCTTTACTCTGAAAGCGGGGCGAGGTAGGTCTATTTCAAGTCGAATTTCTTTTTTTGGATTTTTTTTATATCGTATTTGTGTTGTTTTTGATTATTCTTGTTTCTTTTTCTGTCTGAAATGGATGGAGCAAGTAAAAGGGAATTCGATTTTTATTCCTCGAAAACTTCTTCTAAATGTGGAAAAGAGCTTTATACATTAAAGACAGATAATTTGAATGTAGAGTCAAATTCTTCTGTTTTTGATACAGCTCTGTCTAATTATATAATTCCTTCTGAAATGGACATTTGTGACAATGAGTCGGAAATCGAAGAATCTGATCATAATAGAGATAATGATTTTGCATCGAATATGTTTCCTCTAAAAACAGCTTGTGTTGACGGGAATCATGGGTCGGGAGTCGAAGTTCTAGAAGCAATTATTGACGATGGTGTTTTTAGCGTGGGTGCTGCGTTTACTTAGTTATTAATTTTCGAAGATTTAGGGCGAAACGGATTCTTGTCATTTTAGTGATATATCACGTAAATCAGATGATGTGTGCCCAAGTTTTCTAAAAGGATTTATGCATTTATTCCTCCAAATATAATAATCGAAGTACCCTTTTACTTGCTCCATTTCAGCTGAAAAAGAAACAAGAATAAGCAAAAACAACACAAATACGAGATAAAAATACAAAAAAAAAACATGAAATACCAGAAAAAGCAATTCGTCTTGAAACACACCTACCTTGAAGTACATGTTATAAGATGTTACTGAAGTAGGGATACACGGTGACCTACGCGTCACTGCCTGGACGCGCGCTGGCGTATGTAGCGCGGGTGCTCCGTTTGTTTAATTATTAATTTTCTCCCAAACCCAGTTTTGTCCTACTTTCATCTTTACTCATATTATAGGAAAAAATCTCAGCTTTCGAATGAAACTATTTTAAAAAATATCTAACTACCCAAATGGGTTAGAAATCGAAATACAAAATTACTTGTTAAAAAAACTTAGTTAGATTTTTGCTTTTTAAATTTTTTTTGTAAACATTAAAAGGTAAATGAAAAATGCTTTAAAATGCAGTAAATAAAAAATAAAATCTGTAAAGTTTTATTGGAGTAACACTAATCTAAAAATGACCGTGTCACTCAAAACGTCCAAACTTCAACCCCTAGTAATTTCCTCAATATATTTTTTCATGAGCTAATATTTCAGGTATTTCTTACTGTTATAAAGTACAATAATTCTCCAAAGTTTCAACTATTTCCCAAAACTTTACATTTTTGGATTGGGACACTTCAGAAAGAATGCCCCATATGCGTTTCGATAGCTTTCTTAGCGGCGACAGTGAGTCCGGACTCAAAAGTTTTCCGTCACGTAACGTTGCCGGCAAGTTAAAATAATTGTGCCAAAAGCAGCTATTTTGACAAATTTTTAGACGAATCTCCAAAAAAATATCAAAATAAACATAAAATTATTGGTACTTTGTGCCGCTATAAAATCGCAACCATTACAAAATCACAATTATTAATATTTTGACCTAAGTATTGGTCTTCAGCGCAAATTAATCTATTGGCGGTGGATATTCTAGTTTATCGTTCGATTCAGTCCTTTTTGCAATTAATTCAGTTTAAATGACTTTTAAGCAGGTATTATTTTACTAAATTAGTGTTTTTTATTCACAAGCTTATAGGTATGTAAGTGGTATTCAGTATTTTCTTGTTAATATGAAGCACATAATGTTTGTTACTTATTTTAAAAGAAATAAATTTCCAATCCCATTATTTTAGTGTTAGGGAAAAGTTTCAATTGCATAAAACGCTTTCTTTCATATAATTCTGATGAAAATCTCTTTGAAAAACTAAAAAAATAACATCGTTTGAATGGTGTTAGAAAAGCGACTGTGGCATCGCAACCAACCTTCATCTGAACTGTGCAAATGTTTTGAAGGCTGATTAATAATTTAAAAAAATCGAAAAGAAAAAATATAAAGAATAAAATTTGATTATTTATATTATACGACACTCAAAATACCGCCACAAGCTCCAATGGAAGCTTGCAAACTCAAAATATGGAAATAGTTGACTATCGCGTCTAGCCCAGTGAAATAAAACCAATAAAAAAATAACTTCGGAAAATTCAAACAGCTGGATTTCTAAATATGCTTTTGATTGGGCATTGGAAATAACGTGTAAAAAGTTCCCATCGATATCGTGTCTGGGTTTCGAGTTATTTATACTGCTCTATATAAAATGCCCATGCATCGTTTAAGTACGCCGCTTTCAAGTTATGCGTCTGAAAATACATCAATAGCACGGATAAAGTATTTATATGCTGGGTGATCCATTCCGCTTCCCAAGTATTTTAAAACATGATTGAGCATCATATTTAATAATGAGAAGAACAATAGCCTGCAATTGACAAGACTATCGCAAATGATCAAGTTTTAGATCATTCGCGATAGTCTTCAGAAGGTTAAGAATTAGCTCATGTAATACCCTTGTAATACATGTAATAAACAAAATTAGTATAACTGTGTTCTTAAATCTACGCTAATCGGGATACTAATTTTAGAAAAATGTAAAGAATGGGATGCTGGTGTTCATATAGAACACTTTTGTCATTTGAGGTGTTGACTAATTTTTATTGTCATACAACCCCAAACAGAGTTTCTCAAGGGTTTTGTATATACACTGTGGGCAAAAAAAGTACAAATTTTCTTTGATTCCAGCTCCGATTCAATCTTCGGAAATATAGCCAATAATTATAATATTATAGATATAGCCAATTATTAATAAACAACAATTGTTATACATCATAATTGAAACTGACGAAAAGTCCACCTAAGAATGATAAATTCATAACCACCCTTAACCCAACACCCATAACAACACCAATGGTTTCTCCACGATCTTTAAAGATAACTCAAATACACTGTTAGCTTTCTCTTGCCGTTGCAATGTTTTTATTACGAACGTCATATTCCACTGGTTTTTTACTAAAACATTGTTTAAATATTTTACGCAGTGTAAGAAAAAAACCACCCTGCATACGATGCTATAAGATCTCTAGTGTCCCTTTTTACCAAAACAAGACAAATGTCATTACTCATTGATTTTAATACACGTTTCATTTCACATTAAATTGACCCAATATGATAGAAATGTTGCATAGCCAAACATAAAGCAACAGAACCTTAGAATGAAAAGTTTTGTGATTGCGAATATAATATGGTTTCAATCTTCACACATCAAGCAATTCGTTTTTTAAAGAAATATTTGAATTGCCTAAATATTATTGGAAGTACGAATGATTAAAAATTTGTACCGTTTTTCTTTCCCACTTTGTATAAACACTGTTTCTAGTACTATCTGGAAGTGAAAAATTGGAATTGAAAGTGGGATACATTAAATTAAATTAACGGAAAAACCATGTTGATATTGGGTTAATAGAGCCTCAAATAATAGTGCCAACTAGTTAGACCTTTTTATTTCTTCCAATATTTCGCCAGTAAATTCTGGCTTCTTCAGGGAACTAAAAACAAAATTACACAATACTTGAACATGACAGCAATGCAATCTAAAACGGTCGAAACATACCAAATAACAGTTTCAGCACATAGTCACAATAATCGACGATAACGGCATTTAACAGACAAACACAAGACCGAATGTACCAGTGCAAACGTTCAACTAGGACTGAAGTCCTCGACAAGGTATTTTTTCGCTTTCGTATAAACAAACTGACAAAGTTATTAAACGCCTACACTATACCACAATGACACACACGACAACAAAAAAAAACCACACAAAATGAGTTGACAAGAAAATTACAATCTTCCATCCTCTTAAAAAATCAACGCCTTAATATCAGCTACACCTATGGTGGTACTATTTGCGTCAGTTGAGTTATTATAATCTAAATTTAAAAGAAAACTGTAAATGTTGCTCAAATTTTCTGTGTCCGATCGCATGTTCATGGCATTGCTCGTCCCTTTTGTTCCAATCATCTCAAAAAAAGGCCTTTCACGGAGGTTACGCTTTTTAATCAATATGCTTACGTTGTCGAAGTCAATATTATGGCTGTTATTTATGGCATGTTGAGATAATGCGCTAGTTAGTTTATTATTTCTAATGTCAAGTCTGTGCTGGCTCATTCTTGTTTTCAACCACTTGCGGGTTTGGCCTACATAACTAGCATTACAATCCGCACACGGCACACAATAAACGACATTAGACATATACTCTGATAGAGTTTTCTGTTTAAGGTTGGTAAAGAAATTTCCCACTGTGTCCAGATTGTAGTAAGCAAGTCTCAAATTTTTAGTGCAAGATATGCGAGGGATGAGGTGCGAAAAACCAGGTATAAAGGGAAACCTCCTATAAACAGTAGGATCACTCCTGGTCGGGGCCGTTATGTCAGTCACTACTCTTTTAGGATTGACACCAAAAATCAACTTCCTAAGTATGTGTCTGGGGTAACCATTATTCAGAAACAGCTCAAGCAATTTGTGTTTGTTCTTGGCGTGAAAATCTGGATGTGACAGTTTCATAACTCGGTTATTCAAAGCCGTGACCATGTTAAGTTTTTGATTAATCGGATGGTTTGATTGAAAGTTCAAGTATCTACCCGAGTTAGTTTTTTTCTGAAATTAAATTAAATGTTCAAAACATGCCAGACCTCTTCCGAAAAACAAGTGGGCGCACAGGTATTTCTTGCTCCAGGGCGCTGAATATGTGGCAACGCCACTGTGTTAAAGTAATGTTCGTCTTTATTCTATAATACTATAGAAGATATAAGTTATATTATCAAGAAGATAGCTAATATTAATATTATGTTAATAATAATAAAAATAATTAAGTATACATACAATGAAATTGTCTGAATAATAACTACATCAGGAATATTTCCATACCACCATACAAAGAGATCATCATTTCAATATTGTTTCAGTTCGTTGATAGGAAGGTACACAACAAACGTAACCAATAATATATTCCAAGTCCAGCCTATATTTTTTAAAACAAATTATGACATCATAGCTGTATGTTAGTAAATGTGCCATATTAGACACATCATCAGAATAAATATCAGTTCTGGTGTTCTTACTATTACATCTACGTTTTACTATTTTTTATGCCAATGGCATGAAGTTGTGCTTTCTAATTGAATAAAACTCTCTCCTAGTGATACCTATCGAGTAAATTTGATGAGATATGTTTCTTATATTTTATTTTTCTCTTCTAGGCAACGTTAGCAATTCTTGACAAGTTGGATTTGGACTCGGAAAAGCCAACCGATGAAGAAGTCGCCAGAATGTTCGGATATGAAGAGGCATATCATGCGGGAACGCTGACACGCTGGATGAAGCTCAAGCCGAAGATTTGGGCGTTGTTCGACGAGCCGTACTCGTCGTCGTTCGCCAAGGTACCGCCGCACAACGTCCACCACCGAAATGTGATTGCTTTTAACAATTACTAATTAGTAGATCAAAGTAGATCTTAGTAACTGACGCCTCCATAGCCGAAATAATGTTTATACTTTGTTTTGATTAACAATTCGGTATTCATTGGCTTAAAACATGTAATACGTATTTTGGCTCTGTAGAAGTTAGTTTGTTAGTTTTCGTAATAACTATGGTACTAACTGCTCATAGCATGATGTGAGATGGAATATGAAAGGAGGTTAGCAAAGAAAAATGCAAACTCAACTTCTCTGAACAATTTTGATTGGTTGATAGGCATCTTTCTTGATTTCACTTCACGGTAGTATGAAAGCAAGTCCAAATCAGTTAATTTGGTGTAGTGCTTAGGTACTTATTATCACTCCAAATACGTTAATACTTTTCTATTCAACATTTAACACATCAGTCATATCTTAAGTCTTAAAGTAGACTAAAAATCTGTTGCCTTTCATTAAGTATATTTTATATTTTGAACTATCTCCGAATTTCTTATTTGTGTCATACTTTTTTAAGAAAGTATCCTTATGGTTGATTATTATTAAAACTAATAAAAAACGCCTACAACGCGGCTTTAAAACTTAAACAATCCGAGTTAAAAAAGCTGAAATAAAGTAAACAGTGGGAATGTTTTAAAACTTTGAGGTAATGATTGGCCATACTATTATTCTTTTTAAAAATCGTGGAAAGTTGGTAGCATTGTATATAGTGTATACGCTTCTGCACGCTTATAGTTTGTTCTTTGTAACTCGTTATATACTAACTTGTGGGTAATAAAATGGTTAATAAATTTTAATTCGAAAATTATGTTTTCGGTCTGCGTTTTCTACACTCTGTGGGGTAACTATAAGCAAGTTATCAAGTACTAAGTTGTAATGCCGTACCAATTCTTGATATTTTGTTTTTAGTTCCTCCCGTTATCTAAATTTTTGTAAAAGGTACACAAACATACACAGTTTTGAGTAAAATGTTGCATTATTTTACTATCCGAAATACTGGTAAAACTGAGTTTGGCGATGCAGGTTGATTATTTCGTAATCCTTCTGGATCGAACATTAAAACGTTTCATTCCATGCCACGTCGACTACGTGCTATAATTCCAACCAGAGATGGATATACACGTTATTAACGTATCAAGTACATGTCACGTTTCATTTATTGCAATGAATTTTTTACTCATTAGTTCATCTAATGATTTCCAGTCGTCCCGCTTAAGTTAAATAATTACTGATAGTAAAAACAATAGTCTAATACACTCAATCATGTAACATTTGCTGCTAGGGTTACCCGAATTTTAAATTGTAAAAGGTTCAATTAATAATGTAGATTCTACAAAAATTCTAATATTGGTTAAGCACCGACAAATAAAATCTTCAGATCTGATGTGGTTTTGTAGGAGAATACTTTATTCCACAGAGTGTCTTGAAAATAGACAAGAAACATTACCTTGGTATACCTGGTATAATCAGGTGTAAAATTTTCTTATTCGTAATTACAATGGTAGGTATGTAGTTTTGACGATAAAAAATGTGAACAATCGGTTAAAGTTTATAAAAGTTATTGAACATTAAGGATTAGCTAAATAGGTATCCGGCGTTCCTTTAATTGCACCGGTCAGTGTCTTTTCTGGAAAAATATTTGGTTCCATGCAAAAGCATTCAATTCTCTTTTCTACAAAAAAAAGTAAATTCCTACAGGATGCCGTTATGAATAAAATCCAGAAACCATGTGGCCAAAACTGCGCGTTTCCGAGGTATAATCTTAATAAACTTAATGTTCGCGCAATTACTTTGAAGGTTTTGACCCTTCCCACTAAAGTACATTTTTAGGAAACTTAAAAAGAGGAGGTGGTTTTATCAACTCCTCACGTATACATACAAGGTGGGCCATTTAAATATAAAAATGACCATTACATTAGAAAAAATCAGATGTGGCCAGGCACATGACTTTAACATACTACATATAAAATTAATAGTTTATCGGCATGAGATTCTATTTGATCGAGATCGGCTATGTCTGAATTAAAATAAAACTGGTAGAACTAGAGAGATATGTCGATTAAAGCTTCGTTCGGATATTGTAAGTACTCCCTAGACACCGGGTAGACCGTCCAAATGACGGTCATGATTATCAAAACATTACCGTTTGACACTACCTGTCACGAGAATCAAAATATCTGACATATCCTGGTTACTAGTTTTAATGCAGTACGACCGATCATGATCAAATAGAATTTGCTTTTACAGCTAAACTATTAATTTTACATACATCGACATATACCGTAACCAAACCAAATAGTTTCTACATGTCCAATAGTTTTTTGGTTATGAAACATGACACATTTGAAGTTTTTGAAAAGGAGGCATTTGCAACGCGTAAATTTGCCCTGTATTTCAAAAGGCAAAATGTTAGTGAATTTTTATAATTTTGAATATACAAATTGCTGAACCGTAAGCTAGTCTACAGATTTCCTATTTCTCATATATTCCATGCTTTGATTGTGGTAGAATATGGTACACGCGGAGTTCGGTTTCTCGATCCCCAAACCGAGAAGTATTATAATATAATTTCTGTTTTGTAATAGCAATTAAAAAAAAATCAGACATTAATTGACGATTTCTTTGTTTGAGGTTTAACTACCAGTATAATTCTCGATAGCAAATTAAGCAATAATAGAAAGGCATAACTATTTGTTGGAATTCACTCCAATTACCGAAAGAAAATGTTTAAAACCGAAAATAACAAGTGACAGAATCTGAAGATAGCAGTGGTCCAATAGCATTCTTCCGCTAGGTGGAAGTCAGTAACTCAGATTGATAATTTAACATTGTCGCGACGCTAAGATTTTTAATCTTTGGCCATCTAACTTTAAAACACCATCTAATTGATGCAGTAGTATCGGTTGTAATAAGAAGAAATATGTAAGGTTAACTAATCATTACCAAATTGCATCGACAGCAACAAACTTTGTTATACAAATGGTAGCGATAAATTGAACCGAGCTAAGCGGCCAAACAGTACGACCAATGAAACTCAATTCTCTGCATACAACTTTCCTTTGCTACGCTGCAACGTTGCAACGATACACCACACCGCAACACATAATACGCCACAGTTAATAAATCCATACCGAATTCGATTTTATTTTGTTTCTATTTGTTGTATATTTAGATAACTTTTCGAAGGTAAATAGAAGCCGGAAGCGCGTATAGCTAGATTGTTATATCCACGTTCAGTCGTATGCGTAGTAAAAAGAAAACGTGACCTCCGTATTCAGGTAAATCGAGCCCGCAAGATAAATGTTATCCCCACTCGGTAAAAAAAGATATGCACGGTTAACACAAGTGTACATATATAAAATATTCACTTTTGCTGATTAAATTGAAACTTAACAACAACGTTATACCATAACAACAAATTATAACACCACCAAATGCGCAGCGTTTCAGCCTATCAACATATTACAAAAACTAACCACAAATACTGCAAATCATTGTTAAACAAAAACTCAGTGAGTACTTGTATGAAAACGAATTTATTACTGACCAACAGTCAGGTTTTTAACAATCAGGAGACAACAGGTTAAGATGGAGAGAAATGAGTCAAGTGAATGAATAAGCAGTATGGGAGTACCACAAGGTTCTGTTTTGTGGCCTGTTTTATTTAACTTGTACAGAAACGATGCTATTATATCAATTGAGAGACATAACATAAGTTATGTTTGAATGTATTGAAAACGAAAGCTATGATATTGGAAAATATACATTCGGTAAATCCTACAGCAGAAATATTTATCGACAACACAGTTGTCGAGATAGTGGACAAATTTAAAACTAAATTTAAAAGGTGTCACATAAGTTAACACGTTGATAAGTTTAATAGTTAATAAGTTTAGTACAAAGAAAAATTTTACAATTTCACCAAACAATTTTATTGTAATTATTAGTGTCATTTAACTAAATAATCATTATTAGTAAGAAAATCATTAGTTAGTAGTTATTTAAAGGTTTGTCCGTACAGGATATTATAGAACAGTGAAAATTTTGCAGAATGTTTCAGTGAAATATTTCTCTTGACATTGCTAAAGCCTCTATGTTGCATCATGTCGATGAAGGACAACACACAGCTAGGCGTACAGCGCTCAGTGTGCACACATTCATGGAAAAATATTGCTCACTTAACATAGTAGATAGGCTTGCATGCATATTCCGTACACGTCCCGCTCTGTATCATTTTTGTTCGCTGTTCGCTGTAGTATCAGCCCGTCAAATTTCCAATATTTGTTCATGTACCGATGCTATTGAAGCCCCTAGGGAATTAACAATACGTTTCCAGCAGTTTAACATTCCGAATACCTACGCTTTTAATTTCTATAAATAGGAGCTTTTTACGACTGTCAAGTAATACACAATTCATGGGGAGGGGAATAAAATAAAATAAAGTTTTTTTTCCTGTGGATGGTAGGATGTATATTGATAATTATAAATATACATCCTACCAAGTCGACATTCTATTTTTACTGTATTATAATACAGTGAAAATAGAATGTCGACTTGTGTATTTCAAGCTTGCAATAAAAATACAAGTAATTAAATTAATGAACAATAGAAATGCCAAAACCAACAATACGAAGAATATAGCATGACAAAACCGAAAAATGTACCCGGCGTTGATTTTTCTAAATACTCGAAAAGGGATATACCCGCAAAGCAAAACGAAAAACTTTTATAGACTAGACAACTTTTTATAAACTTATTATAAAAAAGTTATCATTTGACAAAAGCAAAAATCAATAATAAAAAATAAGCTTATACGAACTCAAATAAATAATAGTATATTATTATACAAGTTTTATAAGACGTTAAAGTGGCGCACGACGAGCGCAGCGAGGAGTGCTCAAATGGAACAAGTGCGCCAATACGCCAACACAAGTGTATTATACTATTTTTCTATTTTTCATCATTATTTTATATAAATTTAGAAATTCTGACTACGACATTGCGCAAAATTAGAATGTAGGGTATTTTGCTGGTACCTCGTGGCAGTACTGTAGTAACTGTCGAATTTGTAAGGTTGAGATAAAATCATGACAAAATCTAATTGTGAATATATTTACTCTACTTTTGCCTACAATTTTTAATAAATAATCAGCGAGGTCGCAGCTGTGATCATAATAGAGCTTGGGGCAACACTTTTGACCCTACTGTGATAAATACATGAAACATAACCTACAATGTTAACTTTGAAATAGTGGCTACATCATTATAATAATCAGAATAGACATGTTGGCGGCAACTGAATAAGAATAAGAAGAATAAGAACTTACAAAAGAATTGTTATAACGGTTAACGTTTAATAGCAGTTTCTACCTAGTACTACTGGCTTATACAAGTTAACACGCACATATAATTGAAACCAAATTCTAATTTCGGTGTAATAATGTATTAGAGTAAATAACAATTAATAACATTACATGTGATGGAGATAATACAAATACGTTGCACACAACCAGAACTAAGACGAAGTCGAAAGCTACGTACAAAAGCGAATACAGTATTGAACCGAGCAGAATCCGGTCCAAAATGTTACCGAAAACTTATACGTTACATAAACAAAGAAATCCTCAACACTTTAAATGTACTAACTATAGCTTCCAACGTGTACGCTGATATTCAATAAACCATTTATTGGGTATATACAATCCGCAGCAGTAATTAAAATCGTTCATACTTACGACCTAGGTTTGATCTTTGCAGAATACCTTATTAATGTAAATGTGGTCCTTAAATTATATCTGAAAAGGGGATTTGATGTTTAGTTGAAAAGAATAAAGACGATCGCTTACCAGAGTCGCAAAACATTATCGAAAACGTCATGCTGGCGTATTTTGATGAACACAGCAAAACTAATAAAGCCCCAATCCTTTGGCCATACTATAGCAGGCTACACGCATGTTTAAATGTGTATAGATTTGGTCGAAATTGCTTCGCACACCTCCCTGAAGTGGAGGACAGTAAGTGTATCGATACCATCATTGAACATCACGCCCATTTTTTATAACAAGAAACTTTGGACTTTGTTATTAACAAAAACCTTGGGGTTCGTAGCCGGAAATGGCCGGAAGTTGGTTGCATATCAGTTATTTAAAAGACGATGGTATCTGCGCTACTATACAAAACACATGTGTCAATTTTACCACAATTATAGAAGAACATATGTGTACTTTGATAGTAGTTTTGTCAAACCAACCCCGCCTGGCTGGAAGAGTCTGGCACACTGACTTCAACTTCATCGTCTATATACAATATAAAAAATGGGCGATGAGAGTATCGATACACAGACTGTCCTCCCCTTCAGCTAGGTGTGCAAAATACTTCCGACCAAATGCGGTTAGGCACACCAAGTTATTATAAGAGAATATGTATTTATCTATAAGTGACAAAACAATGAGAGAGATGTTTTATGATGGCACTGCAACACCAAATTACAGCAGATAATTAGCGTCATTAAACACACTGTCGGCCAGAATTTCTTAGACACACCTGCATTTTCCTTCTGTTCAAATCATTTTACATTACATATAAATTATTCGTAGTGATGTTTTATGAATGTATGATTTTGCCGCGGGCTCTCCGACTATTAGCATATTATTCAAAAAAAATCTGATGTGGCCAGGCACATGACTTTGTCATACAATATATAAAATTAATAGTTTAGCTGCATGAGAATCTATTCTATTGAGAATAGATACAATATACCTACAATTCGTAGGTATTGTCAAAGCATCAGCATTTGACACTACCTACACTACGTCATTAGAATAATAGTTATTTATGTCACAAATCCGAAAGTACGGAATGGCGCGACGAGCGGTGATGCGGCGCGTCACCGAAGGCGGAGTGTCGCCGTCGCATGTGAACGAGTAGCGCTATCTAGTTTTTGGCAGGAGCGACATCAACATTTATTGTGTTTGCTTTTTAAGAAATACGTATTTAAAAAAAATAAATAAAAAATTTCTGTATAGTAACTGCTAGGTTGGTACCACTTTGACGAAGCGTCAAGTTTAAAGGTGCGTTCCGATTGGTAGGTAATGGTAGCTAATGGCGGTGGTAGAATACGAAATTATAGTATCTTACATATCGTGATAATGACACATATTAGTTTGCATGTACATAAACATGAGTCACTAGCAATTTTCTATTAGAAATACTATAATAGCGTCTGCTACCACTGCCATTATCACTAATAAAAACGCACCTTAAAAAGGTAATTCAAATTCTGACAGATTTATATTTGTTCATCATCACACATCCCTACCAACATACTAAATATTTGTCAAAATCCTGGCTACTATGTAATTTCATATCAATGCAGATGCGACCGATCTCGATCAAATAGAATTTGCTCTTGAAGGTAAACTATTAATTTTACCAAAAAATGTTATAGGCATAAATTATTCAAAATTTCCTCTACTTTAATTTATTAATTAACTATTTTGTCGAAATTACAGAAATGGCGGCTCATTTCCAAAATCCTTGAAAAAGGCTTAGAATAAACTAAAAAGCTAAACTATTAATTTTACCAAAAAATGTCATAGGCATAAATTATTCAAAATTTCCTCTGCTTTAATTTATTATTTAACTATTTTAAACGAAATTACAGAAATGGCGGCTGATATCTAAAATCCTTGAAAAAGGCTTAGAGTAAACACCCAGTTCCTTTGGACCCTTTTGAACCAAAAGCTTTTCAACTCTAAGTTTGGTCATGAAACTTCTAAATATGAAGTTCCGTGCCGATACCTTTAGTAGTTTACACACACACACACACACACACACACACACACACACACACACACACACACACACACACACACACACACACACACACACACACACACACACACACACACACACACACACACACACACACACACACACACACACACACACACACACACACACACACACACACACACACACACACACACACACACACACACACACACACACACACACACACACACACACACACACACACACACACACACACACACACACACACACACACACACACACACACACACACACACACACACACACACACACACACACACACACACACACACACACACACACACACACACACACACACACACACACACACACACACACACACACACACACACACACACACACACACACACACACACACACACACACACACACACACACACACACACACACACACACACACACACACACACACACACACACACACACACACACACACACACACACACACACACACACACACACACACACACACACACACACACACACACACACACACACACACACACACACACACACACACACACACACACACACACACACACACACACACACACACACACACACACACACACACACACACACACACACACACACACACACACACACACACACACACACACACACACACACACACACACACACACACACACACACACACACACACACACACACACACACACACACACACACACACACACACACACACACACACACACACACACACACACACACACACACACACACACACACACACACACACACACACACACACACACACACACACACACACACACACACACACACACACACACACACACACACACACACACACACACACACACACACACACACACACACACACACACACACACACACACACACACACACACACACACACACAGAGACATTTTTTTGTACCTTGGTCAAAAATGTTCAGGGGACCCATAAAGACCTATTTCCGCTAAAATCCCAATATTTTTTTTCGGCACGATTACAATACTTTACATACTGCATATGATAAAGTAAAAATAAAATAAACGACTGTGGTTAATAATGCATTATAGCGACTGTAAACTGAGTCAGAATAAAACCAGAAACATTTGTTTTAGTTGCTAAGAATTAACATCTCCCAGTAATCAGATAGATCTAAGCAAAAAGATCTCAGTTTTTGCTTAAAGCAACCGCAATTCAGAATAAAGGACCACCCGTAGATCTCCATCTGCACCCTACAACTACATTTTCTCAGCAACGTAACACCGAAACGATAATCAAGGCTGTTCATCAAGATTCGCGGCATCCCATAGGTCGTTAAGGTCTGTGTAAGTGCCGCCACCTGCGGCAGAGGAAGCAAAGTCCGGGAAATTTTACGCACCGATTCCGGTCCTATTTGCTCCGCCAATGCGTGAAAATCCAACGAATTTATGCACGGGCACGTTCGAATGCCATTTTAAATTTACAACCGACCGCGGCTTCTGCTAGGGTTGAGGAGGGCTTAAATACAGAGTGATTTCTTGCCGCCTCAAATAGTCGAACTCGACAATAGTACGAACTAATATTGACAGATCGTAAAGCTTCTGTTTGTGAGCGATCGCAATATGCAAATTCAACACTTAACAGCTCTAAGGGCGGGAATTGAAAAGTGTCCAACAAAAAGCGGGAGTATTAATTTACTCGATCAATTGTCTAGTCTCCAGGCGAAAAATTAAATTTGCGAACTGATTAAAAACTGGAATGGACCCCGAGAATTGAAAAGAATTTTGGAGAATGGACTTCAGCAGCCTCTTAATAAATAAGCAATGAGTTTATACCTTTTCTGTTAACACAGAGTATGTCAAAATACCAGTTAATCCTTGTTAGTATAACATTTGTTTACGCTGCATTCACAATTGACACATTATAACACTGTTTTCTGTGTTACTATTAGCAAACCGTAAAACTGATTTTAGCAACTCTTAAGTTTATAAAATTAGCGGCATTGATACCAAACATCACATCGACATTTTTACTTTATCATACGCAGTATAATAAAGTATTGTAATCGTGCCAAAAAAAATTAAATTTTAGCGGAAATGGGTCTTTTTGGGTCCCCTGAACACTTTTGACCAAGGTACAAAAAAAGTCTCTGTGTGTGTGTGTATGTGTGTATGTACCCGATTTTTGTGGAGACGATTCCGGAAAAACTACTAAAGGTATCGGGCCGAAAGTACATATTTAGAAGTTTCATGACTAAACTTAGAGCTGAAAAGCTATTGGTTCAAAAGGGTCCAAAGGAACTGGGTATTTACTCTTAGCGTTTTGCAACGATTTTGCAAATGTGCCGCCGTTTCTGTAATTTCGTCAAAATAGATAAATAATAAATTAAAGTAGAGGTAATTTTGTATAATTTATGTCTATAAATTTTTTTGGTGAAATTAATAGTTTAGCTTCAAGAGCAAATTCTATTTGATCGAGATCGGTCGCATCTGCATTGATATGAAACTACATAGTAGCCTGGATTTGACAAACATTTTTTTGTGCTGTAAACACAGAAATGTCTATGGCTGTCACACTCGAAAACTCGAGGTTGGAGAACCGCTATGGAACGTTGCCGCTCTAGTGCGGCAAACTAAAAAATTCTAATAAAATAAGATCACCAATTTGATTGTTTGTTGATAAGAAATATCAACCCGTTGTTATATCTAATTGTAAAAACGATAAATTGAGAAAATTATAAATAAAGTATAGCGATGAGTGTAGTTATATTTTAGTATGTTGGTACGGATGTGACATCTACAGTGTCATGAACGAATATAAATCTGTCAGAATTTGAATTAGCTTTTTAAACTTGACGTTTCGTAGAAGTGGTATCAACCTAACATTTCCTATACAGAAATATAACCATTTTTGATTTTTTTTAAGTTCGTATTTCTCAAAAAGCAACACAAAAGGCGTTGATGTCACTCCTGCCGAAAATTACATAGCGCGACTCACATGCGACGGCGACGCTTCGCCATCGGTGGCGCGCCGCATCACCGCTCGTCGCGCTATTCCGTACTTTCGGCACTTGTGAGATAAATAACTATTATTCTGATGACAGTAGGTAGTGTCAAATGCTTATGCTTTGACAATACCTACTATTGATACTATTGACTATCAAAATATATGTAAAATCCTGGCTGACTAGTTTAGTTTTAATGCAGACACGATTTATCTCAATCAAATAGATTCTCATGCAGCTAAACTATCAATTTTATATATTGTATAATAAAGTCATCAGACTTTTTGATTATTTTTGTTTAGATTACAAGGAGACTGTGACCGCTGAGCATGTACTTCGTCTTCATATCAGTCGTTCTGATACAGCCGCAAATTGTTTCGTTGTTTTGTGGGTTATTTGATCTTTATCTTTGATCACATTAAAACAATAGCAATAACAATAGTTGCACAACAAATCCAACTCAAGAGGCCTATCTTATGATTTTCGAAAGCTCGATGTCCAAAATAGCCGCTCAGAGTGCTCGAGAATATCCGCTCATTGACATCCATAAATTAACAGTAATTATTCAGAATACAGCAATAAAAATTGGAAAGAGTATTTGTTGAAACCTCGCGAAACTGTCGGAAGTGAATGTTCCCAAACAAGTAAAATTCAAAATATTTTATTATAATCCGTCTTAGCGCTCTAGAATAGTCGCTTGACCTTCCAGAATTACCAATAATTATTATTTATAACACTGTAATGCATAATAAGCGTATAATAAACACTAGAAGGACAATTCACTGCAGCTTTTAAATGATGGGAACTAGAAAGTCTATTATGAGTTATGACCTTGGACGTTTGCGAAAAGGATTTATTTACAGCAATTACTTGAACAATTAGAATTATTGATTCAAATTGGGCATGTAGGTATACCAGACATAATGAAGCGTATCATTATAATTGTTTAACTTCAAATTACATACGGCAATACCATTTTACATATTGCGCCAATAGACTGATAATTTTGCAAAATAAACATGTTTGTAATATACAGGCAAAGATAAAAGAATTATAAGATACGTCACTAGACAAGAAAACGCGGTTCGAGAGTGAGATAGATTTGGTCAACGAAAAGATGGCTATCAACAGCTGATTGTGTTTGTATACTAGCGGGTGACATCGGGTGACATAACCTTACTTTGGTGTTTAAGTTTATTGGATTCTGCAAGCTTGTGTATGCAGTGTTTTAATAAGCATTTTAATGAGTGGTCTGTTTGTTAATATTCCATTTAGGCGACTATCGGAAACGTTTTATTTTATTTATATATGTGAATATTGATTTGTTTTCATTTGCATTACATAACCTCTAATGTCGGTAATGGTCGGTAACGTTGCCGCCCATCGTGCATTGTATTCGTTAGTTTAAAAGTCCCGCCAATTCCCGCATTGTTTGGTCAACGATTTAAAAGCCCACATGTGTTCAAGGTCAACGAATGTGGACCCCACTAAATCAACGGAGCCGACCTGAAGCGACGTATCTTTCTATTCTCTTATCTTTGATACAGGGTTATCCAATATGAAAGAGCAGAGTTTAGACATTATGGTGGACGAGCAACGATCGGTACGATGCTTGATTTCTCACACGATGTATATTTCATAAATCAAAAAATCTGATGTGGCCAGGCACATGACTTTATCATACAGTATGTAAAATTAATAGTTTAGCTGCATGAGAATCTATTTGACTGAGATAAATCGTGTCTGCATTAAAATTAAACTAGTTAGCCAGCATTTGACAGATATTTTGATAGTCAATAGTATCAATCGAAGGTATTGTCAAAGCATCAGCATTTGACACTACCTACTGTCATCAGAATAATAGTTGTTTATCTCACAAGTGCCGAAAGTAAGGAATAGCACAACGAGCGGTGATGCGGCGCGTCACCGATGGCGGAGCGTCGTCGTCGCATGTGAGCGAGTCGCGCTATGTAGTTTTCGGCAGGAGTGACATCAACGTTTTTTGTATCGCTTTTTGAGAAATACGTATTTAAAAAAAAATCAAAAATTGTTATATTTCGGTATAGAAAATGTTAGGTTGATACCACTTCTACGAAATGTCAAGTTTAAAAAGCTAATTCAAATTCTGACAGATTTATAGTCGATGGTTCTCCGAGTGTGACAGCGTGGTGACAGCCATAGACATTTCTGTGGTGACAGCACAAAAAAATATTTGTCAAAATCCTGGCTACTATGTAGCATATCAATGCAGATGCGACCGATCTCGATCAAATAGAATTTGCTCTTGCAGCTAAACTATTAATTTTACCAAAAAATGTCATAGGCATAAATTATTCAAAATTTCCTCTGCTTTAATTTATTATTTAACTATTTTGACGAAATTACAGAAATGGCGGCTCATTTCTAAAATCCTTGAAAAAGGCTTAGAATAAACTACCAGTTCGTTTGGACCCTTTTGAACCAAAAGCTTTTCAGCTCTAAGTTTGGTCATAAAACTTCCAAATATGAACTTTCGTCCCGATGCCTTTAGTAGTTTCTCCGGAATCGTCTCCACAAAAATCGAGTACACACATACGCACTCACACACACACACACACACATACACACACACACACAGACATTTTTTTGTACCTTGGTCAAAAATGTTCAGGGGACCCAAAAAGACCTATTTCCGCTAAAATCTCAATTTTTTTTTTCGGCATGATTACAATACTTTACCATACTGCGTATGATAAAGTAAAAAACACATGTTAAGAATAGCCTTGGAACTAGTAACACTTTTATTAAAATTACATACAATGATTTGTAATTCGCTAATTAACAGTAGTCATATTACTTGTGTAACTACGATGGTAAACAAACTGTCCAAGGCCGCCTTTGACATCCTTCTGTCCAAGCAACCCTTGACGATCCACGCTCGCACTCCTGACGTCCTGACTCGTCCTGACTGCGGCGTTGTTAACACACATCTTCTGGATTTCCAGACCTAGACATATACGACAATACAAATACTAATTACTTTCTTTCTGGCAATGTGATGAGCAGTACTGAAAATAGTGCCTGATTACAAATTTAATGAAGACGTATTGCAAATCAAACAACGCAGACCCTAGTTTGAGAGTGGTGGCCTCAAACATATGTGTTGATTTTCAGATTGGTTTTAACTTCAATCTGTAAACTTCCAAAAAGGCATGATGTACCACGATGTTTGTTTTTGAATGATATGCGGTTTTTATAGTTTATTTAGTCAAGTATACAACATTAGCACATTCAAACGACTATTACTTTGAAAAGGTTAGTTGTATGAAAAAAATTAAAAGAATTTTTGTTACGTATCTCAAATTTTACTAATACAATTTTAGAACCACTTTTTTGCCGATAAACTGATAGCAATAATAATATTGATGTTTATTTAGTTAAAAAACTTATAATTACAATAAATTTGGGTTCTTTAGTGCTAAACTTATCAACTACTTAAAATTAGCCAATTAATACCCGACATGATGATTTAAAAAGACTTGGCAAACTACTATATTTAATTTCACTTGGTAGGCTGTTAAAAACGTCTTCAATGTTTCGTAATAAAATGAATTTTGAGTACTGGATTTTGTATAGTTTGGTAATCTGAAGTGTTCCATTTGCGATGGATTGTATCTATGGTGCTGACTATTGTATGTGAAATAATTACTCATATAGTTTGGTAATTTATTATTTACACATTTATATACCAATGTGAGTATCTGGTATACCGTTCCTTGTTTAATATTCAAGAAATCTTATTTTAATATATCTCAATATTATTTTTTGTTAATTCGTGTTACACCGCCCTTGTGCCGAGAATTCTCACATCTTATTTGATTATAATATTCAATATTCACTTCGCTATCAATTTTTTCATGTATTGGGTGAGTTTCATTTAACATTACTATTTCGTATTTTTTCTCAGCAACCATGATTTCTAATTCCTGCAGATTACCTAGCATACTTTGGCAGTTTCGATATAAAAGTTTAGTTTCATAGAAATCCACTATTCCCTATTCACCTTTTTTGACCTTTTTTGCAGCATAATATCTGTTGGGTCCTTTCATATATTGTTTAAAATGCCCAAATATGCCTACAGAGAAACCCTCAGCATATAACTACAACTGACTTGTTGATGAAAACATCTATCCTACACCTAACATGTGTTATACTTATTATTTTACAATGTTATGTAACAGTGGAATGAAGAAAGATTCAATTCTATTCACTCAAGTTATAAAACCGCAGAACTATAAATAGACCGGGGTCGATAATTTTTGAAACCAAAAAAAATAAAAGTAGAATGAAACCCATTGGAGAAAGAAGAGAATATAACAAAAATGAAGGGAAAAATAATTTACGGGCGATCTGAGATCGGGAAGTGGGAGAGGGTGAGTTTTTAAGGGTAAGAAACGGTTTATCTCGATTACCGGAAAAACTACAAGTCCTATGGAAAAAAGTTAAATGGCAAAGTTGTAGGTAATGAAAATATCTACAACTTTTGTATTTAGACTTTTTTCAAAATTTAAATTTTAAACAGTTTTTTCAAAATTTATGTGAAAAATTCAAATAACCAAGTTTTTGGTTTTTTATTTTTATCTTTCACAAAAAGAATTTTTCTTTCACGAAATTTGGTGAAAACTTGCCTTGTTATGTCCCAAATACACTGTATTTTTTTTGATTTAAAATATTCATTTTTTCATCTTATTTTGACTTATTATCGAAAAAGCAGCCTAATTTTCTTGGCTTTTTGTTGGTTGAAATCTCTACTTTCTGATGGTGAAAAAAAAAGTATACATTACTATGGTAAATGTTCTCAAAAAATGCAAACAAATGAAAAAAGGTAAAATCCGATTTTTTTATTCGTTGTGTATAATTTTGAGCTATTTATTAAATTGTATTTTTTAATTACTCGATAAAGGTAAGATTCCATGTTACATTGATAAACAGAAAAATTACAAATCCATAAAACACGAAGATTGCAAAAAATATGCGAAAATAGTTGTTCTAAATATAATTAAAGCTAGGATTTAAAGTGTACTTCATCTAAAAAATGTGACTGGCTGCTCTTTTTTCAGTAAAAAAGTTAATTTATTAAATTCAATTTACATTTGATAGTATCCATTACTTTTTGTCTCTTTGATGGCATGTCTTCATAGTTAGATTCGAGTAGATCTTCGAAGTCTTCAAGACCATCACCGTCTTCGTCTCCAATATTAGTCTAGTCTGCATTGGTTCTTCATCCACAATTTCGTCTGAATCACTAACTTCAGATCGCCCGTAAATTATTTTTCCTTTCATTTTTGTTATATTCTCTTCCTTTTCCAATGGGTTTCATTCTACTTTTATTTTATTTCACTTTTTAATATTTTCAAAGGCATCAGCACTGGTCTAAAATGTGTGCGTGGATGTAAAAACGAACCAGTTATCCGTTTCTAGTTTTTTTTTCAATTGGTGGCTTCGGCTGTTGAGCCATGGCCAGCTGCTAGTCTTTGTTGATAGATAACCTTAATTTACCTCAGTAAAACTACACATTGATGTCATTCGAAGATAAGAAAGTATATATTCCCAAATATATTTGTTCATCTCTGGAACTTAGGATGGATTTAGTCTCTTTATTGTGTTTTTTATCAGGTGTGTTCGTATGAAAACTGTCTGCGGTTGGAAGCGCATAAAAAATGTGTTTTGATGCGAAAGAAAACGGGACCACTTGTCATTATTTTATATTTTACTATATTTTAGCTACTTCCCAGAGTGCAATCCAATTGAAATTTGCATATGGACAGATTTTTGGTGACAATGTATGAGTCAATAACAAAAAACGAGAAACTTTTCCAAATTTGCAAATTTTTTTTAATTATTAAAAATTTACCAATCGTGTTGAAATTTTGCACGTGGACACATTTAACTTTTCCAAAATATGCAAAAATTTTGAAAATCGTTACGTAGGTTAGATTATTTTGTAGCCCCCACGCCCATGGCGCTATAGATTAAAAGACCTATAAAACCTAAACGGAATAACGAAAAAGTAAATTTGACTAAAAACCTTAAATCTAATATCGAAGTTGTTACAAAAATGTTGGAACTTGCAAATATACTCGAAGTTATTAACTTTTAAACTTTGCAAAAGTTTGAAGCGTCATTCATAGCGAAAAAGTTTACTTTTTGCATCAGCAACTTACTACTTTTTCAATTTCTCTTTATGGTAATAGGTTTAAAAGGTTGGTGTACCTTTGCAATAACTTATTCTATCCAAAAACACTTATAACTCAATTTCGGACTACTGGTCCTTTTTCATATCCAGGCACACCACCAACGAAAATAATTAATGTATGTTACGACATTTAAAGCTTCTTTATATGAATTTCAGTGTGGTGGATGATTTTCTTCTTATAGTGTCTACAAACGGTATAGCCGCATGTCCAAGTTCTCAATGTAGGAATGCTTGTTAGCGTTACAGCTACGTGTCTTGGTGTTTTACTGCTACCCAGAAATTGCCTAATAGTCAAATTATCCTGGACTTTTTTCCTTAAATATAAAAAGAGAACTGGTTAAGATGAGGGGTAATGATTAGTTTTGCAGTACGTAACTTTGTGCAGTACGGGACGGGATTATTTTATTTTTATGTTTTTAGCAAAACATGACATTTAAAAAAATTATGTTGTTATCTTTTTAGTTTTCAGATTGTTTTTGTGTCTTTTTCTTTTATATATGATTGTATTCTTTGTCGGTTTTTTGTTCCCTAATGGGATACATGTAGGCAGCTATGACGGTATCTATAGGGCCGACATTGTTTATTTGTTGGCTTTATTAGTGGATTTGGACAAGAAATCCTACGAAAGATGTGAATACACGAGCTCATCGATTAGTTGACGACTATGTATATGTATCTTAACAATACATATATTTATTATTGCACATTACTATTTATTGGGAAAGTAAAAACAATCATCGTTATTCCTACGTGGGTCCTACATTTTTCCGTACATGACATCAACAGGCAGGGTCTGTGAAAATTTCCGACCTAGTACATTTCTACTACCTTCGCTACCAAGGCATGGATCATATTTATTAAAGTGCACACAGCATAACGAATATGCTCCAGACCGCAACACTGTAGATGCATGCATCCAGGGACCTTATTTTATATCGCAGGATAACGCCGCAACCGTTAAAAAGGACAAAACAAATCCCGTATACGATAACGTGAAGCAATGTTCCTCATTTTAATACGCTTCCATCCCTAGACATTCACAAATAATTGTCTT
This sequence comes from Melinopterus prodromus, assembly GCA_964023965.1. Taxonomy (NCBI): domain Eukaryota; kingdom Metazoa; phylum Arthropoda; class Insecta; order Coleoptera; family Scarabaeidae; genus Melinopterus; species Melinopterus prodromus. The sequence continues at coordinate 16,206,341 of OZ030396.1, forward strand.
AGATTCACGCCAACGGAGTTTAATAAAACACAAGAGTTTGTTTGTTTGTATACTAATGAAGTTAATTTAAATAAAATTATGGAAATCATAACAGTTAAATGTTTATTTGTAACGTTAGCTACATACAGGATGCGGTATGCGGTGCCTACAGTTTCGAAGGCAATTTTGGGTTGGAACTACAGCTGAGTAAGTACTTAAACTCAGTCCAAATCTAAACAGACCACAAATGCTCAAACTATTGTCCGTGTTGCCCTGGCGCAAATGCACTTGGTGCAGTTGAAAACTGTTTTCTATGGATTCTATTCAAGGCGATACATGAAAGGCATAGAAAACGCCTCGTATAAGGACTCGAACCGCCAAGTGAAGGTGTGGTCCTTCAGTATTTCAGAGCTTGTTAAATAAGGAACATATTAATTAACTAAATATACAAAGTAAAAAAAAAACCTACATCATGTCGTCTTGACGTGAACATCGTCAATATACAGGTGAGCCGTTTGAATTAATATATTTAAAAACAGGGTAAGTTATCAGTATCCCGGCGGTCGATATCTACTAAATCGTTAGACAAAGAAGAAAATATTTCAGACCAAAGTTGTTTGGCTCACTAGTTTCTATGACGTAAAACTATTTTCATTTATGCGTTTAGGCGTGACGTATGAATACTAATAAATTTGGCTATCCAACAGTATAGGTTGCTCTCAGCGTTAATAGTACATTATTTTCTTGTTGTTTCTTTTTGTCTGTCTCTTAGTTGTAAATCAGTAATAGTATATTCCCACACAAGTTAAGAAAGAAATACTATTAGCGTTTAATAAAAAATGAACCCCTTTTTACTTAGTAACCTTTTTGAAGCAAATTCAGAAACAAACTATAAACACTTAATAAATATTGCACAACAAGTAACTATTATTTTAATTAATATTTGGAAGTTGTTCAAAATGAAGTCCATTTTCTCTTCTGCAAGCATTAACGCGCTGTGTAAATTATCTTGAGATATTTCTTAACATGTACCTACCTCTTATTTACTCTAAGGTTGTCAAAAACATTGGTTATTCGAAGTTTCATGTCACCTGGCATAGTAGGTGCTGATTGGTACACCAGTTCCATCGCATATCCCCATATCCCCATACAAAAAATCGAGATTGTTGAGGTCTGGAGACCCTGGTGGCCACAATGAATCTCCTCTTCTTCTTTGGTCCTCTTCCTTCTTTGGTCACCGTTTTAGTTCTTGCTTTGTGCTAGTAATTAATATTACCTGTTTCTTCAAATTCCAACCGAACCCTGTGTATAACACTTGGTTGGTGATGCCGTCTATCCGAAAATCGCGGTTCATACATTCTGGATGCTACTAATGTATTTCTGTCGGCTTCGCTATAGATGTAGATCATGTTAATTAATTCTTGTTTGCTATAATTATAACTCATCGTTCAGAGAAAAGACAAATATTGTTAGTAATTTTGACAGCAATAACTTATTGACTGTCATTAGGTCTCAATTGTTGGTTTCTATGATTAATTAAGGCTAATAGTATTAACTGCCATTTTTTAAATTATATTTTAATACAGTATTACTGATTTCTAAATGAGAGACAAACTAAATAATATCTAATTTCGTTTTTACATAGTTTTAAAGAAGATCCCGCAACGGGCATATTTTGGGGAAATAATTGAATATCTCAGGAACTATTAACGCTGACAGTTAGCAACCTATACGATTGGAGAAACTAATTTATTAGTATTGATATAATAATAAAATATACACGCCGTTCCATTAAAAAAAAAATACATATTTTCCGTCATGCCTAAATGCAACACCCTGTATAAAGGAAAATAATTTTCTCTAACGATTTAGTAGCTATCGACCGCCGGGATACTAATAACTCACCCTGTATAATTGAAAGAACGACTGCACGAAGAAACTATTTTATACAGAGGATGATAAGTTTTAAGGGGACACACGATGGCAATATTATCCACTTCCGCATTAGTACAAACTTTAGAAGCAACGGTGGATCGGTCAGGTCTTCTAAAACCAAATCAGGAACTCTTCAGTTACTGGCAACGGGTATCGACACTGAAAATTTGTATCAATCCCACCACTTAGTTTGGTTCACTTAGTTAACTGATTTTGTTAAATCAAGAAAGGTTTCAATGAAACTTATTTATTTTTAAATGAGGTGTATTACCTTCAATATAATGTTAAATAATACAAAAATCAGATAAAACTTACTCGGCTTTAAAAGAGCGTTAGCAAGTAACTGTATGTTCAGTGATTTTTCACGTTATTCATTATAATGATCACACCGTATATTTAGTTCGTTTATGTTTTGTGTTTGATATATTTGTGTTCATGTTAGGTAAATGTATACTAATTAAAAGAAATAAAAGTCAAAATAAATTTTGATTGGAAATATGAATATTTACATCATGGCAAGGACGACACTGATCAGCCCTATAAAAAAGTGTGACGCAGTACACAATTTTTAATCACAGTTTCAAGTTCAGAGAAGATAAACGAATATAGAAATATCAGTACGTAAAAATAACCTAGAATTAATAACGAACAATAATTAGATTACTAAACAAAAATACCTGCCAATAACCATATACAATAAGAAATTATTCAGCGGTGTAAGCAATAAAAATACCTGTGATATTTTGATGTTTGCATGGTTCACTACACCAACTTTGATCATTAACGCTACTTTGCTCTAAATCCCTGCTTCAAACTACATTTGCACGCTACGATTTTCAGCAAAATATCAAGTATTTGGTTTCATTGTAATCGTATCTAGCCACGTGTCCATGGCTGTACCCATGGACACGTGAAAAAAAGTTACTCATTGCCCAAAAACCAATTTATTATATCACGGAAGATGGTACCAATAAAACAATATTGTCCGAAAACGACTTAGTTAGTCTTTTATTTGACAATTCTGGACTAGTTTTAGAAATTTATAGCCACCTAGATTAATACACAAAAAAACTTTTTTTCGTTATCGTGGTAACAAATGGCGATTGACATGCGGTTATGTTCAGAATGACATCCTGATGAAAAATGTCACCAATTAATATAGGATGCCATTTACAATTTCAAAGATGACGTCATTTCTGGAAAAACAGGAAACTTTAATATTTTATTCGTCTAGCGTCATCAGTGATAGAATGAACTGTGCGCATCAATTTTATATTTACCTTTTTTATCAGCAGAAATTATTATGCCATCGACATTTGTATTAGTGACAAACGACGGGCCGAAGCTAGATTAAATTATATTATTTTCACACTTATTCAAGTAGATATGTAGACCATTCGGTCTACATAGAATAGTCTTCATTACATGATACGCTAATTTGCAGTTTTTAGCTGGAGTAGACTGTTTAACACTTTTGAATGACGCGTTAAATAAAACATTTTGCAGACGAGTTACTTGGGATTTAATAAGTAATAATATTTCGCAGCTTAGTTATTTCTAAATTAAAAATATTAAATATCATTAAATCTGCAGGCATTAGTAATTGGTAATTAGACCATTGTAAAGTGCAACTGAATAAATTAACAGTATAATCGTTGTGAAGCGTATTAATCCCTTCGGGGAAAGTAAGGGTGGTTACCCACCAAGCGGTGCTCACCCTCCCAACAAAATGACACAATATAAACGAGATGCCTGGTAGATCGGTTTGTGTATTGTGTATTTGAAGGGTCGCTCTGAAACCATTCACCAAAAACAAAATAAATATGTGTTGTATTCCTGAATAATTTCTACAAATTTAACAAATTTACAGTTGGTTGCGGTTCTGTGTTAATTAAGATTAACGTCAAATAAAAGTTCTGGTTAGAATTGACATTTCAAATTTTATAGTTGTTAGTACGAATGTTTCTTTCTTCTTGTTATTTTTCTTAGCGCCGTAAGTTCTCTTCTTATAAGTTGGTCCACTAATTTACATAAACGTCGAATATATTTTCCATTACTTTGCATTTATTAGTCAAAACTTTTGTCATTTCCGGATATTATTTCTAACTTATACATCATCAGTTATGTTTCTCTTCATTTTCTCAGCTATAACTTCATTATAACTGAATTGAACTGAAATATGAATTCATTAGGTACGTAAAAATTTTTCTTTCATGGAGTTGCTTCACAGTTGCTTCACATACCTTTTATTAATACAGAAAACAGGAATAAACCCATAGAAATTAAAAAAAAATGTGTTAATATAACCAATTAAATGTCTTCAAAGTTTTAAGTATGTATGCATATATCTACTCTTCATATTTGTTATTCCAAATATTTTCGGTATTCGACGAAATTTATGAATAAACAAAACACTAATTTGTGTGATCTATCACCTAGGTATGCAGTGTACAAATGGCATTCCTTTAAATATTAATTTTAACCGCATTATTTGCGAGGAATTTAATTTGTTACTATTGATTTCGGTTAATTTTTTTAAATTGGCAACCACAGTCTGCGACTGGCCAAGCATAATATGAAATTGATTTTCTAAATATTAATTTTAACCACATTATTTGCGAGGAATTTAATTTGTTGCTATTGGTTTCGGTTTTTTTTAATTGGTAACCACAGCCTGCGACTGGCCAAGTGTAATATGAAATTGATTTTCTGTGGGAATATTGTTACAGCTGTTGCGCCTTTATCTGCCAAAATCATATAATTGACCAACCATGACGTTGAATTTCATAATTTACCCCCGAGCCTAATATCTGAATTTAACCAATGCTCCGCGCAAATTATAATTATTTGCTTAATTAATTATTAATGCCGAAATAAACAACATTGTTGTTTTGTCGTTTAAATTTAGTTGGTAAAATAGCACAGATTAACCAAATTTGATCTCTCTTCCCACTCTATACTTTAAAGTTTAAACCAATTCTAAAAAGTTGAAATTTGGATAGTTGAGTACTTTCAAAACGTAGGCGGGTAATTTGTTTTTTAATTTTATCTCCTATAGATCAAACATGGGGTAAGATGTTATTAAATATGAGTAATATAAATTCTTCAGCATTTTTAGATTTTCAGCCAGTAAATGGGTTATAATGTTGTGTGACCAGAAAAATAGTTAAAAAATCAATAAATTTTTGAGTTAAAGTAGCAGAACATTTCACAGATTACCAATAACTTAAGTTTGCAGATATTCACTAACATTTGCATGGAAGTAAACCCTTCACATACTTATTTAGAAAATCAAAACTCACCAACTTTTTAATACTTCTGATAGAAGTAAGTGAGTACGTTAGCCATCTGAAAAATAAAATAAAGGTATACAATCACACACAAGCTCACAACACATTCGTAGTTAGTGTTTTCGTTTAACCAATAAACCATCATCGAATCATCATATTTTGACTATACATTTCTTTCTTTCAGATCGTCGCAGGTGTATCAGTGTTCTTCATTTGCGTGTCAGTGTTTTCCTTCTGTTTGAAAACGCACCCCGGTATGCGACTGAGTTGTGACATACCGCACCATTACTTTAACGAAACAATCGAACACTGCTCCGAAGCGCTACCTATATTCAACTACGTCGAACACATTTGCAACGCGTGGTTTTCATTCGAACTGCTCGTCCGCTTTGTGGTAAGTGTTACTTTAGTTCATTGGATAACGACATTCCTAAAATGTAGTTGTTAAACTTGGCTGATTTGCTGGGACTTTAATACGTTAATTCAGTATATTTGCACTACGATGGTGTGTATAAAATAACTGTTAAATAGCAATTTTTTGTTTAAATAACGTATAGTCGAATTCAAAGTTTTACGTATCAAAGAAATGAATAGTTTATAGTACAGTTATTACGTAGTATAAAAAATCATCAGTTTAATTTTGGTTGGAGTGACCAGACAGTATACAAATAGACTGTTTGACGAAATGTAATTGAATATTAGAAATATTTAAAATACTGATTCTCGGAGTTGAGATTCCAACTAATGAATTTTTCGATTCTAATAGGGACATATATAAAATACAATGTTTAATTTCGTACTAAGTATAAGACGTTGGCCTACGTTTCGATGCTGTCCTTAAAAATTGTCAAACACTCATCGGTTTCTTTTTTCTCAAAGAACTCAAACTCATTCATAATTTTTGTCTGCCGATTCCTATTCCTCGAAAAATAAAACGGACTGAATCAGCTGTGATAAGGTGCTTGGCTAAGTTACCAAATTAACAAAGCACGTTTCGTTTAGAGCGCTTACTCCTACCAATTATCGAAATTTACGATTGTAAATTTCAATTATGTGTAAGTAATTCCTGAATTACACAACACTTTGATGGAAACTTTATGAACTTTTCAGGAGATGTTTGACAGTAACTTGTCAAAGAAAACCGTCAGAGCTTTGATGACTAGTTAAGTAACGTAAGAAAAAGAAGAAAAATTATCTAATAAATAAATAAAATATTATGACTCCAGGTCCGGCGCATCCACCAATTATGTGCCTTTAATTTTTGTAAATTTCAAAAAACAATTATTAAAATGACTTGAAATTATTTGCCAAATGTGAAATTATAATTTGTCCCATTCTAGCCAAGCGGTCACATTTAGGGTTTTATAAGATTGTTTGCTGAAAATATTTGTGTATTATCTCGATGGCTTTAGACTAGTAAAATAAATGTCTAAATTAAGCCTACCTATAAGAAAGTAGACTTACGCTATCGCTACTTTGTGTTCTTTTCAATAAACTTATATTATCTTCTAATTTTTACATGTAAGAAAGGTTGATATTCTGTAATGGATTCAAAAAGAATACACGAAATTCTACGCTTTCAAATTTGATATTTGTTGTACCAGATTTGGAGGAATTAGCCGCAAGTAGATGTGTGCAAGTAATGTAAGATGTAATAAATTACAGTGAATCTCTTTAAAATGCGCATTGAGGAAATTGCCGTACTTATGGAAAATGATATATGGAAATGAGGTTCGAACTATGTACTATCATGGCCATATATTATGTCCCTTCTTTTGACGTCCATTTTCTCGGCAACCTAGGGGCAAAAAAATTTGGGAAAATTCTGTTGCTGTCCTTGATTAATATGCTACAACTCATAAAAATTAGAAAGCTGTATGTGTTGGCGTTTTCCCGATTTTTCCAAATTAAGAAGAATTGGCGCTGTTTTTTCCACGTAAATTTTATTCGTTTAACTGTAGCAATTAATACATAGATAATACATAGATTTGAACGAATTGAAAACTAATATAACCTGCGGAATGCTAGCTTTCCATGTGCATTTTTGTAAAATCATTGCTATGGTTCTTTTTGTGTATTGATAATAAGCTGCCCGGTTGTCTCCGATATTACTACACCGCTAACGCCTCCCTTCCCCGCAGCACCCCAAAGACCGTAGAGCGTCGGAATTCACGCGGAGTTTCAGCACGATCTTTTGTATGAAAAATGCAAGATAAACAATGATTATGTAATAAACTTTAAGCCTATGAATTATTGGGTAGCCTATAGTCTATATTTCATTATTCTAGCTCTTAAAATAACGGCTGGCATTGCATAATATAGCTTTTTGTGGGTCAACCACTCCTCCAATGATTTTACAAAAATGCACATTGAAAGCCAGCATTCCGCAGTTGATATTACTTTTCAATTCGTTCAAATCTATGTATTATTTCCGGAGTAATTAGTTGCTACAGTTAAACGAATAAAATTTACGTGGCAAAAACAGCGCCAATTCTTAATTTGGAAAAATTGGGAAAACGCCAACACTTATAGCTTTCTAATTTTTATGAATTGTAGCATATTAAGGACAGCACCAGAATGTTTTTAATTTTTTCGCCCCTAGGTTTCCGAGAAAATGGACGTCAAAAGAAGGGACATAATATATGGCCACGATAGTACATTAGACATCAATTGGTATAACAATCTGCCGGAAATTCTATTCAACAAAAGATTACTTCAATAAACGAATGCCGAAATAGTAGTGTTATTACTAGAAATTTATTACATAGCCCTGAGTAATCACTTTGTCCATAAAATATGAACCCTTAGAATCTAAAAGCAAATATTTCAATATTACTGCTGGGGTGCCTTTATTTCCGTGATAGTTTACTTCAAACTACCGCGTTCGTTTATATTTTCAAAAATAATTAACAAAACTGATAATATTACAGTTAATTAATTTACGCTTTCATGGACAGGATCACAAAACTTTGTGAACCGTGCTGGCCTATTCACTTCTTTTTTTTTCGTTGGTAGGTCCTCTTTCAACATTTTCATTTGACGTTTTATGGTTATTTTATAAAACAATAACTGTTATAATAACTACTGCCAAACTCTGTCCTAAACACTATTTTTTAATTCACATGTTGCATGCGACGTGACAACCAAGTTGATTTTTTAGAGATCGGGCTTCGACAAATTAAAAACGCGTACGATCTTTGTAAATGAGATCTGGAAAGGAGTACAGAACTTATTTCGCAATAAATTGACACTAAAGTTGCTTTTCTTGCATAAAAATCAGAAGCTGTTTGTAAAAAAACGGCACATTTATTCTCATTTACCCACGTACGAGTTCCGATGTTTTTTATTCTCGGCATTTTTATTTTTGATTCTGTGGAGAAATATTTGGAAAAAATATTTAACAACATTTCAGACACGTAGATACAGCTTCTATACTTAACACAACATTGTGACTGTATATGGGTAATGTGGAGACTGTATATTATCCATTGGGCTCCTTCGGCCTCCACTTCTCTCTCAAGGGTTCCGCAAGGGTAAAAGGATTACAAAAAGCTATTCACTGGACGTTTTATTTTCACTTCATATGATTGTATGATTTTCTATAACAGACTGTAACACAAAACAAATTAGAACAACCTATTTAATTATTGCTAAACACCCGTGAACACCCGATGTCTAATCAGTGTCAACACCCATAAAACCGTGAGTAGAATTAAATTTAAAAGACCTTCCAACATTATTCTGGTACGTTCAAACTAGAACGTTTAAGACGAATGTACATCAATTCCCCAATGAAAACCACAGTAGATGTAGTTAGTCCATTACCTAACATGACAAATGCCATCGTAAAATGAACAATCTGATCATCTGGCGGTATATCCTTCGGAATTCTACGGTCCTTCAAATGGACTTGGTACTTAGCATTATCCCAATACTTCTGAATAAGACCACCGTCCATAAGCTGCTCAATTTTCCTATCGACCTGCTCAAAAAAGTGCGAACACTTCTTAAATATTATGGAACAGAACATGTACTGTTTTGACAATCTCTTTCCATTTATGTACCTATATGTGTCAACAATCGTTTCAGGTGCGACTGCTATCATTTCGTCATTCTCTGCAAACACGTTTAAGTAATCCCGTGAATTTTTCATTGCTGGATTTACGTAACTAGATTTATCTAGATTTATTACCGATGCATATGTATCAGTAATAAAGATTCTGTAGTTTGAATTTATAGCGTCTTCAATAGTATTTATATCTTGTTTGTAGATTGGTACCATAGTTGTGCTGCATAAGCGACTCTGCATAAAAACATTAAATAATAAGGAATATATTAAAGCCATCAGCAGGATCGATCGTTTTTCATTCATAAAGTTTTTCACGATAGCAGATATGCTTAAGTTTAATTGCATCATCAAAAGCGAAGCCTCTAAATAATTGTAAATGTATTTCTCAAACTTTATAGGAAATTCCAACGCCATTGTTGCCGTTAAACAAATGTTGATGGCAAAGACGAGTAGCCAACTTTTAAACGACATCATCTTCAAGAACGTGGTGATATTTGAAAGTGCTCTAGGTTTGGGTATAACAAACACTAGTCTGTCGAATAAAACAGTTTGCGAAACTTCAAAATCTTGGTAATAATCATGATTAATGCCTGGTATGATTATTGATCCCAACCATACGTCGCTTATATTATTGTCAAAGTCATACAGAATGTTATAAGCTGTAGCATTGGTTGAGTACTCTATGAAGTATAAAGAACGACTTTTTCGGATGATCTGGTTGAAGTTAAAATGTCCGAAAATTGTTTTTCCTATACTAAACATAAATCCAGGGTTTATGGTATCGTTATAATTCATAGCAAATGCTTCAAGGACCTGCCAGGATATCCTAACATCGCAGCCATGTAGATCAAACTTTGGCTTAAACAGGTTGCATTTAGTTGATTTTATCTTAATACCCCTACATTGAAATTTTTCATAATCAATGCTGAATAGTTCCTCTCTTTGCATAACCACGATTTTATGCAAGTTATAGTTCCAGAAAAGCTCAAACACGTTATTCATTAATTTTGAATCGTTTAAAACGACCAAATACGTTGCTTTGCAGTATTTCACATCGACAGCCATGATCATTGACAACACATACGAAAGATCTTTTAAAGTATCTCTTTTAAATATGTATGTCTTGTAAGTATCGTTTCGGTGCGATGGAATGGCTTCTTCCCAACTTTGTCTAAACGCAGGCTGGTCAATTTCAACAAGGTCATTACTCACAATTAACGCGTTTCCAGGAAATAATTTGGGTATATATTTATAGCAATTATTATTCGCTTCAACGTTGTTTACAATTAGTATACTTCTTAATATGTTACTGCACATGGCAAGTGATGGCACTGGATCCTAAACAATCTACTTGCTCTATCGTGAAACGAATGACAGTTGTACCTTACTTATACGGATCAATACTTGCAATTTGAGTCATACTTTATGAAATGATGCAGTACTGTTAACACTGCCTGTTAAATACATATCATGTCAGATATGATATTGCTAGATAATTACTTCCTGCACATTAGAAGACTATTATATACATGTTTAATATACTGAGAGAATGGAAAACCAACCTGTCCGATTTTACGATTAGAATAACACAAGCATATTTAGACATTTTTTAATGGCTGGGAAGTGACCATCACTTTAGGTATCGTCCATTAATCACGTGAGGTCCAAGTAGCGGTGGGAGGGCTTTGAATAACATCACTAATGATCACAAAGAGGGAGGGGGGTTGTTGTTACAGATCACGTGTATATTTGCGCAACCATATCCGAGAATGCCTCACCTAGCCCGCGTGGCTGACTTGCAGTGCTGGCAGTCACTGGCAGTATAAGTGCAGATTTATATTCGTTCATGACACTGTAGATGTCACATCCATACCAACTTACTAAAATAAAACTACACTCATCGCTATACTTTATTTATAATTTTCTCAATTTATCGTTTTTAGAAATAGATATAAAGACGGGTTGATATTTCTTATCAACAAACAATCAAATTGGTATTCTTATTTTATTTGAAATTTGTATTTTGTACTTTGGCGTATGATAAAGTAAAAACGCAATCACCTGACAAGATATACAGCTTTTGAAAACGCCTATTCGCTTACCACAAACGAAAAAAGTTATCAATATAACACTAAGTTTCAACTGTCTTTTGTGCGTTTTTTTTAAATATTTTACTTTACAATTAACAGACCTATCAATACAAGTACAAAAAATCTGATGTGGCCACTGCACATGACTTTATCATACTATTTATAAAATTTTTAGTAAATGAGATTCTATTTGATCGAGATCGGTCGTATCTGCATTAAAATAAAGCTAGTTCGCCAGGATTTGACAGATATATTATTACAATAAAAAGTGGTCGGATTCCTTATTTTTGTTACGTTTTGTTATAGGTATTTGTTACGTGACATCCACGTAAAACCTTTTTTCCGAAGGGGCAAAATCCTGACCCTTCCATCAGTTTTTATATACCTCCAACTAATTGATGTACGACAAAACCTGCCATTGTACCTAACCAGGATGACTCGATGACACGACCACAACTTTAGTGGAGGACACTCTCACAGTGCCCTTCCATCGACTGCAAACAACAAATGCTGCTAAACAAGGTGCCAACTTCTTTAACAAACTTCCCAAGACCTGGAAGCAGCTCGCTCGGCGTGAATTTAATCAGACGCTCAAAAACCACTTTATTGATAAGGCATACTACTCACTCCACGAGATCATGACAGAGAACATCACTATCTGTAATATTTATAATGTCTGTGAATTAGTTACCTACATATTTTTGAAATTTATGAAGTATATTGTTTGGACCATATGCATTTTACATGAAATAAATATCTATCTATCTATTTTAGCAATCCTTACATGTTTTGTGTGCTACTGGGCACTTCTTCAAGCGCTATAGGTAATGAGAAATAAATTACAAAATTGATAATCAAATCAAACTCCAAAAAACTCAATTGAAAAAACGTACATTTTGTCAGGCGCGGCCCGTGGACAACATAAAACTAAATACAAAGATCACAAACAAACATATCTGAACCTGCAGAACAGATTTTTTGACGATATTTTTACGATTGTCAAAACATCAGCGTTTGATACTACCGACAATACCCTTGACATTAGAATGAAACGATTGGGCAAATCTTGGCTACTAAGATGCAGAAACGACCGGTCTCAATCAAATACTATTTGCTCATGCAGCTAAACTATTAATTTTACCAACAAATGCCGTAGACATTAGTTATTCAGAATTTTCTCTACTTTAATTTATAATTTAACGTTTTTGACGATTTTACGGAAATGACGGCTCATTTGCAAAATCCTTGAAAACGGCTTAGAGCAAACACCCAGTTCCTTTGGACCCTTTTGAACCAAAAGCTTTTCAACTCTAAGTTTGGTCATGAAACTTCTAAATATGAAGTTCCGTGTCGATACCTTTAGTAGTTTCTCCGGAATCGAATTAACAAAAATTGAGTAATGTAGTAAAAATAAAACTACTATTTGTCCAGTGCATAGCTTTTTTAATCCTTCTACCCTTGCGGAACCCTTGAGAGAGCATTGGGGGCCGAAGAAACCCCAACGTACAAACTTCAGTTCTTTCTTATTTTAGCAATAGATTAAAATGCTTTGTAGATAATATACAGAGTGTCTCCAGACGAACCTACACACACACACTGTAGTGTTAAGTATAGAAGTTGTATCTACGTTTCTGAAATGTTGTTCAATCTTTTTTCCATGTATTTATCTACAGAATCGAAAAAAAAACATTTCTGAGAAGCAAAAAACATCGGAACTTCGTCATTTCAAGCTTTTCTACCACCAAGCAGAAGATTAAAATCCCTTATTAATTCCCTATAATTTTGTACATGTAACCTGACACGAAGAAACCGTCCTTGGGAAAAAAACAATTGCTAAAATAAAAAAGAACTGACGTTTGTACGTTGGGGTTTCTTCGGCCCCCAATGCTCTCTCAAGCGTTCCGCAAGGGTAGAAGGATTAAAAAAGCTATGCACTGGACAAATAGTAGTTTTATTTTTACTTCCTATGACTGTATGATTTTCTATAACAAGCTGTTACACAACAATAATTAGAACAACCCATTTAACTATTACTAAACACCCGTGAACAAATGGTTTGTAAACACTGTCAACACCCATAAAACCGTGAGTAGAATTAAACTTAAAAGAACTTCCAACATTATTCCGGTATGGTCAAACTGGAACGTTTAATTGAGACTGTAAATCAATTCCCCAATAAAAACCACAGTAGATGTAGTTAGTCCAATACCTAAAATGACAAATGCCATCGTAAAATGAACTATCTGATCATCTGGCGGCATATCCTTCGGAACTCTACGGTCCTTCAAATGGACTTGGTACCTAACATTATCCCAATACTTCTGAGTAAGACCAACTTCCATAAGCCGCCCAATCTTTCTATCGATCTGCTCGAAAAGGTGCGAGCACTTCTTAATTACTATTGAACAGAACATGTACTGTTTTGTCAATCTCTTTCCATTCAAGTACCTATATAAGTCAACAGTCGTCTCAGGTGCGACTGCTATGATTTCGTCGTTCTCTACAAAAATGTTTAAGGCATTGCGTGAATTGTACATTGCTGGATTTACGTATCTATATTTATCCAGATCCATTACCGATGCAATTGAATCAGTTATGAAAATTCTGTAGTTTGAATTTATAGCGTCTTCAACGGTATTTATATCTTGTTTGTAGATTGGCACCATAGTTGTGCTGCATAAGCGACTTTGCATAAAAACATTAAATATTAAAGAATATACTAAAGCCATCAGCAGGATGCATCGTTTTTTATTCATAAAGTTTTTTACGATAGCAGATATGCTTAAGTTAAATTGCATCATCAAAAGCGAAGACTCAAAATAATTGTAAATATATTTCTCAAATTTTATAGGAAATTCCAACGCCATTAACGCCGTTAAACAAATATTGATGGCAAAGACGAGTAGCCAACTTCTAAACGACATCATCTTCAAGAATGTGGTGATATTTGAAAGTGGTCTAGGTTTAGGTATAACAAACAATAATCTGTCGTATGAAATAGTTCGCGAAACTTCAAAATCTTGGTAATAATCATGACTTATGCCTGGTATTATTACAGATCCCAAAAATATGTCACTTATATTATTGTCAAAGTCATAGAGAATGTTGTAAGCTGTAGCACTGGTTGCGTACTCTATGTAGTATAAAGAACCACTTTTTTGGATGATCTGGTTGAAGTTAAAATGATCGAAAATTGTTTTTCCTATACTAAATAGAAATCCAGGGTTTATGGTATCGTGATAATTCATAGCAAATGGTTCAAAGACCTGCCAGGATATCCTAATATCGCAGCCATGTAGATCAAACTTTGGCTTAAACAGGTTGCATTTAGTTGATTTTGTCTTAATACCCTTACATCGAAATTTTTCAAAATCAATGCTGAATAGTTCCTCTCTTTGCATAACCACGATTTTATGCAAGTTATATTTCCAGAAAAGCTCAAACACGTTATTCATTAATTTTGAATCGTTTAAAACGACCAAATACGTTGCTTTGCAGTATTTCACATCGACAGCCATGATCTTTGACAACACATACGAAAGATCTTTTAAAGTGTCTGTTTTAAGTATGTATGTCTTGTAAGTATCGTTTCGGTGCGATGGAATGGCTTCTTCCCAACTTTGTCTAAACGCCGGTTGGCCAATTTCACCAAGGTAATTACTCACAATTAGTGCATTTCCAGGAAATAATTTGGATATATATTTATAGCAATAATTGTTCTCTTTAACATTGTTTAAAAGTAGTAAACTTATTATATTACTATACATGGCAAGCGATAACACTGGATCTTTCTATTTGCTCTATCGTGAAACGAATGACAATTGTACGTTATTTATACTGACCAATACTTGCAATTCGATTCATAAATTATGAAATGATGCAGTACTGTTATATACAACACTGCCTGTTAAATACATATTATGTCAGATATGAAATTGCTAGATAATTACTTCTTGCACATTAGAAGACTATTATTCACGTTTTATATACTGAGAGAATGGAAAACCAATTTGTCCGATTTTACGATTAGAATAACACAAGGGAGCATATTTAAACTTTTCATATGGCTGGAAAGTGACCATCACTTTAGGGGTCGTCCATTAATCACGTGAGGTCCAAAGGGGGAGGGGGGTTGTTGTTACAGATCACGTGTATTTTTGCGCAACCATGTCCCAGAATGCCTCACCTCGCCCGCGTGACTGACAAGCACTGCTGCCAGTTTCTACCGCTTTAGCGGTCGCAAAGTCCGTATGCAAGAAAGAAATAAGGTCGAGTTTAATCCGCGTGATGTCACTTATATAGCAGCCATACTGCATATACTACGTATAACTGGAACGGACCCGCGCTTTATATTGGCTGGCGAGAAGTGTTGCAGGCGCAAGCAAAAGAGACTGTCTGACTACCGTAGGTAGGGAGCGGAAAGCAATAGTGTTTCGCTTTTTATTTTATTCCAGCTGAACCCATTATCCTAGAAACCTCAAAGTGGTCTCATAGTAAACCTAAATCTCTGTATTTTTACGGGAAATTGTAAAGAAAAATTCCCACATGCTTTTGACGCATTTACGGCGATTCTTTAGGTGGGGTGCGGACAGCTTCATAAAAAGCGTAAAAATACGCAATAACCTGACAAGATATGCAGCTTTTGAAAACGCCTATTCGCTTACCACAAACAAAAAAAGTTATCAATATAACACTAAGTTTCAACTGCCTTTTTCACAATTTTTTTAAATATTTTCCTTTACAATTAACAGACATATCAATACAAATACAAGAAATATGGGGTTGCCATGTAGTAAGTGTCGATGGCGTCAAAAGTCGAAAACAATTGAAAGTCGGAAATTAAATTTGATGTAAACGTATATTTTGATAATTAAAATCAACGACATTTTTCATTTCAGACATTGTGTCATGTTTCCTTACTTTACGCGCTCAATGTATACGCATTTCGAACGAATAAAGTTTTAAAATGGGATAAATAATTTATAAGTATTAATATTATCGAATAAATATAATCCAATCATGTGGATTACTTTTAATGTCAGAATGCGTTTCCTTAATTCAATAATACCAAGAGCATTTAGTTATTGGACTGCAAATGTTTCAAATTAAAGAATAACTACTAACATATAATTTGAGAGTACCATCGCGAGCATAAAAGACGGGATATTCTCAACAATTTTAGTTGTTGTAACATTTATTACTTTGACAGTATTTGTTAACCTATGATGTCTAAACTCTGACAGTATTTGTCAACCTACAATTTTGTTCCGGTTCCATCAATTTTATTCTTCGCGGTATTCTTGCCGACACTTAATTCAAAAACAATATCTCGGATGCTGATTTTATCATGTAGTCGAGTTTTAATTTGCCTTTTAAAATTCATTCAATTGTGAAATTTTTATTTATTAAGTCGCTGTTTATTAAGCGTACTGACATGGCATTACGAAGCCCGGTTAAATCAGGGCAAATTAGAGTGTTCCCTTTTTTTATGCTTGCGATAGTACCTAGTCTGTAAATTTTAATTTGGCGGAATATATGAATAAAACATAACTTTTATTAAATCTGCGATTAATATCTCATGTATTTAAGTCTCTGCAAGAGTTAAGGGTTGATTGATTTGTTCCAATTAAATTGAATAAGATATTACAAATAAAAAAGTTAAATTCAAACCCCATACGGTGATAGTGCCGTATGAGATAGAAAGAGATAGCTGAACCACTGTACTGCGGGTTGCATACCAAATGCATTTACATCACGTATTGACCATTACGGGTCCTGTCCAGTTCTACGTAGTATATGCAGTTCACTGATGGCAGCATTGCAACAAGTGATAACCGCCGCTCGATGACACGCCAGTGGATGTGTGAATAAAGCAGCGCATGCACGCTTAAATTGTTTACAACACGTACTAACATAACCTGATACTGGCACCGCATATTTTAATAGTATATTATAATACGAGTTTTATAAGACAAAAATTGGCGCACGACTAGTTTTGGTCACGACGAGCGTAGCGAGGAGTGCCCAAATGGAACGAGTGCGCCAATACGTCTTATAAAACGAGTGTTATATACCATTTTTTCTACTTTGCGACATTAAATTTACATAAATTTCGAAAATTGCGGTTGTTATCTTACAATCTAGAGTAGTTTCATATTCCACAGTTGGTAGTTGTAGTGAAATTCACAAATACGACTGACGCGAGCCAATAGCTATTGAGATGTCAGCCTTATTTGGCACTTCAATATCATCAATCTTGGAAAACTAAAAGTTACCAAATGTTTGTGACCTAGTGTTTTCATAACGACACCGAAACCGGTTGCGTTATGAGTTTATAACGAACGCAAAGTAGAAAAATTAAATTACAAAAACTGTTTCATAAAACCATGTCTAAATAAAACACTTTGAGTGTTTTCAATGTATAACACTATAAGCAAACTATGTAAATATTGTAGTAACTTTTTATGCACTTTATACAAACACTTTGATTTGCAGCACAATAATTACACAAATTCACAATAATTAAAAAATGTGTTTAAATGTTGCTATAAGTCTATTTGTCATTAAATATTTTATTAAAAAATTATTTGTTTATTTGTCATTAAATATTTTATTGAAAAAATATAAAAAATTATAAACTTTAAGCCTGCTGGGGGAGACCTAAAAATTATTCAATTGGATCTTATAAAGTTGAGCTGATAGATGCTTATCCATTTCTTATAGTGTCGAAAATAGCCAAGTAAACCCATGGTCCGAGGACACTGCTCTGAATTAATATGTGCTATTTTATTATTGTATTTTTCAATAAAAAATATTTGAGCTTTTTCAACAAGAAAATTATACGTGATGTTAGATAGGGGGGGGGGTACCTTAGAACCTCACTAAGTATCACGAGGGGGAGGGGGGTGTAAACAACTGGATTAGAACCTCATGTGATCATTGGACGACCCCTTACGATAAAATATGAAATCCTAAAATGTGTTATTTAATTAACATCAAGAACTTGGTCACGCCAAACTTGGTGTAATGGCGGGAAATTCAAAATATGTACTTATTCTGACTACGTGTCAGTTATCAAGCCAGTTTCATTTTTAACATGTTTAAAAATACATTAATTGAATTATAATTATTTTAAATTATGACAAAAGTATGTAATAGAAGAAATATAATACAATTATTAAGAATGTTTTATTATTTTCTCTGTCTTTCTGCATTATTTTTATGAATTAGTGTCCTAACTTCTCTGATTATCCTGATGCGTACCAATCCTTCAAAGATCTGGTGATGGTGGTGGCCACCTCACTGGTCCGTTGTCTCCAATCCAACGGTTTTCAAAATTTATATTCAATAATTCCCTTACCCTTCTTATTTTGTGCGGTGGTGCACCGTCGTGTTGGAAGTATATAGTTCCCCTCTCCATTAGTGGCAAATTGTCCAACAATTCATTCACAATATGATGGTTTACAATAGCGTAGTACCGGTCGCCATTACGATGTTTCTCGCAAATATGGTATGCTAAAATACGCTCGCCAAGCACCACGGCACACCAAACACTAAAACCAAGACGTCCTTGGTTTTGCACGTTGACGGTCCGGTGAGGATTGACATCAGGCGAATAGTGCTCATTGTACCTATTAAAAATTCCGGCACTGTTGATGTAGGCTTCAGCAGTCCAAATAACTTTTTAAAAATAATGGAGTCTGCTGAAGATTTTCACGGTATCACTGGTAAAACTCCATTCGTTGCTGACGGTCTGTTGGTTGCAAATGATGTTGTTTTCTTAAAGCATATGGCCTAGATTTATGCTTCTTGAGCATTCTCGAAGCTGGACGTCTTGATACCCCAGATTCAGTTTCTATTTCACGACTTGAAGTTGAGGGATTTGCAACTGCGGCTGCAACTGTTGGTGGCAGCTTCTTCAGCATTTTCAATATGGTAATGTTTGGGTCTTGGCATACTAAATGACCCGTGATTGATGAGATTTTCTTTTAATTTCTCAAAAATACATTTGTGAGGTTGTGTTCTTTCTGGATAACGGTAGAAGTATGTTTCGGATGCAATTTCAGCACTGTTATTACTTTGAATAAAGCATTCGATCATTACAGGACATGTACTGTATACCGGCATAGGCTGCATCTTTCCACTTTAGTTCATTTATGCGTCTACGGTCCCTAGATTGCAACCCTACTGATGTTGCTATAATTTCCTCATTTCTCGGAAACATGTTTAAGTACATTGATTGGTTCAGTTCTGGGTTTACATATTCAGATTTATCTAGATTTGTTATCGATGCTAATGCCTCAGTTATGAAGATTCTGTAGTTTGATTAAAAACGTCTTCTACTGTATTTATATCTTGTTGGTACATTGGTACCTTAGTTGTGCTGTCGAAGAGACTAAGCATAATCAGATTAAAGACAAAAGAATATATTAATGCAATCAGCAGGATGGATCGTTTTTTAGGCATAAAGCTTTTCATAGTGGCAGATATAGCTAAGCTTAATTGCAACATCAAAAGCGAGGACTCTAAAAATTGTAAATGTATTTTTCAAACTTTGTGGGAAATTCCAAATCTATTCACGCCGTTAAACAAATATTCGTGGCAAGGAGAAGTTTCAAAAAGCATTACCTTCAAGATTGTAGTAATAGTTGCAAGTGACAGATAAATAAGTCACTTATATTATTCTCACACTCTTAGGGAATATTGTAAGCTGTAAGATAGGTTGAGTACTCTATGCAGTATAAAGAACTACTATTCAGGAAGATCTGGCCGAAGTTCATAGAAATCCAGGGTTTATGGTGTCATGGTGTCATAGCTAGTGGTGGATGTACCTACCAGGATATCCTAATATCGCAGCCATGTAGATCAAAGTTTGGCTTAAACAGGCTGCATTTAGATGATATTATCTTAATATCATTACCTTTAAACTTTCATAATCAAAACTGTATAGTTCTTCTATATACATAACAACGATTTTATGCCAGTTATATTTCCAGAAAAGTTCAAACGCGTTTTTTATCATTTTTGAGTCGTTCAATATCACCAAATAGGTTGCTCTGCAATCTTTGACATATGCACCCATGACCTTTGCTAACACATACGACAGATCTTCTAAACTATCGCTTTTAAGTATGTGTGTGTTATAAGTATCGTTTCGCTGCGATGGAATGGCTTCTATCCACGTTTGTCTAACCGCAGGTCGGTAAATTTCACCAAAGTCAGTAGTCAAAATTGAAGCGTTTCCGGGAAATAATTTGGATATATATTTATAGCAGTTATTTTTCGCATCAACATTGCTTATAATTAGTACAGTTACTAGTATGTTGCTGTCCATAGTAAGCGAAGACAGTGTATCTCAACGAATCTTTTTGCTCTATTGACAAACGAATGACTACGGCATTTATACCTACCAATACTTGATCAGCTAGATAATTAGTATTTCGACATAAGAACACTATTACGTATATTGGGATGGTTTTTGCTACAAGAGAGAGAAAATAACAACAAGTTTTCGATCATATACAAAAGGTTAAGGTGGAGAAACACTACACTGGAAAAGTAGTTGATTTTATTTTTATTTTTATCGTTTACTTCCACATGCTGTTACTAAAACTAATTTGAGTTACCTTTTTAATTATCAAACCCTAATATCTAATCAATGTTAACTCATAAACCCATGATTAGAATTATACCAGAAACCTTTCAACATTATTCTGGTATATTCAAACTTGAATGTTTAACATGCACATTAACACGTTCCAAAATAAACACCACAGTCGATGTGGTTAGTCCAATCCCTAAAATGGCAAATGCCATCGTAAAATGAGCGATCTGAGAAACAGGCGGTAATTCCTTCGGTACTGTGTGGTCCTTCAAATGGATATTGTACTTAGTAGTATCCCAATACTTTTGATTAAGACCAACTTCCATAAGCCGCCCAATTTTTCTATCGATCTGCTCAAAAAGATGCAAACATTTCTTAGCTACTATTGAATAAAACATGTACTGTATGGGCAATATCTTTCCATTTATGTGCTTGTAGTGGTCAAGATACAACTCTAGTGTTGTTGGTATAAAATCTTCGTTCTCTGCAAACTTGTTTATGTAAGTCCTTGAATTGTTCGCGGGTGGCTTTTCGTATCTAGATTTGTCTAGATTTATTATCGATGCTAATGCTTCAGTTATGAAGATTCTGTAGTTTGAATTTATTGCGTCTTCAACAGTATTTATATCTTGTTTGTAGATTGGTACCATAGTTGTGCTGCATAACCGACTTTGCATAAAAACATTAAATATTGAAGAATATATTAAAGCCATCACCAGGATGAATCGTTTTTCATTCATAAAGTTTTTCACGATAGCAGATATGCCTAAGTTTAATTGCATCACGAAAAACGAGGACTCTAAACAATTGTAAATGTATTTCTCAAACTTTATAGGCAATTCCAAAGCTATAGACGCCGCTAAACAAATATTCGTGGCAAGGAGGAGAAGCCAATTTTGAAAAGACATCATTTTCAATAATGTAGTAATATTTGAAAGTGCTTCAGGTTTTGGTATAAGAAACAGTACTCTGTCGTAGAAAATAGTTTGTGACACTTCAAAATCTTGGAAGTAATTCTGATTTAAGTATGGTGAGACAAAAGTTCCCAGAAATATGTCGCTTATATTATTGTCAAACTCGTAGAGAATATTGAAAGCTGTAAGCCTGGTTGAGTACTCTATGTAGTATAAAGAACTACTGTTCAGCAGGATCTGGTTGAAGTTAAAATGATCGAAAATAGCTTTTCCGATACTAAATAGAAATCCGGGGTTTATGGTGTCGTGATAATTCATAGCTAGTGGAGGCTGTACGTGCCAGGATATCCTAATATCGCAGCCATGTAGATCAAAGTTTGGCGTAAACAGGCTGCATTCAGTTGATTTTATCTTAATATCCTTACATTTAAACTTTTCATAATCAAAACTATATAGTTTCTCTCTATACATAACCACGATTTTGTGCAAGTTATATTTCCAGAAAAGTTCAAACACGTTATTTATCAATTTTGAGTCATTTAATATCACCAAATACGTTGCTCTGCAATTTTTCACATATGCACCCATGACCTTTGCTAACACATACGACAAATCCTTTAAAGTATCGCTTTTAAATATGTATGTCTTGTAAGTATCGTTTCGCTGCGATGGAATTGCTTCCTTCCAACTTTGTCTAAACGCAGGTTGGTCAATTTCACCAAAGTCATCACTGACAATTAATGCGTTTCCGGGAAATAATTTGGATATATATTTATAGCAGTTATTTTTCGCATCAACGTTGCTTATAATTAGTGCACCAATTAACATCTTACGGTACATAGTAAGCGAATACACTGTATCTCAACCAATCTTTTTGCGCTACTGTCAAACGAATGACTATTTACGGTATTTATACCCACCTTTACTTGATAAGCTACGTAATTACTGATTCCACATTGGAACACTATTACGTACACTGGGTTATTGATTTGCTGCAAGATAGAAAAGATAATAACAAGTTTTCGATAAAAGACAAATGGTTAAGGTGGAGAAACGCTACACTGGAAAAATTATTGATCTTATTTTTACATTTTAAGATTTACTATAACATGCTGTAACGCCTGTAACTAAAACTAATCTGAGTAACCTATTAAATTATCACACCCAAATATCTAATCAATGTTAACCCAGAGAGCCGTGACTAGAATTAAACCAAAAACTTTCACGATTATTCTGGTATGTTGAAACTTCAATGTTTAATGTGTACATTAACACGTTCCAAAATAAACACCACAGTCGATGTAGTTAAATCCAATCCCTAAAATTGCAAATGTCATCGTAAAATGAGCCATCTGATAAACTGGCGGCATTTCTTTGGGTACTGTGTGGTCCTTCAAATGGATATTGTTCTTAGTATTATCCCAATACTTTTGATTAAGACGAACTTCCATAAGCCGCCTAATTTTTTGTCGAATTTTTTGTCTGCTCAAAACAATGCAAACACTTGGAAGCAAAAACATTTATTCATCACAACAAGATACAATACACACACAAACTACAATATAATAAAGTGAATGTGCAGGGTATCACGTTGTTTTGAAGGTCCGTGTTGGTTTTTGAATCCGTTCGCTGAAGTTGGTCAGCTTTGTGCTGTCACGTTTTTTGTTATAAAATACATTTTACTCTGGTCTTGAATGCGTCGTATAATAGTAACTTTATGTTGTATTTTTGCGTTCTTATGTGTGTCATTGTTCTTGTTCGAGTGTCAGTTCATTTGTCAGGTTGTGGACTTCTGTTGTAGGGATGTTTCTATCAATATTTTATGAAATCATTTTGTTGCATATTGTTTTGTTGTCGTTGGAGTTTATTACTGTTGGGGTTCGTTGTGTTGCTCCATATGTTTATTAGATGGCTCTAATTTTCTGGAAGGCGGCTTTAGATCTTGCGTTCTTCTTCACTAATGTGTTTACGTGTGAGTTCTAGGATAGAGTTTCTTGTGTGGTTATTCCTAAGTATTTAATTTCCTTCTTTTGTGTTATAGTTCTTCCTTTTATTTTTATGTTTAGTAGCAATTTCTCTTTTTTTGTTTGAAAATATAACGTACTCGGCCTGCTTCTCATTTAAACTCAGAAGGTTGCTTCCAAACCATTCTTCTATTTTTGGTAGGTGTTCGTTGATATCTTGTTGTAGTCTTTCAGAGTACAAAATGCTGTGTCGTCGGCATACATGTATACTGATCCTTTCAAATCTAGGCTAAGTAGGCTATTTGTGTATATTATGAACATAGTGGGTGGTAACATCCCTCCCTGGGGATACCATAATCGGAATATTTTATATCACTGTATTGTTGTTGCAGTCTCGTTATTTGTGGACGTTCCTGTAGATAAGATTGAAGGAGACTGTGGAATCTGCCTCTTACACCTGCTGCTCGGAGTTTAACCATTAGTTGTTTTTTTTTGATATTGTATCAAATGCCTTCTTAGCTACTATTGAACAAAACATATGGGCAATATCTTTCCATTTATGTGCTTGTATTCGTCAATTCAAACATGTTTAAGTGATACCTTGAATTGTTCGGGGATGCTGTTCGTTTCTAGATTTATCTCGATCTATTATCTATGCTAATGCATCAGTTATGAAGATTTTCATACCTTGAATTAAAAACCAGGGACTAAAAACGAAAAGTATTTTGTTCGTTTCCGATCAGAACGAAAACGAAAAATTTCGTTTTCAACCTCTTCAACTGCATTTATATCCTGTTCGTACATTGGTACCGTAGTTATGCTGCATAAGCGACTTTGCATAAACACATTAAATAAAAGAATATATTAATGTCATCAGTAGGATGGGTCACTTTTTAGTCATAAAGCTTTTCATAGTAGCAGATATACTTAAGTTTAATTGTATCATGAAAAACGAGGATTCTAAATAATTGTAATTGTATTTCACAAACTTTATAGGAAATTCCAAAGCTATGGATGCCGCGCCGCGCCGTTAAACAAATATTTGTGGCAATGAGGAGTAGCCAACTTTCAAAAGACACTATCACCACGAAAGTAGTAATACTAATATTTGAAAATGCTTTAGGTTTTGGTATAAGAAACAGTACTCTGTCGTTTAAAACAGTTTCCGACACATCAAAATCTTGGTAGTAATCCTGATTTAAGCCTGGTGTGACTATAGAGAAATATATCGCTTATATTATTGTCCACATTGGAACACTACTAACGCTAATATATAGCGCTATTGATTTTCCGTCAAGAAAGAAAAAAAAATCTGATGTGGCCAGGCACATGACTTTAACATACAATATATAAAATAGTTTACCTGCAAGAGATTCTATTTTATCGAGATCGATCGTGTCTGCATTAAAATAAAACAAGTTAGCCAGGATTTGACAGATAGATAGAATACATTTATTTCCAGCAAACTATATATACAAATACAGTACATGTTATAAAATCGGATATAATTAAGTGTTTTTCTCGCCTGAAAATGGCCATGGACCGTAGTCTTTCAGCCCGTTTGACAGATATTTTGATAATATCGTATAAATACAAAAAGATATAAAGAATGTTGGTAACAGCACGCTGTTCCAACTATCTTTGCGACATATATCTCTATCTCACCCGACGTAGTGCCACTGGACACACTACGCATGCTACAAGTTCGTGGATTCTATTGGCTGGATTGGATCCATAGCATGCGCACTTTGATCCATAGATTAAATGTATATCTCCGTCTCACATTGTTGGAACCGAGACTACACAATGGCGCTATAGGACAAGCTCCGTATAATCCCTAATACGTATATGGATAATATTGACGAAAGTATTGTCAAAAAAACAGCCTTTGACACTACCTACTGTCAGAATGAAAATAATTGTGAAATCCTCGCTAACGAAGTTTTAATGCAGACACGACCTCGATCAAAAAGAATTTGCTCATACAGCGAAACTATTAATTTTACCAAAAATCTGATGCGGCCAGGGACATGAATTTATCATACAATATACAAAATTCATAGTTTAACTGCATAAGAATCTATTTGATTGAGATAAATCGTGTCTGCATTAAAATTAAACTAGTTAGCCAGGATGTGCCAGATATTTTTATACTATTGACAGTAGGTATTGTCAAAGCATCAGCCTTTGACACTACCTACTGTCATTAGAATAATAGTTATTTATGTCACAAGTGCCGAAAGTACGGCATAGCGCGACGATTGGTGATGCGGCGCGTCACCGAAGGCAGAGTATCGCCGTCACATGTGAGCGAGTCGCGCTATGTAGTTTTCGGCAGGTGTGACATCAATGTTGTTGTTGCTTTTTGAAAATATACATTTAAAAAATAAAAAATGGTTATATTTCTGTAAAGGAAATGTTAGGTTGATCCCAATTTTGCGAAACGTAGAGTTTAAAAAGCTTATGCAAATTCTGACAGATTTATATTTTTTCATGACACTAGATGTCACATTCGTACCAATATACTAAAATAAAACTACACTCATCGCTGTACTTTATTTACAATTTTGACAATTTGTCGTTTTTAGAATTAGATATAACAACGGATTTTTATTTCTTATCAACAAACAATCAAATTGGTGATTTTATTTTATTTGATATTTGCTGATGCAATCAGTTGTTTTCAAGTGTGACAGCGCAAAAAATATTTGTCAAATCCTGGTTACTTCGTAGTTTCATATCAATGCAGATGCGACCGATCTCGATCAAATAGAATTTGCTCTTGTAGCTAAACTATTAATTTTATCAAAAAATGTCATAGGCATAAATTATTCATAATTTCCTCTACTTTAATTTATTATTAAACTATTTTGACGAAATTACAGAAATGATGGCTCATTTAAAAAATCCTTGAAAAAGGCTGAGAATAAACTACCAGTTCCTTTGGGCCCTTATGAACCAAAAGCTTTTCAGCACTAAGTTTTGGTCATAAAACTTCTAAATATGAACTTTCGTTTCGATACCTTTAGCAGTTTCTCCGGAATCGTCGCCACAAAAATCGTTTACACACACAGACATGCACACAGACCCCCCCCCCACACACACACACACAGACATTTTTTTGTACCTTGGTCAAAGGTGTTCAGGGGACCCATAAAGACATATTTCCACTAAAATCTCAATTTTTTTTTGACACGGTTACAATACTTCAATTTACTGCGTATGATAAAGTAAAAAGAACTGAAGTCCAATGCTCCAATGCTCTCTCAAGGGTTCCGCAAGGGTAAATGATTAAAAAAGGTGTGTACTGGACAAATTGTAGTTTTATTTTTACTTCCTATGACTGTATGATTTTCTATAACAAGCTGTTACACAACAAAAATTAGAACAACCCATTTAACTATTACTAAACACCCGTGAACAAATGGTTTGTAAACACTGTCAACACCCAGAAACCCGTGAGTAGAATTAAACGTAAAAGAACTGCCAACATTATTCTGGTATGTTCAAACTAGAACGTTTAATTCGACTGTAAATCAATTCCCCAATAAAAACCAGAGTAGATGTAGTTAGTCCAATACCTAAAATGACAAATGCCATCGTAAAATGAACTATCTGATCATCTGGCGGTATATCCTTCGGAACTCTACGGTCCTTCAAATGGACTTGGTACCTAGCATTATCCCAATACCTCTGCGTAAGGCCAACTTCCATAAGTCGCCCAATCTTTCTATCGATCTGCTCGAAAAGGTGCGAGCACTTCTTAATTACTATTGAACAGAACATGTACTGTTTTGCCAATCTCTTTCCATTCAAGTACCTATATAAGTCAACAATCGTCTCAGGTGCGACTGCTATGATTTCGTCGTTCTCTACAAAAATGTTTAAGGCATTCCGTGAATTGTTCATTGGTGGATTTACGTATCTATATTTATCCAGATTCATTACCGATGCAATTGAATCAGTTATGAAAATTCTGTAGTTTGAATTTATAGCGTCTTCAACGGTATTTATATCTTGTTTGTAGATTGGTACCATAGTTGTGCTGCATAAGCGACTTTGCATAAAAACATTAAATATTAAAGAATATACTAAAGCCATCAGCAGGATGCATCGTTTTTTATTCATAAAGTTTTTTACGATAGCAGATATGCTTAAGTTAAATTGCATCATTAAAAGCGAAGACTCAAAATAATTGTAAATATATTTCTCAAATTTTATAGGAAATTCCAACGCCATTAACGCCGTTAAACAAATATTGATGGCAAAGACGAGTAGCCAACTTTTAAACGACATCATCATCAAGAATGTGGTGATATTTGAAAGTGGTCTAGGTTTAGGTATAACAAATAATAATCTGTCGTATAAAATAGTTCGCGAAACTTCAAAATCTTGGTAATAATCATGATTTATGCCTGGTATTATTACAGATCCCAAAAATATGTCGCTTATATTATTGTCAAAGTCATAGAGGATGTTGTAAGCTGTAGCACTGGTTGCGTACTCTATGTAGTATAAAGAATGACTTTTTAGGATGATCTGGTTGAAGTTAAAATGATCGAAAATTGTTTTTCCTATATTAAATAGAAGTCCAGGGTTTATGGTATCGTGATAATTTATAGCAAATGCTTGAAGTACGTGCGAGGATATTCTAATATCGCAACCATATAGATCAAAGTTTGGCGTAAACAGGCTGCATTTAGTTGATTTTATCTTAATATCTTTACATTGAAATTTTTCAAAATCAATGCTGTATAGCTCTTCTCTATGCATAACCACGATTTTATGCAAGTTATATTTCCAGAAAACCTCAAACACCTCATTTATCAATTTTGAATTGTTTAAAATCACCAAATATGTTGCTTTGCAATATTTCACATCGACAGCCATGATCTTTGACAACACATACGAAAGATCTTTTAAACTGTCTGTTTTAAATATGTATGTCTTGTAAGTATCGTTTCGGTGCCATGGAATGGCTTCTTCCCAGCTTTGTCTAAATGCCGGTTGGCCAATTTCCCCAAGGTAATTACTCACAATTAATGCGTTTCCAGGAAATAATTTGGGTAAATATTTATAGCAATTATTGTTCCCTTCAACATTGTTTAAAAGTAGTATACTTATTATGCTACTAGACATGGCAAGCGATGACACTGGATCTTAAAGAATCTACTTACTCGATCGTGAAACAAATGACAATTGTACGTTATTTATACTGACCAATACTTGCAATTTGATTAATAAATTATGAAACGATGCGGTACTGCTACATGTACTTGATGCGGCACTACAACACTGCTTGTTAAATACATATTATGCAAGATGTGATATTGCGAGATAATTACTTCTTTCTCATTAGAAGACTATTATATACATGTTCTATGTACTGACAAAATTGAAAATCGACTTGTCCGATTTTAGGATTATAATAACACAAGGGACCATATTTAGACTTTTTTATATGGCTGGGAAGTGACCATACCTTTACGATAAAATATGAAATCCTCAAATGTGTTCTTTAATTAATATCAAGAACTTGGTCTCGCCGAACTTGGTGTAATGACTAACTTAAATAACGGGCACAAAGGTAATGACTAGTGTAATTTTCATGCAAATTATCATTTTGTGATTTGTATTGACAAGATTCATCCAATACCCGAAATGTCACCACGCGCTGTCTCTGTCTCGTTATTCTAACTGTTTTATTACTGTGGGCAAGAGATGACGCACTCTACGCGAATATGCGTTCATGTGAGATAAATCCCAATCGCTTAGATCGTGTCACATCTCTCTTTCTACACTAACAAAATTAGCATAGATTGCGCGTGGTAAAAGATTTAAACGTTGGCGGGAAATTTAAAATATGTCCTTATTCTGACTACAAGCCAGTTTTCTAGCCAGTTTATTTTTAACATTTTTTTAAATACCTTGCGCGATAAAATAATTTAATTATCTACTTTAAATTTACTTTTAACTAAACATATAACAATATGTATTTACATATTTAACTAAACTATATATTAAGTGACTTATAATTATGTTAAATTATAACAAAAGTATTTAATAGAAGGAACATAATTATTAACCTTGTTTCATTCTTTTTTTGGTTTTCTGCATTTGTTTTATTAATTACAAATTTTGGTAGTAATCCTAATTTAGGCCTGGTGTAGTTACAGGTCCCAGAGATATGTCGCTTATATTATGTATTGTTAAACTCATAGAGAATCGTGTAAACTGTAAGATCGGTTGAGTACTCCTTATAGTATAAAGAACTACTTCTCAGAATGATCTGGTTGAAGTTGAAAACATCTGAAATTTCTTTTCCCATACTAAATAAAAATCCATGTCTACATGTGTACAACACATTTATTGACATTGTTAAATGCAAATAATGTACACAATAAATTTAATTGTAACATTGTTGCTACCTCTTGTATGTCTTATGTAATATTTTGACCATGTTAATATTACAAGAATGCAAAATTTTTAAAAATGTTTCATCCTTATATATTCATTACAATTTGTTTTGTAAAATTTGATTAATATTCGTTTTGTAGTAGGTATTTTGTTGTATTAATGTATAGTACACTCTCGCTAATTCAACCACGGGCTAATACGTACTATCCCATAGTCCGAACGGCCTACAACTCTTTTCCTGCTTTTTAACCCTGGTCCGAACAGAGAAATCGATGATTGCCCATTGATAGCAAGGGCATACTTGCTATCAATGGGCAACATTGTAAAATTGTAAATGCATTTCTCAAACTTTGTGGGAAATTCGAAAGCTATTCACGCCGTTAAACAAATATTCGTGGCAAGGAGACATTCCAAAAGGCATTATCTTCAAGGATGTCGTAATATTTGCAAGTGTTTTAGGTTTCGGTATAAATAAGACTACTCTCTCGTATAAAATAGTTTCCGAAACGTCAAAATTTTGGTAGTAATCCTGATTTAGGTCTGGTGTGATTAGTGATTACAGATAAATATGTCGCTTATATTATTGTCACACTCAGAGAATATTGTAAGCTGTAAGATTGGTTGAGTACTACTAGTAACGAACTACTTTTCAGGATGATCTGGTTGAAGTTCATAGAAATCCAGGGATTATGGTGTCATAGTAATGTCATAGCTTGTGGTGGATGTACCTACCAGGATATCCTAATATCGCAGTCATGTAGATCAAAGTTTGGCTTAAACAGGCTGCATTTAGATGATATTATTCTTATATCCTTACATTTAACCTTTCCATAATCAAAATTGTATAGTTCTTCTCTAAACATAACCATGGTTTTATGCAAGTCATATTTCCAGAAAAGTTCAAACACGTTATTAATCATTTTGTCGTGTAATATCACCGAATGCATTGCTCTGCAATCTTTCACATCTGCACCCATGACCTTTGCTAACACATACGACAGATATTCTATACTATCGCTTTAAAGTATGTGTGTCTTATAATTAACGTTTCGCTGCGATGGAATGGCTTCTATCCAACTTTGTCTAACCGTAGGTTGGTCAATTTCACCAAAGTCGGTACTCAAAATTAAAGCGCTTCCGGGAAATAATTTGGATATATATTTATAGCAGTTATTTTTCGCATCAACATTGGTTATAATTAGTACACTTACTAATATGTAACGGTACCTAGTAAGCGAAGACACTGTATCTCAACCAATCTTTTTGCTCTATTCTCAAACGAATGACTACGGCATTTATATCTACCAATACATGATAAGCTAGATAATTACTATTTCGACATTGGAACACTATTACGTACATTGGGATATTCTTTTGCTACAAGAAAGAACAAATAACAACAAGTTTTCGACTAAATACAAAGGGCTAATACAAAGGCAAATACAAAACGTTACTCTGGAAAAATAGTTGACTATATTTTATTTTTTATCGTTTAGTATAACATGCCGTTACTAAAACTAATTTGAGTAACCTATTTAATTATCACACCCTAATATCTAATCAATGTTAACCGATATAGCAGAGATTATAATTAAACCAAAAGCTTTCAACATTATTCTGGTATGTTCAAACTTGAATTTTTAATATGCACTTGAACACGTTCCAAAATAAACACCACAGTCGATGTCGTTAGTCCAATCCCTAAAATGGCAAATGCCATCGTAAAATGAGCGAGCTGGTAAACAGGCGGCATTTCCTTCGGTACTGTGTGGTCCTTCAAATGGATATTGTACTTAGCATTATCCCAATACTTTTGATTAAGACCAACTTCCATAAGCCGCCCAATTTTTCTATCGATCTGTTCAAAAAGATGCAAACACTTCTTAGCTACTATTGAATAAAACATGTACTGTATGGGCAATATCTTTCCATTTATGTGCTTGTATTCGTCAAGATACAACCCTAGTGCTGTTGTTATAAATTCCTCGTTCTCTCCAAACTTGTTTAAGTAATACGTTGAGTTGTTCGGGGCTGGCTTTTCGTATCTGGAATTGTCTAGATTTATTATCGATGCTAATGCAGTAGTTATGAAGATTCTGTAGTTTGAATTTATAGCGTCTACAACTGTATTTATATCTTGTTTGTAGATTGGTACCATAGTTGTGCTGCATAAGCGACTTTGCATAAAAACATTAAATATTAAAGAATATATTAAAGCCATCACCAGGATGAATCGCTTTTCATTCATAAAGTTTTTCACGTTACCAGATATGCCTAAGTTTAATTGCATCATGAAAAACGAGGACTCTAAATAATTGTAAATGTATTTCTCAAACTTTATAGGAAATTCCAAAGCTATAGACGCCGTCAAACAAATATTTGTGGCAAGGAGGAGTAGCCAATTTTCAAAAGACATCATCTTCAACAATGTAGTAATATTTGAAAGTGGTTTAGGTTTTGGTATAAGAAACAGTACTCTGTCGTACAAAATAGTTTGTGACACTTGAAAATCGTGGTAGTAATCCTGATTTAAGCCTGGTGAGACAAAGGATCCCAGAAATATGTCGCTTATATTATTCTCAAACTCGTAGAGAATATTGTAAGCTGTAAGCTTGGTTGAGTACTCTATGTAGTATAAATAACTACTGTTCAGGATGATCTGGTTGAAGTTAAAATTATCGGAAATTGCTTTTCCTATACTAAATAGAAATCCAGGGTTTATGGTGTCGTGATAATTCATAGCTAGTGGTGGCTGTACGTTCCAGGATATCCTAATATCGCAGCCATGTAGATCAAAGTTTGGCGTAAACAGGCTGCATTTAGTTGATTTTATCTTAATATCCTTACATTTAAACTTTCCATAATCAAAACTATATAGTTCCTCTCTATACATAACCACGATTTTGTGTAAGTTGTAGTTCCAGAAAAGTTCAAACACTTTATTTATCAATTTTGAGTTATTTAATATCACCAAATACGTTGCTCTGCAATTTTTCACATATGCACCCATGACCTTTGCTAACACATGCGACAAATCCTTTAAAGTATCGCTTTTAAATATGTATGTCTTGTAAGTATCGTTTCGCTGCGATGAAATGGCTTCTTTCCAACTTTGTCTAAACGCAGGTTGGTCAATTTCACCAAAGTCATTACCCACAATTAATGTGTTTCCGGGAAATAATTTGGATATATATTTATAGCAGTTATTTTTCGCATCAACGTTGCTTATAATTAGTACACTTATTAACATCTTACGGTACATAGTAAGCGAAGACACTGTATCTCAACCAATCTTTTTGCTACTGTCTAACGAATGACGATTTACGGTATTTATACTCACCTTTACTTGATAAGCTAGGTAATTACTGTCTCCACGTTGGAACACTATTACGTACATCAATAACCCGATTTACTACAAGAAAGAACACATAATAACAAGTTATCGATAAAAGACAAATGGTTAAGGTGGAGAAAAGCAACACTGGATAAATAGTTGATGTTATTTTTACTTTTTATGATTTACTATAACATGCTGCTACTAAAACTACTCTGAGTAACCTATTAAATTATATATAGACTTAAACCAAAAACTTTCAAGATTATTCAGGTATGTTGAAACTTGAATGTTTAATATACAGATTAACACGTTCCAAAATAAACACCACAGTCGATGTAGTTAGTCCAATCCCTAAAATTGCAAATATTGTAAAATGAGCGATCTGATAAACAGGCGGCATTTCCTTCGGTACTGTGTGGTCCTTCAAATGCATATTGTACATAGTACTATCCCAATACTTTTGATTAAGACCATAAGCCGCATAATTCTTTTATGGATCTACTCAAAAAGATGCAAAGACTTCTTAGCTACTATTGAACAAAACATGTACTGTATGGACAATATCTTTCCATTTATGTGCTTGAATTCAAGATGCAACCCTAGTGATGTTGCTATAAATACCTCATTCTCTCCAAACATGTTTAAGTGATACCTTGAATTGTTCGGGGTTGGCTGTTCGTATCTAGATTTATCTCGATTAATTATCGATGCTAATGCATCGGTTATGAAGATTTTGTAGAATTAAAAACGTCTTTAATTGCATTTATATCTTGTTCGTACATTGGTACTGTAGTTGTGCTGCATAAGCGACTTTGCATAAACACATTAAAGATAAAAGAATTTATTAATGCCATCAGTAGGATGGATCGTTTTTTAGTCATAAAGCTTTTCATAGTTGCAGATATACTTAAGTTTAATTGCATCATGAAAAATGAGGATTCTAAATAATCGTAATTGTAATTCTCAAACTTTATAGGAAATTCCAAAGCTATAGACGCCGCGTCGATAAACAAATATTTGTGGCAAGGAGGAGTAGCCACATTTCAAAAGACATTATCTTCAAAAATGTAGTAATATTTGAAAGTGCTTTAGGTTTTGGTATAAGAAACAGTATTCTGCCGTATGAAACAGTTTCCGACACATCACAATCTTGGTGGTAATCCTGATTTAAACCTGGTGTGACTATAGAACCCAGAAATATGTCGCTTATATTATTGTTAAACACATAGACAATGTTGTAACCTGCTGCACTGGTTGAGTACTCTATGTAGTATATAGTAATACTTTTTCCGATCCTCTGGTGGAAATGATCGAAGATTGCGTTACCCATACTAAATAAAAATCCTGGGTTTATGGTGTCTGGATAATTCATAGCTAGTTGTGAAGGTACCTGTCGGGATATTTTAATATCGCAACCATCTAGGTTAAAGTATTTGCTTAACGATGTAATCAGTTTGTTTTATCTTAATAATCTGACATTTAACCCTTTTGTGCAAACGCAAGATGACCAATTTCAAGTCATGACTACATTATTTAAACATGGACTGAGGCAAAGTCGGTAAATTTGCTCCAACTCCTCTAAAATTTTCTGACTCCACGACTCCGACTTCACAGCCCTGGTTGAATCTGTTTCCGTCACTCCAATCACAGTTGATTGGGAGGTGATCTGTGTTAAACTCCACATGGGCGATGGCCGGGTCGTAGATGGTGAGGTTTTTTAGTATTAGTATGTCTAAAACAGTCGATGAGTCCATGTTATCTCTGGCATCGCAGATCGGTAAAGAAGGAACCGTGATAAAGGGTTGACTTAAGGGGGGAAAGCACTTTAGGAAGTCAAAATTTGGATTTTTATTCCATAGATTGTAAGTAGAACTATTCAGGAATATGTTTCCAAAGTTTCATAACAAAATTCCGATTCGTTCCGACGCTATGAGCACTAAAGTGAATGCCCCTCGGTTTAGTGCTGGAGCGCGCGGAAGGTAGACCGCAAAAAAACGAAACACCTGTTGGGCAAATAAATATATTTTTATTATGATTATTATTAATATATCTAAATACAACCTACGTGCATTATCAATTTTACCAGCAATTTTAATATTAAAGTCTCCGCTCAATATTATTTAACAATCTTTGTACTCTTCGACAATTTGCAATAACACCTCATCCAAGGCTTCAATAAACTCATAGTCATTGCTTGTAGGACTGCAATAAACGCTAATAAGAATTATATTGTACTCTGATAACTTAACAGCACAGCATTCCATTGCCGTTTCAATCGTCACCTATTTCAGATCTAGCTCAACAAATTTTACACCGATTTGTAGGAAGATAAATGACCCACCGTCGCCGTCGTCTTGTTGATCTACAGTAGCTTGCTACCAAAATATAGTTTGGAAATGGAACCATCTCGAGTTGACTACGACCAAGCATATGTTCAGTAAAAACCAATGCCAAATATCCACTGTTCACGTCGTCTAGCATTATTATTAATTCATCAACTTTGTTAGAAATTCTTTGGATATTTCGATGATAGAAATAAACGTTGTTCTTAATATCTAGTAGGACATCTTTTTTTCTGTACATTAAAAAATGGTTCAGTTTTATACCAACAGGACATACTTCAGCATCTTTAATACTTTGCAAGTATGTGTGTGTGTATGTGTGTACTCGATTTTTGTGGCGACGATTCCGGAGAAACTACTAAAGGTATCGGGACGAAACTTCATATTTAGAAGGTTTATGACCAAACTTAGAGCTGAAAAGCTTTTGGTTCAAAAGGGTCCAAAGGAACTGGGTGTTTACTCTAAGCGTTTTTCAAGGATTTTGCAAATGAGCCGCCATTTCTGCAAAATCGTCAAAAAATTGAAATCATAAATTAAAGTAGAGGAAATTCTGAATAACAATGTCTACGACATTTTTTGGTAAAATTAATAGTTTAGCTGCATGAGCAAATTGTATTTGATTAGGATCGGTCGTGTCTGCATCTTAGTAGCCAAGATTTGCCCAACTTTCATTCTAATGTCAGTAGGTATATAGTGTCAAACGCTGATGTTTTCACAATCATAGATATTTTTACGAAAAAAATCTGTTCTGCAGTCTCATATATCTTTGTTTGTGACCTTTGTATGTTGTTCTATGTTCTCCACGGGCCGCGACAAACTGTGAGTTTTTACAATTGAGTTTTTTGGAGATTTATTTGATTGTTAATTGTGTAAGTTATTTCTCATTTCCTATAGCGCTTGAATAAGTGCCCAGTAGGACACAAAACATGTAGCGATTGCTAAAATAAAAGAAAATTAAGGAATCCGATCACTTGTTATTGTATTAATATATTGTATTTATTTAATATATTGTATTTATTTAATATATTGTATTTATTTAATATATTGTATTAATAATAGCCTATGTGTCAAAGACAGCTCTACCTGCACTCTGTACTGAGTTAATAAGTACATATTCACATTCTTATTTTACAAGGGGCGGAGATATGGGGTTGCCTTATGGAGCGAGCTAGAGATCATTTCTGAGTGTTGCACCAAAGATATGTAATATGTTTGTGGTTTATCTGAGGAAAGCGGGGGTTAACGTGTTGGGTGTACTTTCGTTGGACAGAGATATGTTTTGCAGCCATTCTAGGGAATTTATTTGTTCGATGAGTATACTGATGGATTGGTGTAGTTTGTGCTAAGGAGGGATGGTTTTCCGATATTTTTTCTTTGTTCTGGTTTCGCAATCTGTATTATATGATTTGTTAACTTTATTTTTCTTGGGCTTCGAGCGTATGTGTACTCATTAAATTAAAGCCACACACAATTGTTCATTCAATGCAGTGGCATGTCTAACCGATCTTTATTCGCTCATTTTGTATTTTGTATTGTTTTTAATCTTGTAGTGTTTCTCTTTTTGTGAATAAGAATTTATTATTATCCGTCAAATCCTGGCTAACCAGCTTTATTTTAATGCAGATACAACCGATCTCAATCAAATAGAATCTCGTTTAGTATTAATTTTATAAATAGTATGATAGAGTCATGTGCCTGGCCACATCAGATTTTTTTTATTTGTTTTCCAATTAATGGGGGGTTTTCAACATCTTGTATGCCGTTTTTTATTTACAATTACTTGCCAGTTTAAATCTTTTTCGCCAAAACTTATGTTTTTTGTGGGTTCAGCATTCTTTTGTAAGTAGATTGATGTTGTCACAAGCCATATGTTTAATACAATCAGGTAGAAAGTTTTGGATAAAATGCAAAGGGGTAAACGCTGCACTGGGAAAATTGTTCATTTTATTTTAACTTTTTATGATTTACTACACAGAATGTTTGTCAAACTAATTTGAGTAACCTGTTTAACTATCACACCGTCACAAATTCCGTTGAAAACTTATGTTTTTATTATGGGTTCAACATTCTTTTGTCAGTAGACAAGCCATATATGTTTAATACAATCAGATACTTGAATACTAGTAGCAATTTAATTTATTACTTTTGATTCTTATTTTTCCGTGCAGTGCATTAGTTTCCACAGCCCTGGTTCAACCTAGGATGTTTAACATGCATATAAACACATTCTATAATAAACACCGCAGTCGATGTAGTTAGTCCTATCCCTAAAATTGCAAATGCTATCGTAAAATGAGCGATCTGATTAACGGGCGGCATTTCCTTCGGTACTGTGTGGTCCTTTAAATGCATATTGTACATAGCACTATCCCAATACTTTTGATTAAGACCAACTTCCATAAGCCGCCCAATTTTTCTATCGGTCTGCTCAAAAAGATGCAAACACTTCTTAGCTATTATTGAACAGAACATGTTCTGTATAGGCAATATCTTCCCATTTATGTGTTTGTGTTCCGCAAGAAACCACCCTATTGATGTTGCTATAAATTCGTCGTTCTCTCCAAATCGGTCTAAGTAATAACTTGCATTCTTCAGGGCTGGCTGTTCGTATCTAGATTTATCTAGATTTATTATTGATGCTAATGAATCAGTTATGAGGATTCTGTAGTTTGAATTAAAAACGTCTTCAACTGTATTTATATCGCGTTCGTACATTGGTACGGTGGTTATGCTGTATAAGCGACTTTGCATAAACACATTAAACATAAAAGAATATATTAAAGCCATCACCAAGATGAATCGTTTTTTTGTCATAAAGCTTTTCATAGTAGCTGATATACTTAAGTTTAATTGCATCATGAAAAACGAGGACTCTAAATAGTTGTAAATGTATTTCTTAAACTTTATAGGAAATTCCAAAGCTATAGACGCCGTTAAACAAATATTCGTGGCAAGGAGGAGTAGCCAACTTTCAAAAGTCATCATTTTCAAGAATGTAGTAATATTTGAAAGTCTTTTAGGTTTTGGTATAAGAAACATTATTCTGTCGTACAAAACAGTTTCCGACACTTCAAAATCTTGGTAGTAATCCTGATGTAAGCCTGGTACGACTATAGGTCCCAGAAATATGTCGCTTATATTATTGTCAAACTCGTAGAGAATATTGTAAGTTGTAAGAGTGGTTGCGTACTCTATGTAGTATAAATCACTTTTTTTCCGGATGGTCTGGTTGAAGTTGAAATGATCGAAAATTGTTTTTACTATACTAAATAGAAATCCAGGGTTTATGGTGTCGTGATAATTCATAGTTAGTGGTGGATATTCCTGCCAGGATATCCTAATATCGCAGCCATGTAGATCAAAGTTTGGCGTAAACAGGCTGCATTTAGTTGATTTTATCTTAATATCCTTACATTTAAAGTTTTCATAATCAAAACTATATAGCTGCTCTCTATATATAACCACGATTTTGTGCAAATTATATTTCCAGAAAAGTTCAAACGCGTTATTTATCAATTTTGTGTCATTTAATATCACCAAATACGTTGCTCCGCAATTTTTCACATATGCACCCATGACCGTTGCTAACACATACGACAAATCTTTTAAAGTATCGCTTTTAAATATGTATGTGTTGTAAGTATCGTTTCGATGCGATGGAATGGCTTCTTTCCAACTTTGTCTAAACACAGGTTGGTCAATTTCACCAAAGTCATCACTCACAATTAATGCGTTTCCGGGCAATAATTTGGTTATATGATTATAGCAGTTATTTGTCGCCTCAACATTGCTTATCATTAGTACACTTATTAATATATTTCGGTACATAGTGACCGAAGACACTGTATCTCAAACAATCTCTTTGCTCTATAGTAAAGCAAATGACTGTTTACGGTATTTATACCTACTAATACTTGATAAGCTAGATAATTACTATTTACACATATTTTTATTTTTGTAGCAGATCAATGTCCCAATGTACCTGCGTAATAGTGTTCCAATGTGTAAATAGTAATTAGCTTATCAACAAGTTTTCGATAAAATGCAAATCCAGCACTGGAAAAGCTGTTGATTTTTTAAAAACT
Source organism: Melinopterus prodromus (assembly GCA_964023965.1). Taxonomy (NCBI): domain Eukaryota; kingdom Metazoa; phylum Arthropoda; class Insecta; order Coleoptera; family Scarabaeidae; genus Melinopterus; species Melinopterus prodromus. The sequence goes on from OZ030396.1 coordinate 16,246,367, forward strand.
TTATGATTTACTACTATAACAGAATGTTTCTCAAACTAGTAACCTGTTTACTTATCACACCCTAATATATAATCAATAAATCATCAATAAATAATTATAAAGCCGTGATTAGAATTAAACCAAAAACTTTTAACATAACACATAACACCACACTCGATGTAGCTAGTTCGATCCCTAGATTGGCAAATGCCATCGCAAAATGAACGATCTGATAAACAGGCGGCATTTCCTTCGGTACTGTGTGGTCCTTCAAACGGATATTGTATCTATTATTCTCCCAGTACTTTTTATTAAGACCAACTTCCATAAACCGCTCAATTTTTCTATCGATCTGCTGAAAAAGATATAAACACTTCTTACCTAAAGAAATTTTGTATAATTTCTGTCTATGACATTTTTTGATAAAATTAATAGTTTAACTGTATGAGCAAATTCTTTTTGATCGAGATCGTGTCTGCATTAAAACTTAGTTAGCCAGGATGTGACAATTATTTTCATTCTGACAGTAGGCACCGTCAAACGCTTGTTTTTTGACAAGCTACTGTGAATATTATCAAAATATCTGTCAAATCCTGACTTGTTTTATTTTAATACAGACACAATTGATCTCCATCAAATAGAACCTCATGCAGCTAAACTATTAATTTTATATATTGTATGAAATGGGTATGTGCCTGGCCACATCAGATTTTTTAACAATCTTTTGGAATGACATTTTGACAAAGTGAATTTATTCGTCCAGAGTAAAAATATGAATCTGTCGAAAGCAGTAAAATTGTTAAAAGTATATAAAAACCAAAAGAGACTCTTTTGATATTTATGAGTCAAAAGCCAAAGAAATATTCTTTATTAAAGATTATCAAAGTGTTCACAAGCGTGTAAGACAGTGCAGTACTAAGGTAACTTTTTTGGTAGAAGACAAAGACACAGGCGTATCTTTTGAAGGCAACCACAGCCAGAAATTTAAAGTAGAGACCTTTTACCGATAATCGACTGTCTAATTTACAACATAGAAATCGCAGTAAAAAATACGAGGAGGTATTTGAACTTTTTGCGTTTTTTGAAAATATTCGTAATTTGAATGAGTGCGAAATTAAAATACCATGCAAGAAAATATCAAAATTTTATGATAATGATGTACATGGGGATGAACTGAATTCGAATGTCAACATTTCAAGTCATATCTAACCATTAATGGCGCAGAACTGCAGAAAAAATAAAGACAACACATGGATAAAGAAAAGAAATATAATTTTACAAATGGCGATGACAATGAAGAACAGTTGTTGGATAAAGAGATTGGGATTGGTATCAACAGTCAATGATGTTTACTAACGCAAGTGGTGAGCGTTCAGTTTTAAAACTGAAACTGGTAAAATATGAATTGAGAAATCGAATGACTCAATCTCTATTAAATAATTTAACTTTGATGAGTATTGAAAATGACATTATTAACAGTTGATTTTGAAGAAATAATGAAAGAAATTAATGATTTTGCGAATTTGAAATGTATAAAGCGAATTTTCTAATAAAACTTCATTCTTTTAGGGATTGCTGTTAAAGCTTACATTTAATGAAATAAAAGGACGCACGTGGGGCCTACTTTTGCATAGGAGCCCAGGGCCTCAAGAAGTCTTAAGACGTCCCTGGCTACTATTGAACAGGACATGTACTGTATAGGCAACATCTTTTGATTTAAGTCCTTGTATAGATGGATAGGTAGATAGATAGATAGTATATTTATTCAATGCAATTAAAATTACAAGAAACGTCAACAATAATGTAGTAGTTTAATATATAACAGATAAGTGTATATGAGTTCATGAATTATAGACAGGCAACATTTAGCACAACAGTAGCACACATTTAACATATCACTACAGGTAAGTCAAGATAACGGTAAAAATACCTTCACAGAGTAAATAGTATTTTCCAATAAAATGTTCTTTACGGCACTAACAAAAGCTCTTTCAAGTACTTCATGTTAGTCACATGGTAACTTCTTGTAAAGTTTAGCTCCCCAGTAATGAATACCTTTGGTGGCATTTAAGCAATGATATGGCACAACTATTTTATTCTTTCCCCTTGTGTTGTGGTTGTGAACTTCTTTATTTAACGTAAATTTAAGCACATATTTTAAAGTAGCAAGAACGAACATAACATGAACATAACATGCACTAGGTAAGTATTTTGTGTTCCTTGAATATCTCTCTGCAACTGTTGTCTGCTACCAAGCCCCACCAAAGCTCTTAGTGCTCTCTTCTGACGAATGAAGACTCGTTTGCCCTCAACAGCTGCACCCCAGAACATCACTCCGAATTGCAACGTGGAATGAATTTTTGCTTAATAAAACTCTTTAGCTGCTTGGTAGGTGCTTAATTGCATGACTCTCCTAAGGCAGTATATTTGCGAAGGTAATCTCTTCGAACTCTTCCATGTGGTCCTTCCACTTCAAAGTACTTTGTATTTCGACTACTAAATTAATAAATAAAATTTTATGGATTTAGTTTGCGAACCAGTTCCAAAATGCATAAGATTCGTCTTATTTTCGTTGAGAGAGAGTTGGTTAGTTTGCATCCATAATCTGCCTTCAAACTTCCTTTAGCAAGAAAGCTTATGTCATCTGCGAACAGGTAAGTTGACATTACAGGTATGTTGATTGGCAGGTCGTTGATGTAAATTAGGAAGAGGATTGGACCTACTACACTCCCTTGGGGGACACCTTGCTTGATTGCTCATTCTTTGAATTTTGTCCTTTCCAGTTAACTATTTGCGTTCTACTAGTTAGATATGATGTAATTAAATCAGACGCAATTCCTCCCACCCCATAGTAGTTTAGTTTCTCTATCAAAGTTTTGTGTCTGATTGTATCAAAAGCCTTTGATAGGCCACAACAAGCTAACATGATATCTTCCCTTCTGTCCATTGACTCTGTTACCTCTTCCAATAAAGCCGTGTCAGCTGTCATCACCGAGAACCCACGTCTAAAGCCATGTTGTCGGTCACTCCAAAAATTATGAATGTCAAAAAATCTTGCGAGCATTGTTCCCATGGCTCCTTCCAAAATTTATACCTATCTTATACCAACCAATACTTGATAAGCTAGTTAATTACTATTTCTACATTGGAACACTATTACGTACATTGGGATATTGATTTGCTTCAAGAAAGACAAAATTACAAGTTTTCGATAAAATACAAAGGGTTAAGGTGGAAAAACGCTATACTGGACAAATAGTTGCTTTTGTTTTGTTTTTATGCTTTACTCTAAACCTGCTGTTATTAAAACTAATTTCAGTAACCTATTTAATTATCACACCCTAATATCTAATCAATAATAATAATAAAATAATAAGAATAATCTTTATTGGTGCTATAAATACATATACAATGTTTACACAAGTCAAGAAAAATAGTAATTACAGAAATTAAATAACATTCTTATCATCGAAGTTGTTTGTTAAGAATTCATCAACATTATAGTAACAGTTGTTTATGAGGTACTCTTTCAGGACCTTTTTGAATCTATTTTCAGTGTAAGGCTTAATAGTTAGCGAAAGAACATTATAAAACTTTAAAGCCCAATAATTGGACCCGATTCGGGACCTTCGAAGTCTTAAGAAAGGCTAGCGATATTGATGGTTTGTAAGCGTATCGTGCTGGTGCGCCATATTTGATGTAGTAAAGGATTCAAAATTTGCTCTCGCATACATTATACATTCTAAGATATACAGGTTAGCCAAAATTACCGGAACACCTAAATCACTCTCCAACGGTAAGAAATTTAAAAAAAATTCAAATAAAATTTTTTTGACTTTAAACAATCCATCGTTCAAATAAATTTTTAATATATGTACTTAATATAATATATTCATTTTATTACACATATTTCGTAACCTTTTTTTTTCAAATGGAACACCTGTATATTTTTACATTTTGTAAGTTAAGGACTAATTCTAAACATCTTTTATTAAAGTAATCTTTTTACAAAATGCATGTTTTTTGAGTTTTAAGCAATTAATTAAAATCAGTCATACTTACCAGAACATCTACATAGCTCCCCAACCGCAAAAAAAATCAGAAAGCATACAAAGAAACGTTTTTTGACATTAAACAAGCTATCATTAAAATATGCTTTTAATGTACAGGATGTTTATTTTATTGTGAAAACTTGGTAGCCTTTTCTTTTTCAAATGGAATACCCTGTATATTTTTACATTTATAATTAATTCTAAACATTTTTATTAGAATAATTTTTTTATAAGTTTCATAATTTTTTAGTTTTAAGCAATTAATCAAAACTCCTGAACTTCAAATTAAGAATATTTTCCCCCATACATACCAATTTATCTTAATCAAACGGATAAAGTATTATTTCTCGTTTGGTACATTAATTTTATTAAATTTAAAAACTTTGGACATATTACATCACGTATTAGACAATTTTTGCCTGCGACAGTTGGTGTCTAGTCAAGTGTCTACTGGTAGCCACATTGTGGTTATGTATTTTTACTTGACATTTACTTATTTTGCAAGCGATATCGCCAATCGTTCAAAACTTAAAGTTACCAAAAACTGCTTCTAATAAATTGATTTTATCAAAACACTGTTTTGGAAACTACTGGAAACTGTTTTAGAACTAAATAACATTGTGTCCAAGTGCGAAATTATTTAAATTAAATTTTTCCGCAGAGGTGGATTGGAAGGAGAGGATCCAGGATCCATTGAATGGCCACCTAGGCCGGATTTGCAAATATTGGATTTTAGTGGATGAAGGTCAAAGTACTGTCGAACATTTAGAAAACTGTTTACGGGAATTTGTTGATAGGTTGGGGCATTGTCAAGCCACTCAGGGACGGCTGTTTAATAAATTTAATTTAATCGTTTTGTTATTTTTTCTTGAATTTGTTATTATTTATCCGTTCGGTAAAATAAAAGATTAAGAGTTTTGATTAATTGCTGATAACTAAAAAATGATGCAGATGATGCGATGTACAGGATGTTTGATGAGAAAAAGGAAAAATTTTCTATACTTCCATAATAAAATAAACACCTGTATATTAAAAATATATTTAAGCAGAGCTTGTTTAAAAAAATATTTTTTTACAGTTGGAGAATTATGGAGGTATTCCGGTAATTATGTAGGTGTTCCGGTAATTATGACTAATTTTAATTAATTACTTATAACTAAAAAATATTGCATTCTGCAAAAAAATTATATGAATAAAAAATATTTTGAATTAGTCGTAGAATTACAAAATGTAAAAACATACCACGTGTACTTCCATTTTTAAAAAATGTTTACGAAATTTCCATAATAAAATGAACACCCGATATTGAAAATATATTTGATCGATAGCTTGTTTAAAGTCACAAAAACTTTTGGTTGAATGTTTTTTTGATTTTTTTTTGCGGTTGTAGAATTATTTAGGTGTAGTGTTATGTAGGTAATTTTGCTTATTTTAATTAAATTCTTAAAACTCAAAAATGGTGCATTTAATAAAAAGATTATTTTAATAAAAAATGTTTGAAATTAGTCCTAAAATTACGAAATGTAAAAGTATGCCAGATGTTCCATTTGAAAAAGAAAAGTTTACGAAATTTCTATAATAAAAAAACTGTATATTAAAAATATGTCTGAACGATGGATTGTTTAAGGTAAAAAAACTTTTCCTTGAATTTTTTTTCGAAATTTCTTGCCGTTGGAGAATTATTTGGAAAGTAATATAGGAAACTATGCAGTTCTCAGGTGCCCCAGTGATAGTGTTTGACTTAAAGTTCTTAAGAAGAAGATAATTTTAGCTCATTTATTCGTAACAGGGTCAACTTGACTCTTCCACTTCAAACTAGTATCCAAGGTGACACCAAAAAACTGCACACTCCCTGGATTTCTGGATTTGTCGGGAAGGAAGGCAGGTGTAAACCCGCAGCACTGGGGCCACAGTAAGCCCCCTGTACTAATATCCCCAAGACGGCAGGCTTGCACGTATGGCTGTGCACTTACCCGTCCAGCCAACGCACTTTTGTGGCGAAGGCGAAGACCAGGCGCCGCGCCGCCGTCCTGATTCCGCTCGTTCCTGCCTCTATAACTCCCAAATATGGAGTACAAGTTTGGTTCTATAAGCAGTTTTTACATTTTTCAATAGTTGCAGAGGGACTAGCCCTGGATACTCACGGATAAGAGAATTTAAAGACCTCAAATATTCTCTGGCGGCGTACAAGTTATCGGTATACTAATTTACTAGCGACGTTGTAATTTATGAGATAAGATCAAAGTCGTGTAGCAGTCGAACTAGTGGTAGTTTTCATCAAACATCGCCGCCTCTCTAGCGAAACCCCCAGCAACGTCACGAATCTTCTTGATGTAAAGATTGATTGAGGAGGTCACGTTTGAGTGACCTCATGATTACTAGTCATCGAATAACCATACTGATTTATAATGCCAGTAGGTATAAAATGTACTATCTTCAACATTTAGTCGTAGCAAATGAACAAAACGATTAATTGAACAGACCAACCTCAAGCAATGTGCGCATAAGCAAGTAATTTGTTTAATAGTAAGATCCATTAGCTGCTACTAAACGCAGAAGATAAATTGTATTATAAACTATAAGATTTCAGGGATCACCAACACCATAAAATTGATCGATGCATTAGACTTCACATTGTTCAGAGCAGATCACAGAAAAATTTCACCTACCATTCTGAACATAATGTTATCCACATGTTCTATGCTACCAACAGGCAAGGTTCTGTTGGAATATTGGTTTCGTGGTGGTAGATTAACTCAACATAAGGCCCCGATCAGTTTATGCTTTTCCTGCTATAAATAAACATATATTATGTAGTTAGTTAGAACACAAGAAACTAACCACATATTCTACTTACTTGGCTATATCCATTATAGTTTCTTTGCGAACAGACGTAGAACAATCTAGGTTCTTTCTTGAATATGTTTCTATAAAGCATTCAATAAAACGTGCATACCTTTGCACTAAAATGGAATATAGTTTATACGATAACCTCAAAACATGCTTAAAACTGACGTAAACCGTGCACGTGACTTTAGACAAACTACCGTGGCTAGCGCTCTGAGCACACCAGCGATTAAGTGAGCGCGGGATGCGCGGCTGGATGAGTTATGGGCGCAGCCATGTTGGTGCATTAATGTGTTTACGGCTACCACTCGGTAGCGGCGCGTTTGTGCCATGGGCGTATCACATGTAGGGGCATAATAAACGGAAGTCAAACATTATATTATTGTACAAACACATTAAATGTTAGTTGATTGACTTGATTATTTTTGTTGTCACTCGTATTGGAGCAAGTAATGCAACGCATGATGTGCCTAAACTTGGAAATCGTACTTTAAGATCGGACTGTAAAAGTCCCCACTCTTTCAAAACTGCTGAGAGCAAAACAACAACGCTCGATCTCTTTTGCGCTCCCCACAATGTCTAAACAAAGACAAGCGTCTCTCTCGCACCGGCTACATTAGGTGGGGGCCCACTGTGAATCCACAAAGTTGTATACCAAGTAGGTTCCTACGCGTTCTATTGTATATTTATGGACGAGCACGGAATGTTGGCGAACCTAGCGCCACCGCAGCGTAACTTGTGCGTATCTGAATTAAGCTTTAATGTTATATTCCATTTCTAGATATAGTGCAGGCAAACTAACTGATTAGAAGTCAAAACCGGTATTTATTGTAGACAGGACTTTTATCATTGGAAATGATAAACGGCCTCATAGTGAACGTAAAAAAATTAAATGCAGGTCATGTGGTGGTATAGTGTTCATTTGGGAGGGTTGAAAGCGGGTGCAACATATATTATTGCGCTTTCCAGCGAAATTTGAGGTTTTATCCGAAAATGTCCTATACTAATTTTGTAGATCACGAAACAGTCTTACACATTCATATGGGTCACTTTTTACTATGACCTCAAAATTTCCGATACAAATGCAAATGCCAATGTCAAAACGAATTTTCTGTCGGTTTTGAGTTTTTTCAATTTTTGAGCATGTTTAAATAGGGATTATTATTTTTATTGCTGTATCAATAATTACATGCAAAAACAGCAAAAATGAATACGAAGAACTCTGTACGATGATTTTTCACCAAACAATTTCTTTTTTTAAAACAACTGATTTGATTTGATTGAAAATACTAAATATCTAAAAAAATTGAGTAAAGTTGAATATTGTTGCGACAATGAAAAATAAAAAAAAAACAAAAAATTTGTTTTGACATTAGCATTATTTATTTTTATGATTTACTACACAGAATGTTTCTCAAACTAATTTGAGTAACCTGTTTAACTATCACACCGTCACAAATTTCGTTGAAAACTTTTTATTATGGGTTCAACATTATTTTGTCAGTAGATAAGCCATATATGTTTAATACAATCAGATACTTGAATACTAGTAGCAATTTAATTTATTACTTTTGATTCTTATTTTTCCGTGTGGTGCATTAGTTTCCACAGCCCTGGTTCAACCTAGGATATTTAACATGCATATAAACACATTCTATAATAAACACCACAGTCGATGTAGTTAGTCCTATCCCTAAAATTGCAAATGCCATCGTAAAATGAGCGATCTGGTTAACGGGCGGCATTTCCTTCGGTACTGTGTGGTCCTTCAAATGCATATTGTACATAGTACTATCCCAATACTTTTGATTAAGACCAACTTCCATAAGCCGCCCAATTTTTCTATCGATCTGCTCAAAAAGATGCAAACACTTCTTAGCTATTATTGAACAGAACATGTACTGTATAGGCACTATCTTTCCATTTATGTGTTTGTGTTCCGGAAGTAACCACCCTACTGATGTTGCTATAAGTTCGTCGTTCTCTCCCAATCGGTCTACGTAATAACTTGAATTCTTCAGGGGTGGCTGTTCGTATCTAGACTTATCTAGATTTATTATCGCTGCTAATGAATCAGTTATGAGGATTCTGTAGTTTGAATTAAAAACGTCTTCAACTGTATTTATATCGCGTTCGTATATTGGTACGGTAGTTATGCTGTATAAGCGACTTTGCATAAACACATTAAAGATAAAAGAATATATTAAAGCCATCACCAAGATGAATCGTTTTTTTGTCATAAAGCTTTCCATAGTAGCAGATATACTTAAGTTTAATTGCATCATGAAAAACGAGGACTCTAAATAGTTGTAAATGTATTTCTCAAACTTTATAGGAAATTCCAAAGCTATAGACGCCGTTAAACAAATATTCGTGGCAAGGAGGAGTAGCCAACTTTCAAAAGACATAATTTTCAGGAATGTAGTAATATTTGAAAGTCGTTTAGGTTTTGGTATAAGAAACATTATTCTGTTGTACAAAACAGTTTCCGACACTTCAAAATCTTGGTAGTAATCCTGATGTACGCCTGGTACGACTATAGGTCCCAGAAATATGTCGCTTATATTATTGTCAAACTCGTAGAGAATATTGTAAAGTGTAAGAGTGGTTGCGACCTCTATGTAGTATAAATCACTTTCTTTCCGGATGGTCTGGTTAAAGTTGAAATGATCGAAAATTGCTTTTCCTATACTAAATAGAAATCCAGGGTTTATGGTGTCGTGATAATTCATAGCTAGTGGTGGCTGTACGTTCCAGGATATCCTAATATCGCAGCCATGTAGATCAAAGTTTGGCTTAAACAGGCTGCAATTAGTTGATTTTATCTTAATATCCTTACATTTAAAGTTTTCATAATCAAAACTATATAGCTGCTCTCTATATATAACCACGATTTTGTGCAAGTTATACTTCCAGAAAAGTTCAAACACGTTATTTATCAATGTTGAGTCGTTTAATATCACCAAATACGTTGCTCTGCAATCTTTCACATATGCACCCATGACCTTTGCTAACACATACGACAAATCTTTTAAAGTATCGCTTTTAAATATGTATGTCTTGTAAGTATCGTTTCGGTGCGATGGAATGGCTTCTTTCCAACTTTGTCTAAACACAGGTTGGTCAATTTCACCAAAGTCATCACTCACAATTAATGCATTTCCGGGCAATAATTTGGTTATATATTTATAGCAGTTATTTGTCGCCTCTACATTGCTTATCATTAGTACACTTATTAATATGTTTCGGTACATAGTAAGCGAAGACACTGTATCTCAAACAATCTTTGCTCTATAGTAAAACAAATGACTATTTACGGTATTTATACCCACTAATACTTGGTAAGCTAGATAATTACTATTTACACATATTTTTCTTTTTGTAGCAGATCAATATCTCAATGTACCTACGTAATAGTGTTCCAATCTGTAAATAGTAATTAGCTTATCAGCAAGTTTTCGATAAAATGCAAATCCAGCACGGGAAAATTTGTTGACTTTTTAAAAACTTTTACTACAACAGAATGTTTCTCAAACTAATTTGAGTAACCTGTTTACCTAGCACACCCTAATATATAATCAATAAATCATCAATAAATAATTATAAAGCCGTGATTAGAATTAAACCAAAAACTTTCAACATTATTCTGGAGTGTTCGAACTTAGTTATTTAATTTGCACATTAACACGTTCCAAAATAAACACCACACTCGATGTAGCTAGTTCGATCCCGAGATTGGCAATTTGCCATCGCAAAATGAACGATCTGATAAACAGGCGGCATTTCCTTCGGTACTCTGTGGTCCTTCAAACGGATATTGTATCTATTATTTTCCCAGTACTTTTGACCAACTTCCATAAACCGCCCAATGTTTCTATCGATCTGCTGAAAAAGATATAAACACTTCTTACCTGTATAATTTATGTCTATGACATTTTTTGATAAAATTAATAGTTTAACTGTATGAGCAAATTCTTTTTGATCGAGATCGTGTCTGCATTAAAACTTAGTTAGCCAGAATTTGACAATTAGTGTCATTCTGACAGTAGGTAGTGTCAAACGCTTGTTTTTTTTTGACAATAGCTACTGTCAATATTATCAAAATATCTGTCAAATCCTGACTTTTTATTTTAATACAGAGACAATTGATCTCCATCAAATAGAACCTCATGCAGCTAAACTATTAATTTTATATATTGTATGATATGGTCATGTGCCTGGCCACATCAGATTTTTTAACAATCTTTTAGAATGACATTTCGACTCGTGTTGACAAAGTGAATTTATTCGTCCAGAGTAAAAATATGGATCTGTCAAAAGCAGTAAAATTGTTAAAATCTTTAAGAAAGTATATAAAAATCAAAAGGGACTCTTTTGATATTTATGAGTCAAAAGCCAAAGAAATATTCTTTATAAAAGATTATCAAAGTGTTCACAAGCGTGTAAGACAGTGCAGTACTAAGGTAACTTTTTTGGTAGAAGATAAAGACACAGGCGTAACTTTTGAAGGCAACCACAGCCAGAAATTTAAAGTAGAGACCTTTTTACCGATAATCGACTGTCTAATTTACAACATAGAAATCGCAGTAAAAAATTCGAGGAGGTATTTGAACTGTTTGCGTTTTTTGAAAATATTCGTTATTTGAATGAGAGCGAAATTAAAATACCATGCAAGAAAATATCAAAATTTTATGATAATGATGTACATGGGGATGAACTGAATTCGAATGTCAACATTTCAAGTCATTAATGGCGCAGAACTGCAGAAAAAATAAAGACTACACATGGAAAAAGGAAATGAAATATAATTTTACAAATGGCCATGACAATGAAGAACAGTTGTTGGATAAAGAGATTGGGATTGGTATCAACAATCAATGATGTTTACTAACGCAAGTGGTGAGCGTTCAGTTTCAAAACTCAAACTGGTAAAATATGAATTGAGAAATCGAGAAATCGAATGACTCAATCTCCATTAAATAATTTAACTTTGATGAGTATTGAAAATGACATTATTAACAGTTGATTTTGAAGAAATAATGAAAGAAATTAATGATTTTGCGAATTTGAAATGTAGAAAGCGAATTTTCTAATAAAAGTTCATTCTTTTATGGATTGCTGTTAAAGCTTACATTTAATGAAATACAGGGACGCACGTGGGGCCTACTTTTGCATAGGAGCCCAGGGCCTCAAGAAGTCTTAAGACGTCCCTGGCTACTATTGAACAGGACATGTACTGTATAGGCAACATCTTTTGATTTAAGTCCTTGTATAGATGGATAGGTAGAGAGATAGATAGTATATTTATTCAGTGCAATTACAATTATAAGGAACGTCAACTATAATGTAGTAGTTTAATATATAACAGATAAGTGTATATGACTTCATGAATTATAGACAGGCAACATTTAGCACAACAGTAGCACACATTTAACATATCACTACAGGTAAGTCAAGATAACGGTAAAAATACCTTCACAGAGTAAACAGTATTTTCCAATAAAATGTTCTTTACGGCACTAACAAAAGCTCTTTCAAGTACTTCATGTTAGTCACATGGTAACTTCTTGTAAAGTTTAGCTCCCCAGTAATGAAGACCTTTGTTGGCATTGAAGCAATGATATGGCACAACTAAGTTATTCTTTCCCCTTGTGTTGTGGTTGTGAACTTCTTTATTTAACGTAAATTTAAGTTTATTAACATGCACATATTTTAAAGTAGCAAGAACGAACATAACATGAACATAACATGCACTAGGTAAGTATTTTGTGTTCCTTGAATATCTCTCTGCAACTGTTGTCTGCTACCAAGCCCCACCAAAGCTCTTAGTGCTCTCTTCTGACGAATGAAGACTCGTTTGCCCTCAACAGCTGCACCCCAGAACATCACTCCGAATTGCAACGTGGAATGAATTTTTGCTTAATAAAACTCTTTAGCTGCTTGGTAGGTGCTTAATTGCATGACTCTCCTAAGGCAGTATATTTGCGAAGGTAATCTCTTCCAACTCTTCCATGTGGTCCTTCCACTTCAAAGTACTTTGTATTTGGACTACTAAAAATTTTATGGATTTAGTTTGCGAACCAGTTCCAAAATGCATAAGATTCGTCTTATTTTCGTTGAGAGAGACTTGGTTAGATTGCATCCATAATCTGCCTTCAAACTTCCTTTAGCAAGAAAGCTTATGTCATCTGCGAACAGGTAAGTTGACATAACAGGTATGTTGATTGGCAGGTCGTTGATGTAAATTAGGAAGAGGATTGGACCTACTACACTCCCTTGGGGGACTCCTTGCTTGACTGCTCATTCTTTGAATTTCGTCCTTTCCAGTTAACTATTTGCGTTCTACTAGTTAGATATGATATAATTCTGCCCTGCTTAGATAAAAGGTCCTATCTGCAAAATGGTGTTGTTGAGATAATTTGGTTTTTGTGTTTTGCATAATGCAATCTACATTTTAAAGCTATAAAACTAAAATTTTGGTAACCTATTATTGAATACCATACAAATTTTGGGCAATATGTTTAAAATTTGAGTTTGCTTAGAAAACTTGACATTTGATAGATAGGACGTTTTAACTAAGTAAAGTTGGAAAATAACACAAGTTTTCCGGTTTATTGTCAGATAGGATTATTGACCTTAGAGCTTATTTGAATATATGTCATACCTTTATTTATAGTCAAACCTATGAAATAATACATATGAATAATATGAATAGAAATAATACATATACATATAAGGTTACATATAAACGTAAATTGCATACTTCTTAACTTAACAAAAAAATAGTCAAATATCTTAATCTGCATGGTCACCTTTAGTAACTGGCAAATCTTCCCAGAAATTAATTCTATTTGCTGGGATAATCGGCCGCAGCTTTTGTAAAAGATTTTGCTTGCGTTCAAGAGTTACGCCCCGATTACGGTTAATGCCCTGTGGCTTTTGTATCCCAGTTTTAAAATGGTTTGCAGTTAAAAAATTAAGTTTTATATAATTTCCAGCGAATTTGGTTTTGTATTTTAAAATATATTCGCCTCTACATGCAGAAACTTGAACCATATCGTGTAGGTACGGTCTTGGTGTTGTCCTTTGAATTTTAAATATTGAACTGCAGTCTTTCCAAGAGTAAAAATTTGCAGTGGACATTAAAATCACATTAACCCTCCCGGAATTAGATTTTTGAACACTTGTTGTGAAGTCATTGAAATCAAAAACTTTGCCTGTCTTTTTCAATTTCCACTTGGTGGTGGAAAAAATCTGCCGACATGAAGGTGTGTCCCGGTTCGAAATATTTTATTAGTAGATTTTTTAGATTTACTTCCGAACTATTCACAATATATATAAAAAATGAGAAGAGGGACCAATTTTTGTTTTGTGACGAGTAGTTGTCTAGCCAGATTGTGATACTGACTTCGTCTCGGTTTTTTTTTTTTTTTTTGCACAAAGCCAGTGGCTTGTCTGTGCGGCAATCGGGGAGACGGAGTATTTGAAAAATCCCCTGCCTAACCTGGGCTTGAACCCTGGACTTCTGAGTGGAAGGCATTCGCCTTACCCACTCGGCCACCTCCGCCTTTAAAATTGTTGTTGTTTAAAATAAATGCATAAAATGTTGAAATCAAGTCTTCTTGATTTCGACCTGGCTTTAAAGTCTTTGAGTGTTTTCCAATTGGCACAAAACTTTCATTATATGCTACTAGCCGAGGAATGAATATTACTTCTTTGAACATTTCGGCGCGCGGTAACATAATCACCTAAAAAAATATTATAAATTAAAAAAATTTCTCTTTAAGTATATGACAAAGCATACTTTTTGTAGATCGCCGGAAATAAACAGACCTTCTTGTTTGCCTTGTGCCGAAATATTGCAATCATTTTTGTATTCTTGTCTGGCTGCGGTATACTTTTCTTTGTGATTTTCTCAGCTCGTGCACACTCTTTATTTGGAGTTTCATTGTGGTTGGTTTCAATTTTATGTAGCTTATGTTTTTCACACTGAAAACACTCCTCGCAACCTAAGTTTGCAAATGATATGTTAAGGCTAGTAACATGCTTTCGATAAACTTCGTAACTTATTTTAAAATTAACATGTTTTTCCTTAAAATCTTTGTACATAGTTGTTATAGAAATGTCGCTAGGTAAATAGAGTCTGTTTGGAGCGTGTTCTCTGCGGTAATGGGATATAGTGGGATTGAATGACAGTATATGCTGGGTAACGGTATGCCTGTCAACCTTTGATTTGTTGGGGTGGTGACCTCTTCCGTCCCTTTTTGGAATCAGTAATTGCGTATCAGTATGTCGAACAGTGTTTAAGACCCTGTCATTTTTAGCATCATATCCCAATATTGCAAGAATACCTAAACACTTTACATACACGAACACTTTCGCCATTATCATTTTTTAAATAATACTCGAATGTGTTCATTCGTGCGGACTCGGACCCTGATGTACTCCTTTTTTTCGGCTTACGTTTTATACAGTTTAGTATAAAGACGTTTCGAGCATCCTTATTTTTCAAAGACCAAAATTGTTTATTGATATCCAATTGCCTTTGTTCATTTATATTTTTGGTACACTGGAATTTACACTTTATGGTGCATGGCTCTTTAATTTTATGATTTTCTTTTTCACGTTCTACTTTTTGTTTCTTTCGATCGGCTAAAGATAAGTCAATTTTTTTGCGTTTGCGAATAGCACCCTTTTTTGTGTACAGTTTAGCTTGCTTCTCCACTGCGATATCTAGTGAGGCCTCAACTATATTCAACACAACGTTATTAATAAAAACTACATTGTCTTCTTCAGTCTCTTCACCAATCTTGCTATTTTCATTGTGCGGGTCATCATTAGCAGTTGGCGGTAAATCACTGTCAGTTGCAACTGCGTCAGATAAATGATTATAGTTATCAGAAGTGTGGTTCTCACTATCATTACTGTCATCTAAAGAAGGCTGTTCATCTTCAGGATCATAATCAGAATCAGACTCAAAACACTTTTTTTTTTTTGTTAAAGCTTTATTTTAGCGTAGGATAATTTTTCCCGTAACTGTTTATTCATAGCCATGCTAACTAGCCGTTTACTTCTATCACTAACTCCCGACATTCTAAAATACTATAATTAGGGAATTTGTTACTGTTAGAACTAGGTTTAGAAAATATTTAACTTACCTGAATCACTCAATGAAAACATTAAACAACGTTAAACATTAAACATTAAACTTCTTGACGCACAGAACATAAACACCATAACCAGATGTTTGAGGGTTAGGTTAAGTTGACAGTTGACAGTATTTTCTGCCGAATCACCTATCTACCTGAATCACTCAATGAAAAGACACTTAACATTAAACTTTTTACGCACAGAACATAAACACCATAACCAGATGTTTCAAGGTTAGGTTAAGTTGACAGTTGTTTATTTTTGCCGAAGTACCAACATAAATTCAACTAAATTACTTAGTTAAAGTGTCCCATCTGTGTGGATTATTGTAGATGGGACTATTTAACTAAGTATTTGTTAGATAGGACTTTCTATCTAAGTAACAGATGGCTATATGTCAGAAAGGACAAAACAAATAGAGGGTTTACGTTAGTATCTCTACAGATAGGACCTTCTTAGTATGGAAATATGATGTAGAATGTTTAGTTATATCGGAATATGCATTTATCCGAAAAACTAAAAATTTGCAGATAGGACCTTTTATCTAAGCAGGGCAGCATTACATCAGACGCAATTCCTCTCACCCCATAGTAGCTTACTTTCTCTATCAAAGTTTTGTGGCTGATTGTATCAAAAGCCATTGATAGGTCATAACAAGCTAACATGACATCTTATCTTCTGTCCATTGACTCTGTTACCTCTTCCAATAAAGCCGTGATAGCTGTCATCACCGAGAACCCACGTCTAAAGCCATATTGTCGGTCACTCCAAAAATTATGGATATCAAAAAATCTGGCGCGCCTTCTTCGCATGGCTCCCTCCCAAATTTATACTTTCGTGGTTATCTACAAATTCTTGATAATCTAGATAATTACTATTTCCCCATTGATTTACTATAAGAAAGAAAAAATAATAAGTTTTCGATAAATTACAAAGGGTTAAGGTCGAGAAACGCCACACTCGACAAATAGTTGATTTTGTTTTAACTTTTTATGATTTACTCTAAACCTGCTGTTATTAAAACTAATTTCAGTAACCTATTTAATTATCAAACCCTAATATCTAATCAATAATAATAATAAAATAATAAGAATAATCTTTATTGGTGCTATAAATACATATACAATGTTTACACAAGTCAAGAAAAATAGTAATTACAGAAATTAAATAACATTCTTATCATCGAAGTTGTTTGTTAAGAATTCATCAACATTATAGTAACAGTTGTTTATGAGGTACTCTTTCAGGACCTTTTTGAATCTATTTTCAGTGTAAGACTTAATAGTTGGCGAAAGAACATTATAAAACTTTAAAGCCCAATAATTGGACCCGATTCGGGACCTTTGAAGTCTTAAGAAAGGCTAGCGATATTGATGGTTTGTAAGCGTATCGTGCTGGTGCGCCATATTTGATGTAGTAAAGGATTCCAAATTTGCTCTCGCATACATTATACATTCTAAGATATACAGGTTAGCCAAAATTACCGGAACACCTAAATCACTCTCCAACGGTAAGAAATTAAAAAAAAAATTCAAACAAAAGTTATTTGACTTTAAACAATCCATCGTTCAAATAAATTTTTAATATACTTAATATAATATATTCATTTTATTACAGATATTTCGTAACCTTTTTTTGGAACACCTGTATATTTTTACATTTTGTAAGTTTAGGACTAATTTTAAACATCTTTTATTAAAGTAATTTTTTTTATAAAATGCATGTTTTTTGAGTTTTAAGCAATTAATTAAAATTAGTCATACTTACCAGAACGCCTCCATAGCTCCCCAACCGCAAAAAAATTCAGAAGGTATACAAAGAAACGTTTTTTGACATTAAACAAGCTATCATTAAAATATGCTTTTAATGTACAGGATGTTTATTTTATTGTGAAAACTTGGTAGCCTTTTCTTTTTCAAATGGAATACCCTGTATATTTTTACATTTATAATTAATTCTAAACATTTTTATTAGAATCATTTTTTATAAGTTTCATATTTTTTTAGTTATAAGCAATTAATCAAAACTCCTGAACTTCAAATTAAGAATATTTTCCCCCATACATACCAATTTATCTTAATCAAACGGATAAAGTATTATTTCTCGCTTGGTACATTAATTTTATTAAATTTAAAAACTTTGGACATGTTACATCACGTATTAGACAATTTTTGCCTGCGACAGTTGGTGTCTAGTCAAGTGTCTACTGGTAGCCACATTGTGGTTATGTATTTTACTTGACATTTACTTATTTTGCAAGCGATATCGCCAATCGTTCAAAACTTAAAGTTACCAAAATCTGCTCCCAATAAATTGATTTTATCAGAACACTGTTTTGGAAACTACTGGAAACTGTTTTAGAACTAAATAACATTGTGTCCAAGTGCGAAATTATTTAAATTAAATTTTTCCGCAGAGGTGGATTGGAAGGAGAGGATCCAGGATCCATTGAATGGCCACCTAGGTCGCCGGATTTGCAAATATTGGATTTTAGTGGATGAAGTTCAAAGTACTGTCGAACATTTAGAAAACTGTTCACCGGAATTTGTTGATAGGTTGGGGCATTGTCAAGCCACTCAGGGACGGCTGTTTAATAAATTTAATTTAATCGTTTTGTTATTTTTTCTTGAATTTGTTATTATTTATCCGTTCGGTAAAATAAAAGATTAAGAGTTTTGATTAATTGCTGATAACTAAAAAATGATGCAGATGATGCGATGTACAGGATGTTTGATGAGAAAAAGGAAAAATTTTCTATACTTCCATAATAAAATAAACACCTGTATATTAAAAATATATTTAAGCAGAGCTTGTTTAAAAAAATATTTTTTACAGTTGGAGAATTATGGAGGTATTCCGGTAATTATGTAGGTGTTCCGGTAATTATGACTAATTTTAATTAATTACTTATAACTAAAAAATATTGCATTCTACAAAAAAATTATATGAATAAAAAATATTTTGAATTAGTCGTAGAATTACAAAATGTAAAAACATACCACGTGTTCTTCCATTTTTAAAAAATGTTTACGAAATTTCCATAATAAAATGAACACCCGATATTGAACATATATTTGAACGATAGCTTATTTAAAGTCACAAAAACTTTTGGTTGAATGTTTGTTTGATTTTTTTTTGCGGTTGTAGAATTATTTAGGTGTAGTGTTATGTAGGTAATCTTGCTTATTTTAATTAAATTCTTAAAACTCAAAAATGGTGTATTTAATAAAAAGATTATTTTAATAAAAAATGTTTGAAATTGGTCCTAAAATTACAAAATGTAAAAGTATACCAGGTGTTCCATTTGAAAAAGAAAAGCTTACGAAATTTCTATAATAAAATGAACTGTATATTAAAAATATGACGATGGATTGTTTAAGGTAAAAAAACTTTTGCTTGAATTTTTTTTTTGCAATTTCTTACCGTTGGAGAATTATTTGGAAAGTAATATAGCAAAGTATGCAGTTCTCAGGTGCCCCAGTGATAGTGTTTGACTTAAAGTTCTTAAGAAGAAGATAATTTTAGCTCATTTATTCGTAACAGGGTCAACTTGACTCTTCCACTTCAAAGTAGTATCCAAGGTGACACCAAAAAACTGCACACTCCCTGGATTTCTGGATTTGTCGGGAAGGAAGGCAGGTGTAAACCCGCAGCACTGGGGCCACAGTAAGGCCCCTGTACTAATATCCCCAAGACGGCAGGCTTGCACGTATGGCCGTGCACTTAACCGTCCAGCCAACGCACTTTTGTGACGAAGGCGAAGACCAGGCGCCGCGCCGCCGTCCTGATTCCGCTCGTTCCTGCCTCTATAACTCCCAAATATGGAGTACAAGTTTGGTTCTATAAGCAGTTTTTACATTTTTCAATAGTTGCAGAGGGACTAGCCCTGGATACTCACGGATAAGAGAATTTAAGGACCTCAAATATTCTCTGGCGGCGTACAAGTTATCGGTATACTAATTTACTAGCGACGTTGTAATTTATGAGATAAGAACAAAGTCGTGTAGCAGTCGAACTAGCGGTAGTTTTCATCAAACATCGCCGCCTCTGTAGCGAAACCCCCAGCAACGTCACTAATCTTCTTGATGTAAAGATTGATTGAGGAGGTCACGTTTGAGTGACCTCATGATTACTAATCATCGAATAACCATACTGATTTATAATGCCAGTAGGTAAAAAATGTACTATCTTCAACATTTAGTCGTAGCAAATGAACAACACGATTAATTGAACAGACCAACCACAAGCAATGTGCGCATAAGCAAGTAATCTGTTTAATAGTACGATCCATTAGCTGCTACTAAACGCAGAAGATAAATTGTATTATAAACTATAAGATTTGAGGGATCACCAACACCATAAAATTGATCGATGCATTAGACTTCACATTGTTCAGAGCAGATCACAGAAAAATTCCACCTACCATTCTGAACATAATGTTATCCACATGTTCTATGCTACCAACAGGCAAGGTTCTGTTGGAATATTGGTTTCGTGGTGGGAGATTAACTCAACATAAGGCCCCGATCAGTTTATGCTTTTCCTGCTATAAATAAACATATATTATGTAGTTAGTTAGAACACAAGAAACTAACCACATATTCTACTTACTTGGCTATATCCATTATAGTTTCTTTGTGAACAGACGTAATAAACGGCATAATAAACGGAAGTCAAACATTATATTATTGTACAAACACATTAAATGTTAGTTGATTGACTTGATTATTTTTGTTGTCACTCGTATTGGAGCAAGTAATGCAACGCATGATGTACCTAAACTTGGAAACCGTACTTTCAGATCGGACTGTAAAAGTCCCCACTCTTTCAAAACTGCTGAGAGCAAAACAACAACGCTCTATCTCTTTTGCGCTCCCCACAATGTCTAAACAAAGACAAGCGTCTCTCTCGCACCGGTTACATTAGGTGGGGGCCCACTGTGAATCCACAAAGTTGTATACGCAGTAGGTTCTATTGTATATTTATGATTTCCGTGGCGCAAACTGAGCGCGCCACCGCAGCGTAACTTGTGCGTATCTGAATTAAGCTTTAATGTTATATTCCATTTCTAGATATAGTGCAGGCAAACTAACTGATTAGAAGTCAAAACCGGTATTCATTGTAGACAGGACTTTTATCATTGGAAATGATAAACGGCCTCATAGTGAACGTAAAAAAATTAAATGCAGGTCATGTGGTGGTATAGTGTTCATTTGGGAGGGTTGAAAGCGGGTGCAACATATATTATTGCGCTTTCCAGCGAAATTTGAGGTTTTATCCGAAAATGTCCTATACTAATTTTGTAGATCACGAAACAGTCTTACACATTCATATGGGTCACTTTTTACTATGACCTCAAAATTTCCGATACAAATGCAAATGCCAATGTCAAAACGAATTTTCTGTCGGTTTTGAGTTTTTTCAATTTTTGAGCATGTTTAAATAGGGATTATTATTTTTATTGCTGTATCAATAAGTACATGCAAAAACAGCAAAAATGAATACGAAGAACTTCTGTACGATGATTTTTCACCAAACAATTTCTTTTTTTAAAACAACTGATTTGATTTGATTGAAAATACTAAATATCTAAAAAAATTGAGTAAAGTTGAATATTGTTGCGACAATGAAAAATAAAAAAAAAACAAAAAATTTGTTTTGACATTAGCATTATTTATTTTTATGATTTACTACACAGAATGTTTCTCAAACTAATTTGAGTAACCTGTTTAACTATCACACCGTCACAAATTTCGTTGAAAACTTTTTATTATGGGTTCAACATTATTTTGTCAGTAGATAAGCCATATATGTTTAATACAATCAGATACTTGAATACTAGTAGCAATTTAATTTATTACTTTTGATTCTTATTTTTCCGTGTAGTGCATTAGTTTCCACAGCCCTGGTTCAACCTAGGATATTTAACATGCATATAAACACATTCTATAATAAACACCACAGTCGATGTAGTTAGTCCTATCCCTAAAATTGCAAATGCCATCGTAAAATGAGCGATCTGGTTAACGGGCGGCATTTCCTTCGGTACTGTGTGGTCCTTCAAATGCATATTGTACATAGTACTATCCCAATACTTTTGATTAAGACCAACTTCCATAAGCCGCCCAATTTTTCTATCGATCTGCTCAAAAAGATGCAAACACTTCTTAGCTATTATTGAACAGAACATGTACTGTATAGGCACTATCTTTCCATTTATGTGTTTGTGTTCCGGAAGTAACCACCCTACTGATGTTGCTATAAGTTCGTCGTTCTCTCCCAATCGGTCTACGTAATAACTTGAATTCTTCAGGGGTGGCTGTTCGTATCTAGACTTATCTAGATTTATTATCGCTGCTAATGAATCAGTTATGAGGATTCTGTAGTTTGAATTAAAAACGTCTTCAACTGTATTTATATCGCGTTCGTATATTGGTACGGTAGTTATGCTGTATAAGCGACTTTGCATAAACACATTAAAGATAAAAGAATATATTAAAGCCATCACCAAGATGAATCGTTTTTTTGTCATAAAGCTTTCCATAGTAGCAGATATACTTAAGTTTAATTGCATCATGAAAAACGAGGACTCTAAATAGTTGTAAATGTATTTCTCAAACTTTATAGGAAATTCCAAAGCTATAGACGCCGTTAAACAAATATTCGTGGCAAGGAGGAGTAGCCAACTTTCAAAAGACATAATTTTCAGGAATGTAGTAATATTTGAAAGTCGTTTAGGTTTTGGTATAAGAAACATTATTCTGTTGTACAAAACAGTTTCCGACACTTCAAAATCTTGGTAGTAATCCTGATGTACGCCTGGTACGACTATAGGTCCCAGAAATATGTCGCTTATATTATTGTCAAACTCGTAGAGAATATTGTAAAGTGTAAGAGTGGTTGCGACCTCTATGTAGTATAAATCACTTTCTTTCCGGATGGTCTGGTTAAAGTTGAAATGATCGAAAATTGCTTTTCCTATACTAAATAGAAATCCAGGGTTTATGGTGTCGTGATAATTCATAGCTAGTGGTGGCTGTACGTTCCAGGATATCCTAATATCGCAGCCATGTAGATCAAAGTTTGGCTTAAACAGGCTGCAATTAGTTGATTTTATCTTAATATCCTTACATTTAAAGTTTTCATAATCAAAACTATATAGCTGCTCTCTATATATAACCACGATTTTGTGCAAGTTATACTTCCAGAAAAGTTCAAACACGTTATTTATCAATGTTGAGTCGTTTAATATCACCAAATACGTTGCTCTGCAATCTTTCACATATGCACCCATGACCTTTGCTAACACATACGACAAATCTTTTAAAGTATCGCTTTTAAATATGTATGTCTTGTAAGTATCGTTTCGGTGCGATGGAATGGCTTCTTTCCAACTTTGTCTAAACACAGGTTGGTCAATTTCACCAAAGTCATCACTCACAATTAATGCATTTCCGGGCAATAATTTGGTTATATATTTATAGCAGTTATTTGTCGCCTCTACATTGCTTATCATTAGTACACTTATTAATATGTTTCGGTACATAGTAAGCGAAGACACTGTATCTCAAACAATCTTTGCTCTATAGTAAAACAAATGACTATTTACGGTATTTATACCCACTAATACTTGGTAAGCTAGATAATTACTATTTACACATATTTTTCTTTTTGTAGCAGATCAATATCTCAATGTACCTACGTAATAGTGTTCCAATCTGTAAATAGTAATTAGCTTATCAGCAAGTTTTCGATAAAATGCAAATCCAGCACGGGAAAATTTGTTGACTTTTTAAAAACTTTTACTACAACAGAATGTTTCTCAAACTAATTTGAGTAACCTGTTTACCTAGCACACCCTAATATATAATCAATAAATCATCAATAAATAATTATAAAGCCGTGATTAGAATTAAACCAAAAACTTTCAACATTATTCTGGAGTGTTCGAACTTAGTTATTTAATTTGCACATTAACACGTTCCAAAATAAACACCACACTCGATGTAGCTAGTTCGATCCCGAGATTGGCAATTTGCCATCGCAAAATGAACGATCTGATAAACAGGCGGCATTTCCTTCGGTACTCTGTGGTCCTTCAAACGGATATTGTATCTATTATTTTCCCAGTACTTTTGACCAACTTCCATAAACCGCCCAATGTTTCTATCGATCTGCTGAAAAAGATATAAACACTTCTTACCTGTATAATTTATGTCTATGACATTTTTTGATAAAATTAATAGTTTAACTGTATGAGCAAATTCTTTTTGATCGAGATCGTGTCTGCATTAAAACTTAGTTAGCCAGAATTTGACAATTAGTGTCATTCTGACAGTAGGTAGTGTCAAACGCTTGTTTTTTTTGACAATAGCTACTGTCAATATTATCAAAATATCTGTCAAATCCTGACTTTTTATTTTAATACAGAGACAATTGATCTCCATCAAATAGAACCTCATGCAGCTAAACTATTAATTTTATATATTGTATGATATGGTCATGTGCCTGGCCACATCAGATTTTTTAACAATCTTTTAGAATGACATTTCGACTCGTGTTGACAAAGTGAATTTATTCGTCCAGAGTAAAAATATGGATCTGTCAAAAGCAGTAAAATTGTTAAAATCTTTAAGAAAGTATATAAAAATCAAAAGGGACTCTTTTGATATTTATGAGTCAAAAGCCAAAGAAATATTCTTTATAAAAGATTATCAAAGTGTTCACAAGCGTGTAAGACAGTGCAGTACTAAGGTAACTTTTTTGGTAGAATATAAAGACACAGGCGTAACTTTTGAAGGCAACCACAGCCAGAAATTTAAAGTAGAGACCTTTTTACCGATAATCGACTGTCTAATTTACAACATAGAAATCGCAGTAAAAAATTCGAGGAGGTATTTGAACTGTTTGCGTTTTTTGAAAATATTCGTTATTTGAATGAGAGCGAAATTAAAATACCATGCAAGAAAATATCAAAATTTTATGATAATGATGTACATGGGGATGAACTGAATTCGAATGTCAACATTTCAAGTCATTAATGGCGCAGAACTGCAGAAAAAATAAAGACTACACATGGAAAAAGGAAATGAAATATAATTTTACAAATGGCGATGACAATGAAGAACAGTTGTTGGATAAAGAGATTGGGATTGGTATCAACAATCAATGATGTTTACTAACGCAAGTGGTGAGCGTTCAGTTTCAAAACTCAAACTGGTAAAATATGAATTGAGAAATCGAGAAATCGAATGACTCAATCTCTATTAAATAATTTAACTTTGATGAGTATTGAAAATGACATTATTAACAGTTGATTTTGAAGAAATAATGAAAGAAATTAATGATTTTGCGAATTTGAAATGTAGAAAGCGAATTTTCTAATAAAAGTTCATTCTTTTATGGATTGCTGTTAAAGCTTACATTTAATGAAATACAGGGACGCACGTGGGGCCTACTTTTGCATAGGAGCCCAGGGCCTCAAGAAGTCTTAAGACGTCCCTGGCTACTATTGAACAGGACATGTACTGTATAGGCAACATCTTTTGATTTAAGTCCTTGTATAGATGGATAGGTAGAGAGATAGATAGTATATTTATTCAGTGCAATTACAATTATAAGGAACGTCAACTATAATGTAGTAGTTTAATATATAACAGATAAGTGTATATGACTTCATGAATTATAGACAGGCAACATTTAGCACAACAGTAGCACACATTTAACATATCACTACAGGTAAGTCAAGATAACGGTAAAAATACCTTCACAGAGTAAACAGTATTTTCCAATAAAATGTTCTTTACGGCACTAACAAAAGCTCTTTCAAGTACTTCATGTTAGTCACATGGTAACTTCTTGTAAAGTTTAGCTCCCCAGTAATGAAGACCTTTGTTGGCATTGAAGCAATGATATGGCACAACTATGTTATTCTTTCCCCTTGTGTTGTGGTTGTGAACTTCTTTATTTAACGTAAATTTAAGTTTATTAACATGCACATATTTTAAAGTAGCAAGAACGAACATAACATGAACATAACATGCACTAGGTAAGTATTTTGTGTTCCTTGAATATCTCTCTGCAACTGTTGTCTGCTACCAAGCCCCACCAAAGCTCTTAGTGCTCTCTTCTGACGAATGAAGACTCGTTTGCCCTCAACAGCTGCACCCCAGAACATCACTCCGAATTGCAACGTGGAATGAATTTTTGCTTAATAAAACTCTTTAGCTGCTTGGTAGGTGCTTAATTGCATGACTCTCCTAAGGCAGTATATTTGCGAAGGTAATCTCTTCCAACTCTTCCATGTGGTCCTTCCACTTCAAAGTACTTTGTATTTGGACTACTAAAAATTTTATGGATTTAGTTTGCGAACCAGTTCCAAAATGCATAAGATTCGTCTTATTTTCGTTGAGAGAGACTTGGTTAGATTGCATCCATAATCTGCCTTCAAACTTCCTTTAGCAAGAAAGCTTATGTCATCTGCGAACAGGTAAGTTGACATAACAGGTATGTTGATTGGCAGGTCGTTGATGTAAATTAGGAAGAGGATTGGACCTACTACACTCCCTTGGGGGACTCCTTGCTTGACTGCTCATTCTTTGAATTTCGTCCTTTCCAGTTAACTATTTGCGTTCTACTAGTTAGATATGATATAATTCTGCCCTGCTTAGATAAAAGGTCCTATCTGCAAAATGGTGTTGTTGAGATAATATGGTTTTTGTGTTTTGCATAATGCAATCTACATTTTAAAGCTATAAAACTAAAATTTTGGTAACCTATTATTGAATACCATACAAATTTTGGGCAATATGTTTAAAATTTGAGTTTGCTTAGAAAACTTGACATTTGATAGATAGGACGTTTTAACTAAGTAAAGTTGGAAAATAACACAAGTTTTCCGGTTTATTGTCAGATAGGATTATTGACCTTAGAGCTTATTTGAATATATGTCATACCTTTATTTATAGTCAAACCTATGAAATAATACATATGAATAATATGAATAGAAATAATACATATACATATAAGGTTACATATAAACGTAAATTGCATACTTCTTAACTTAACAAAAAAATAGTCAAATATCTTAATCTGCATGGTCACCTTTAGTAACTGGCAAATCTTCCCGGAAATTAATTCTATTTGCTGGGATAATCGGCCGCAGCTTTTGTAAAAGATTTTGCTTGCGTTCAAGAGTTACGCCCCGATTACGGTTAATGCCCTGTGGCTTTTGTATCCCAGTTTTAAAATGGTTTGCAGTTAAAAAATTAAGTTTTATATAATTTCCAGCGAATTTGGTTTTGTATTTTAAAATATATTCGCCTCTACATGCAGAAACTTGAACCATATCGTGTAGGTACGGTCTTGGTGTTGTCCTTTGAATTTTAAATTTTGAACTGCAGTCTTTCCAAGAGTAAAAATTTGCAGTGGACATTAAAATCACATTAACCCTCCCGGAATTAGATTTTTGAACACTTGTTGTGAAGTCATTGAAATCAAAAACTTTGCCTGTCTTTTTCAATTTCCACTTGGTGGTGGAAAAAATCTGCCGACATGAAGGTGTGTCCCGGTTCGAAATATTTTATTAGTAGATTTTTTAGATTTACTTCCGAACTATTCACAATATATATACAAAATGAGAAGAGGGACCAATTTTTGTTTTGTGACGAGTAGTTGTCTAGCCAGATTGTGATACTGACTTCGTCTCGGTTTTTTTTTTTTTTTTTTTTTTTTTTTTTTTTTTTTTTTGGGGATGTTGCCATGTGCACAAAGCCAGTGGCTTGTCTGTGCGGCAATCGGGGAGACGGAGTATTTGAAAAATCCCCTGCGTAACCTGGGCTAGAACCCTGGACTTCTGAGTGGAAGGCATTCGCCTTACCCACTCGGCCACCTCCGCCTTTAAAATTGTTGTTGTTTAAAATAAATGCATAAAATGTTGAAATCAAGTCTTCTTGATTTCGACCTGGCTTTAAAGTCTTTGAGTGTTTTCCAATTGGCACAAAACTTTCATTATATGCTACTAGCCGAGGAATGAATATTACTTCTTTGAACATTTCGGCGCGCGGTAACATAATCACCTAAAAAAATATTATAAATTAAAAAAATTTCTCTTTAAGTATATGACAAAGCATACTTTTTGTAGATCGCCGGAAATAAACAGACCTTCTTGTTTGCCTTGTGCCGAAATATTGCAATCATTTTTGTATTCTTGTCTGGCTGCGGTATACTTTTCTTTGTGATTTTCTCAGCTCGTGCACACTCTTTATTTGGAGTTTCATTGTGGTTGGTTTCAATTTTATGTAGCTTATGTTTTTCACACTGAAAACACTCCTCGCAACCTAAGTTTGCAAATGATATGTTAAGGCTAGTAACATGCTTTCGATAAACTTCGTAACTTATTTTAAAATTAACATGTTTTTCCTTAAAATCTTTGTACATAGTTGTTATAGAAATGTCGCTAGGTAAATAGAGTCTGTTTGGAGCGTGTTCTCTGCGGTAATGGGATATAGTGGGATTGAATGACAGTATATGCTGGGTAACGGTATGCCTGTCAACCTTTGATTTGTTGGGGTGGTGACCTCTTCCGTCCCTTTTTGGAATCAGTAATTGCGTATCAGTATGTCGAACAGTGTTTAAGACCCTGTCATTTTTAGCATCATATCCCAATATTGCAAGAATAAACACTTTACATACACGAACACTTTCGCCATTATCATTTTTTAAATAATACTCGAATGTGTTCATTCGTGCGGACTCGGACCCTGATGTACTCCTTTTTTTCGGCTTACGTTTTATACAGTTTAGTATAAAGACGTTTCGAGCATCCTTATTTTTCAAAGACCAAAATTGTTTATTGATATCCAATTGCCTTTGTTCATTTATATTTTTGGTACACTGGAATTTACACTTTATGGTGCATGGCTCTTTAATTTTATGATTTTCTTTTTCACGTTCTACTTTTTGTTTCTTTCGATCGGCTAAAGATAAGTCAATTTTTTTGCGTTTGCGAATAGCACCCTTTTTTGTGTACAGTTTAGCTTGCTTCTCCACTGCGATATCTAGTGAGGCCTCAACTATATTCAACACAACGTTATTAATAAAAACTACATTGTCTTCTTCAGTCTCTTCACCAATCTTGCTATTTTCATTGTGCGGGTCATCATTAGCAGTTGGCGGTAAATCACTGTCAGTTGCAACTGCGTCAGATAAATGATTATAGTTATCAGAAGTGTGGTTCTCACTATCATTACTGTCATCTAAAGAAGGCTGTTCATCTTCAGGATCATAATCAGAATCAGACTCAAAACACTTTTTTTTTTGTTAAAGCTTTATTTTAGCGTAGGATAATTTTTCCCGTAACTGTTTATTCAAAGCCATGCTAACTAGCCGTTTACTTCTATCACTAACTCCCGACATTCTAAAATACTATAATTAGGGAATTTGTAACTGTTAGAACTAGGTTTAGAAAATATTTAACTTACCTGAATCACTCAATGAAAACATTAAACAACGTTAAACATTAAACATTAAACTTCTTGACGCACAGAACATAAACACCATAACCAGATGTTTGAGGGTTAGGTTAAGTTGACAGTTGACAGTATTTTCTGCCGAATCACCTATCTACCTGAATCACTCAATGAAAAGACACTTAACATTAAACTTTTTACGCACAGAACATAAACACCATAACCAGATGTTTCAAGGTTAGGTTAAGTTGACAGTTGTTTATTTTTGCCGAAGTACCAACATAAATTCAACTAAATTACTTAGTTAAAGTGTCCCATCTGTGTGGATTATTGTAGATGGGATTATTTAACTAAGTATTTGTAAGATAGGACTTTCTATCTAAGTAACAGATGGCTATATGTCAGAAAGGACAAAACAAATAGAGGGTTTACGTTAGTATCTCTACAGATAGGACCTTCTTAGTATGGAAATATGATGTAGAATGTTTAGTTATATCGTAATATGCATTTATCCGAAAAACTAAAAATTTGCAGATAGGACCTTTTATCTAAGCAGGGCAGCATTACATCAGACGCAATTCCTCTCTCCCCATAGTAGCTTACTTTCTCTATCAAAGTTTTGTGGCTGATTGTATCAAAAGCCATTGATAGGTCATAACAAGCTAACATGACATCTTATCTTCTGTCCATTGACTCTGTTACCTCTTCCAATAAAGCCGTGATAGCTGTCATCACCGAGAACCCACGTCTAAAGCCATATTGTCGGTCACTCCAAAAATTATGGATATCAAAAAATCTGGCGCGCCTTCTTCGCATGGCTCCCTCCCAAATTTATACCTTCGTGGCTATCTACAAATTCTTGATAATCTAGATAATTACTATTTCCCCATTGATTTACTATAAGAAAGAAAAAATAACAAGTTTTCGATAAATTACAAAGGCTTAAGGTCGAGAAACGCTACACTCGACAAATAGTTGATTTTGTTTTAACTTTTTATGATTTACTCTAAACCTGCTGTTATTAAAACTAATTTCAGTAACCTATTTAATTATCACACCCTAATATCTAATCAATAATAATAATAAAATAATAAGAATAATCTTTATTGGTGCTATAAATACATATACAATGTTTACACAAGTCAAGAAAAATAGTAATTACAGAAATTAAATAACATTCTTATCATCGAAGTTGTTTGTTAAGAATTCATCAACATTATAGTAACAGTTGTTTATGAGGTACTCTTTCAGGACCTTTTTGAATCTATTTTCAGTGTAAGACTTAATAGTTGGCGAAAGAACATTATAAAACTTTAAAGCCCAATAATTGGACCCGATTCGGGACCTTCGAAGTCTTAAGAAAGGCTAGCGATATTGATGGTTTGTAAGCGTATCGTGCTGGTGCGCCATATTTGATGTAGTAAAGGATTCCAAATTTGCTCTCGCATACATTATACATTCTAAGATATACAGGTTAGCCAAAATTACCGGAACACCTAAATCACTCTCCAACGGTAAGAAATTTAAAAAAAATTCAAATAAAATTTTTTTGACTTTAAACAATCCATCGTTCAAATAAATTTTTACTTTATCATACGCAGTAAGATAAAGTATTGTAATCATGCCGAAAAAAAAAATTGAGATTTTAGCGGAAATAGGTCTTTTTGGGTCCCCTGAACATTTTTGACCAAGGTACAAAAAAATGTCTGTGTGTGTGTGTGTGTGTGTGTGTGTGTGTGTGTGTGTGTGTGTGTGTGTGTGTGCGTGTGTAAACGATTTTTGTGACGACGATTCCGGAAAAACTACTAAAGGTATCGGGACGAAAGTTTATATTTAGAAGTTTTATGACCAAACTTAGAGCTGAAAAGCTTTTGGTTCAAAAGGGTCCAAAGGAACTGGTAGTTTATTCTAAGCCTTTTTCAAGGATTTTGCAGATGAGCCGCCATTTCTGTAATTTCGTCAAAATAGTTAAATAATAAATTAAAGCAGAGGAAATTTTGAATAATTTATGCCTATGACATTTTTTGGTAAAATTAATAGTTTAGCTGCAAGAGCAAATTCTATTTGATCGAGATCGGTCGCATCTGCATGGATATTAAACTACATAGTAGCCAGGATTTTGACAAATATTTTTTTGTGCTGTCACCACAGAAATGTCTATGGCTGTCACCACGCTGTCACACTCGGAGACCCGCTATGGAACGTCATCTACAGTGTCATGAACGAATATAAATCTGTCAGAATTTGAATTAGCTTTTTAAACTTGACATTTCGTAGAAGTGGTATCAACCTAACATTTTCTATACCGAAATATAACCATTTTTTTATTTTTTTAAAAATACGTATTTCTCAAAAAGCAACACAAATAACGTTGATGTCACTGCTGTCGAAAACTACCTAGCGCGACTCGCTCACATGCGACGACGACGCTTCGTCATCGGTGACGCGCCGCATCACCTCCATATCACCTCTCGTTGTGCTATTCCGTACTTTCGGCACTTGTGAGTTAAGCAACTATTATTCTGATGGCAGTAGGTAGCGTGCTTTGACAATACCTTCGATTGATACTATTGACTATCAAAATGCAGACACAATTTATCTCAGTCAAATAGATTCTCATACAGCTAAACTATTAATTTTATATATTGTATGATAAAGTCATGTGCCTGGCCACATCAGATTTTTAACATATGTACTTAATATAATATATTCATTTTATTACACATATTTCGTAACCTTTTTTTTCAAATGGAACACCTGTATATTTTTACATTTTGTAAGTTAAGGACTAATTCTAAACATCTTTTATTAAAGTAATCTTTTTACAAAATGCATGTTTTTTGAGTTTTAAGCAATTAATTAAAATCAGTCATACTTACCAGAACATCTACATAGCTCCCCAACCGCAAAAAAAAATCAGAAAGCATACTAAGAAACGTTTTTTGACATTAAACAAGCTATCATTAAAATATGCTTTTAATGTACAGGATGTTTATTTTATTGTGAAAACTTGGTAGCCTTTTCTT
Source organism: Melinopterus prodromus (assembly GCA_964023965.1). NCBI lineage: Eukaryota > Metazoa > Arthropoda > Insecta > Coleoptera > Scarabaeidae > Melinopterus > Melinopterus prodromus. The sequence goes on from OZ030396.1 coordinate 16,278,890, forward strand.
TTTCAAATGGAATACCCGGTATATTTTTACATTTATAATTAATTCTAAACATTTTTATTAGAATAATTTTTTTATAAGTTTCATAATTTTTTAGTTTTAAGCAATTAATCAAAACTCCTGAACTTCAAATTAAGAATATTTTCCCCCATACATACCAATTTATCTTAATCAAACGGATAAAGTATTATTTCTCGTTTGGTACATTAATTTTATTAAATTTAAAAACTTTGGACATGTTACATCACGTGTTAGACAATTTTTGCCTGCGACAGTTGGTGTCTAGTCAAGTGTCTACTGGTAGCCACATTGTGGTTATGTATTTTTACTTGACATTTACTTATTTTGCAAGCGATATCGCCAATCGTTCAAAACTTAAAGTTACCAAAAACTGCTTCTAATAAATTGATTTTATCAAAACACTGTTTTGGAAACTACTGGAAACTGTTTTAGAACTAAATAACATTGTGTCCAAGTGCGAAATTATTTAAATTAAATTTTTCCGCAGAGGTGGATTGGAAGGAGAGGATCCAGGATCCATTGAATGGCCACCTAGGTCGCCGGATTTGCAAATATTGGATTTTAGTGGATGAAGTTCAAAGTACTGTCGAACATTTAGAAAACTGTTTACGGGAATTTGTTGATAGGTTGGGGCATTGTCAAGCCACTCAGGGACGGCTGTTTAATAAATTTAATTTAATCGTTTTGTTATTTTTTCTTGAATTTGTTATTATTTATCCGTTCGGTAAAATAAAAGATTAAGAGTTTTGATTAATTGCTGATAACTAAAAAATGATGCAGATGATGCGATGTACAGGATGTTTGATGAGAAAAAGGAAAAATTTTCTATACTTCCATAATAAAATAAACACCTGTATATTAAAAATATATTTAAGCAGAGCTTGTTTAAAAAAATATTTTTTTACAGTTGGAGAATTATGGAGGTATTCCGGTAATTATGTAGGTGTTCCGGTAATTATGACTAATTTTAATTAATTACTTATAACTAAAAAATATTGCATTCTGCAAAAAAAATATATGAATAAAAAATATTTTGAATTAGTCGTAGAATTACAAAATGTAAAAACATACCACGTGTTCTTCCATTTTTAAAAAATGTTTACGAAATTTCCATAATAAAATGAACACCCGATATTGAAAATATATTTGATCGATAGCTTGTTTAAAGTCACAAAAACTTTTGGTTGAATGTTTTTTTGATTTTTTTTGCGGTTGTAGAATTATTTAGGTGTAGTGTTATGTAGGTAATTTTGCTTATTTTAATTAAATTCTTAAAACTCAAAAATGGTGCATTTAATAAAAAGATTATTTTAATAAAAAATGTTTGAAATTAGTCCTAAAATTACAAAATGTAAAAGTATACCAGATGTTCCATTTGAAAAAGAAAAGTTTACGAAATTTCTATAATAAAATGAACTGTATATTAAAAATATGTTTGAACGATGGATTGTTTAAGGTAAAAAACTTTTGCTTGAATTTTTTTTTGAAATTTCTTGCCGTTGGAGAATTATTTGGAAAGTAATATAGCAAAGTATGCAGTTCTCAGGTGCCCCAGTGATAGTGTTTGACTTAAAGTTCTTAAGAAGAAGATAATTTTAGCTCATTTATTCGTAACAGAGTCAACTTGAATCTTACACTTCAAAGTAGTATCCAAGGTGACACCAAAAAACTGCACACTCCCTGGATTTCTGGATTTGTCGGGAAGGAAGGCAGGTGTAATTAACCCGCAGCACTTGGGCCACAGTAAGGGTGGGGCCACGGACCGCGCGACAGCGTAGCGTTGGCGACGGCGCTGCCTGTGTATATACCTATATACATACGTATATATAGATATATACACACCCAGCGCCGTCGCCAACGCTGCGCTGTCGCGCGGTCCGTGGCCCCAGCCTGTCCCCTGTACTAATATCCCCAAGACGGTAGGCTTGCACGTATGGCCGTGCACTTAACCGTCCAGCCAACGCACTTTTGTGACGAAGGCGAAGACCAGGCGCCGCGCCGCCGTCCTGATTCCGCTCGTTCCTGCCTCTATAACTCCCAAATATGGAGTACAAGTTTGGTTCTATAAGCAGTTTTTACATTTTTCAATAGTTGCAGAGGGACTAGCCCTGGATACTCACGGATAAGAGAATTTAAGGACCTCAAATATTCTCTGGCGGCGCGCGTACAAGTTATCGGTATACTAATTTACTAGCGACGTTGTAATTTATGAGATAAGAACAAAGTCGTGTAGCAGTCGAACTAGCGGTAGTTTTCATCAAACATCGCCGCCTCTGTAGCGAAACCCCCAGCAACGTCACTAATCTTCTTGATGTAAAGATTGATTGAGGAGGTCACGTTTGAGTGACCTCATGATTACTAATCATCGAATAACCATACTGATTTATAATGCCAGTAGGTAAAAAATGTAGTATCTTCAACATTTAGTCGTAGCAAATGAACAACACGATTAATTGAACAGACCAACCACAAGCAATGTGCGCATAAGCAAGTAATCTGTTTAATAGTACGATCCATTAGCTGCTACTAAACGCAGAAGATAAATTGTATTATAAAGTATAAGATTTCAGGGATCACCAACACCATAAAATTGATCGATGCATTAGACTTCCCATTGTTCAGAGCAGATCACAGAAAAATTCCACCTACCATTCTGAACATAATGTTATACATGTTCTATGCTACCAACAGGCAAGGTTCTGTTGGAATGTTGGTTTCGTGGTGGTAGACTAACTCAACATAAGGCCCCGATCAGTTTATGCTTTTCCTGCTATAAATAAACATATATTATGTAGTTAGTTAGAACACAAGAAACTAACCACATATTCTACTTACTTGGCTATATCCATTATAGTTTCTTTGCGAACAGACGTAATAAACGGCATAATAAACGGAAGTCAAACATTATATTATTGTACAAACACATTAAATGTTAGTTGATTGACTTGATTATTTTTGTTATCACTCGTATTGGAGCAAGTAATGCAACGCATGATGTACCTAAACTTGGAAACCGTACTTTCAGATCGGACTGTAAAAGTCCCCACTCTTTCAAAACTGCTGAGAGCAAAACAACAACGCTCTATCTCTTTTGCGCTCCCCACAATGTCTAAACAAAGACAAGCGTCTCTCTCGCACCGGTTACATTAGCTGGGGGCCCACTGTGAATCCACAAAGTTGTATACGCAGTAGGTTCCTACGCGTTCTATTGTATATTTATGATTTCTGTGGCGCAAACTGAGCGCGCCACCGCACCGTAACTTGTGCGTATCTGAATTAAGGTTTAATGTTTATATTCCATTTCTAGATATAGTGCAGGCAAACTAACTGATTAGAAGTCAAAACCGGTATTTATTGTAGACCGGACTTTTATCATTGGAAATGATAAACGGCCTCATAGTGAACGTAAAAAAATTAAATGCAGGTCATGTGGTGGTATAGTGTTCATTTGGGAGGGTTGAAAGCGGGTGCAACATATATTATTGCGCTTTCCAGCGAAATTTGAGGTTTTATCCGAAAATGTCCTATACTAATTTTGTAGATCACGAAACAGTCTTACACATTCATATGGGTCACTTTTTACTATGACCTCAAAATTTCCGATACAAACGCAAATGCCAATGTCAAAACGAATTTTCTGTCGTTTTTGAGTTTTTTCAATTTTTGAGCATGTGTTAAATAGGGATTATTATTTTTATTACTGTATCAATAAGTACATGCAAAAACAGCAAAAATGAATACGAAGAACTCTGTACGATGATTTTTCACCAAACAATTTCTTTTTTAAAAACAACTGATTTGTTTTGATTGAAAATACTAAATATCTAAAAAAATTGATTAAAGCTGAATATTGTTGCGACAATGAAAAATAAAAAAAAACAAAAAATTTGTTTTGACATTAGCATTTGAATTTTTCTCGGAAATTTTGAGGTCATAATAAACCTCCTTGTGACCCATATGAATGTGGTAGACTTTTTATAATCTACAACTTGTGTAGGAAATTTTTGGATAAATCTTCAAGTTTCGCTGGAAAGCGCAATAATATATGTTGCACCCGCTTTCAACACCCTTAAATAAACACTATACCACCCCATGACCTGCATATATTTTTTTATGTTCACTATGAGCCCCTTTACCATTTCGAATAATAAAAGTCCCTTTCTACAATTAATACCCACTCTCAACTTAATTTGTCTGCACTAATACAAAGGTTAATACAAAGGATACAATCTACCTACACAGCAGACACTGCGACATATTTTTTTATAACTTAAAGACACTCGATTCTGTCGTATGTCAAGTTTTTATTTCAATGTCCTTAAAAACCGTAAATATCACGTATCATAATTAAGCGAAACAATACTAAGGGTCGATTTATTCACCTCCCGATAACTGTCTAATAACTTAGCCACCATATAAGTAATAGAGCGACCAATGGACCATCTGACACATAACAATGTAGGACTATATGGGTAGGTGAATATACCGACACTAAGTATGAAATCGTCCGTCTTGCAAAAACACATTTTAACAATATTTTTTTCCTTAATTATCATATACACAACGCCATCCCAAAATATACAATAATTCTACTTAATGCTTATTTGTATGGATACGTACCTACACATTACGCACCATTTTCCATAACCATAAATTACAGATACATTAAAATTATCAGTGATTATATGACAGCTTGATGTTACAGGACCCCACCATATATTTTAGATACACCACGATCATGTTCCGGTTATTTCCAGTCGCTGTTCTCTTTTCAAACGAAATCTGTACGATTTTATGCAATGATGCCGAAGTTTTGAGTGAATGTCATTACATACTATCACAGAACTTAATTGGGCACGTTTCGGTTATCAATTCCGACTATGATTATGTTCAAATCAATAAACCTGTTTACTTATATAAATCACTAAATTTTAGTGGGCATCGAAAGTCAAATGCATACATTGTATATTTGAATAAAATGGAGGAAATACAAGATCTCAGTACGCAATTGCATATTGATCCGTCAGAATACTGCAACGCAAGATTTATGGTGGTTACAAAAATTTACGATTTTATAAATTTGACGTTGTCTGCACTATGGGATGTGTCTATTTATAAATCACTGGTTTTATACGAAAACGAAGTATTTTCTATAGATTTTCAGAAGTTTAATTGTCTCAGCCTGATAACAAAACGTGAAAATTGCAAAGAATTTGTCGCTAATTTTGAACCATTAGGATGCACAATGAAGTTAGCGTGGGATGTTAAGGCGCCGTACATATTAAATCCATACGATCCAGATGATCATGGTGTATTTACCCGATTAACCAAAACAATTGCTGAACAATATGGACACAAACTGCATTTTAATCCACCATCTAATAAACATGTCATGACTTATTTCACTAATGGATCAGTCGATGTATTGAGGGCCGAATTTAAGGAGAAGTACACAGATATCGATTTATCAGGTGTCAGTTCAATAATAGCGTTCATGAAAATCTTCAAACAAACTAAATACATCATGGCTGATAGCTTCTTGCTTCTGGTTCCAATGTCCCAAGAAATAGAAAGTTGGAAGCGGATATTTTATATTTTATCGTTCAATGTTGGGTGCCTAGTGATATTGGTTTATGTTATATTAGTTCTGTTGGTATATGCCCATGACAAAAGCGATTTTTTGCGTGTGATATTCTTTTTACTACAACTAAGTTTAAACAGTTCAGTGTCTTTGAAGAAATCAAAAACACTGATAATTGTCTTCACCGTAATATACAGCCTTATTCTGAATATCTTTGTCCAAGCTAGATTATTCAGTGTAATGACAGTGCCTATATACGAAGAACCAATTACCTCATTACGTGAAACTACATCATCGCGATATCCTATTAAAATTGCGGGTGCTGTACTTAAAGGTATTCAACTGCAACGGCCTGAACCAGGTTTTACGGAATCGCGTGTGACTGTAACTAACAGATCAGTCCAGAAGAACATAGACGACTTCTTCAAGTTTAATAATTTTATTACGTATGGGCAGCAAGTACTGGTCGAGTTGTATCCATTACGTACATTCAACAAGATAACTCTAGCTTCTTCGTATACTGCGCTCAATGTGAGGGACTGTTTTCCACTACTGGATCAAATGAACTATGTCATCGGAATTTTGCACCAAAGCGGTTTGATTGAACAATGGAAACGCCAGATGGCATGGTTGTACTCATTAAACTCAACGTCCGGTGTACATCCGGAAGAAAAGTATGCTCAACTCGCAATGTATGACATATCTAGCGCTTTCTGGATTTTATGGATGGGGTGTACTATATCATCGGTTGTCTTTTTGATTGAGAGCGGTTTCCTTATTAAGCTAAAAAGAAGATTATCAATATATTTCCGTTTTTAATATTTGACGTTTTATTTGCAATTATCATCAAGAATTCCTAAATAATATAGTTTTAGTAACTATCTAATCAATAGGGTGGATTTCATTATCGATAATTGGTGTACTGAAAATGAACTGCAACTCAAAATCAGCAAATGTCTCGACGCTACGTAGGTACTCAAGAAAAAGGAGCGACATCCATGGAAGTTACACAATTGTTGCCGCTCCATTGCTTCCGCAGTAATGTTAATTTCGATGCCCCTACCACATCTTCTTACTCTCTCCCCCACCAGCTTTTTTCTGTCTCTTTTGATGGGCCCGCGTGTTGATGGCGCCATATTTAAATTATTGGTTTCAAATTAATTGTACCTTTTCAAATTAATTGTAAATTTACTTACTCACCATTTCGCTTAATATTGTGTGAGGTCAATTTTCAACGTCAGATGACATTGACGATGAAAATCTTTGTTGACGCGGCTAGAAGAACACGATCAACAAATATTTTGGAACCAGCGACTAATGATCTTTTCAAAAACAACAAGCGTTTAAATGAGCGCGGGAGAAACTTCGTGAGCGCGAACACAGAATTGAATGCACCCTAGAATGTGCATTGGGCTGTGCGGCTGGATGAGTTATGGGCGCAGCCATGTTGGTGCCTTATTGTGTTTACGGCTACAACTTAGTAGCAGCCCTATCTCTTTTGCGCTCCCCACAATATGTAAACAAAGACAAGCGTCTCTCTCTCTCACCGGCAACATTAGGTGGGGGTCAACTGTGGATCCTCAAAATTGTATGCGCAGTAGATTCTTACGCGTTCTAGTGTATATTTATGATTTCTGTGGCGCAAACTGAGCGCGGAAGAGCGCGGGATATCGGCGAACCTAGCGCCACCGCAGCGTAACTTGTGCGTAACTGAATGAAGCTTTAATGTTATATTCCATTTCTAAATACAAAGATTAATACAAAGGATACAATCTACTTACACAGCAGACACCGCGTCATATCTTTTTTAAAACTTGTTGAAGACACTTGATTCTGTCGCATGTCAAGTTTTTATTTCCATGTCCTTAAAAACCGTAAATGTCTCGTAACAAAATTAAGCAAAATTAAGCAAAATTAACCAATACTAAGGGTCGATTTATTCACCTCCCGATAAGTGTCTGATAACTTAGCCACCATATAAGTAATTGGGCGACCAATGGACTTATCTGACACATAGCTACGAAGCACTATATGGGTAGGTAAATATACCGGCCCTAAGTATGGAAACGTCCTTCTTACAAAAACACATTTAACAATATTTATTATTTTAATTATCATATACCTACACAACGCCATCACAAAATATTCAAGAATTCTACTTAATGCTTATTCGTATGGATACGAGCCTACAAATGACGCACCATTTTCCACAACCATAAATTACAGATACATTAAAACTATCAATGATTATATGACAGCTTGATGTTACAGGACCCAAAAATATATTTTAGATACACCACGATCATGTTCTTGTTACTTTCAATCGCTGTTCTCTTTTCACACGAAATCTGTACGACTTTATGCAATGATACCGAAGTTTTGAATGAATGTCATAACAGACTATCACAGAACTTAATTGGGCACGTTTCGGTTATCAATTCCGACTATGATTATGTTCAAATCAATAAACCTGTTTACTTATATAAATCACTAAATTTTAGTGGGCATCGAAAGTCAAATGGATACATTGTATATTTGAATAAAATGGAGGAAATACAAGATCTCAGTACGCAATTGCATATTGATCCGTCAGAATACTGCAACGCAAGATTTATGGTAGTTACAAAAATTTACGATTTCATAAATTTGACGTTGTCTACACTATGGGATGTGTCTATTTACAAATCAATGGTTTTATACGAAAACGAAGTATTTTCTATAGATTTTCAGAAGTTTAATTGTCTCAGCCTGACAACAAAACGTGAAAATTGCAAAGAATTTGTCGCTAATTTTGAACCATTAGGATGCACAATGAAGCTAGCGTGGGATGCTAAGGCGCCGTACATATTAAATCCATACGATCCAGATGATCATGGTGTATATACCCGATTAACCAAAACAATTGCTGAACAATACGGACACAAATTGCATTTTAATCCACCATCTAGTAAACATGTAATGACTTATTTCACTAGGGGGTCAGTCGATGTATTGAAGACCGAATTTAAGGAGAACTACACAGACATCGACTTATCAGGTGTCAGTTCAATAGTAGTGTTCATGAAAATCTTTAAACAAACCAAATTCATCATGGCTGATAGCTTCTTGTTTCTGGTTCCAATGTCCCAAGAAATAGAAAGTTGGAAGCGGATATTTTATATTTTATCGTTCAATGTTGGGTGCCTAGTGGTATTGGTTTATGTTATATTAGTTCCGTTGCTATATGCCCATGATAAAACCGATTTTTTGCATGTGATATTCTTTTTACTACAACTAAATCTAAACAGTTCAGTGTCTTTAAAGAAATCAAAAACACTGATAATTGTCTTCACCGTACTATACAGCCTTATTCTGAATATCTTTGTCCAAGCTAGATTATTCAGCGTAATGACAGTGCCTATATACGAAGAACCAATTACCACATTACGTCAAACTACATCATCGCGATATCCTATTAAAATTCCGAATGCTGTATTTAAAGGTATTCAACGCTCTGAACCAAGTTTTACGGAATCCCGTATATCTGTATCTAACAGATCAGTCCAGAAGAACATAGACGACTTCTTCAAGTTTAATAATTTTATTACGTATGGGCAGCAGGTAATGGTTGAACTGTATCCATTACGTACATTCAACAAGATAAGTTTAGCTTCTTCGTATACTGCGCTCAATGTGAGGGACTGTTTTCCACTACTAGATCAAATGAACTATGTCATAGGAATTTTGCACCAAAGCGGTTTGATTGAACAATGGAAACGCCAGATGGCATGGTTGTACTCATTAAACTCAACTTCCGGTGTACATCCGGAAGAAAAGTATGCTCAACTCGCAATGTATGACATATCTAGCGGTTTCTGGATTTTATGGGTTGGGTGTACTATATCATCGATTGTGTTTTTAATTGAGAGCGGTTTCCTTATTAAGCTAAAAAGAAGATTATCAATATATTTCCGTTTGTAATATTTGACGTTTTATTTGCAATTATCATCAAGAATTCCTAAATAATATAGTTTTAGTAACTATCTAATCAACAGGGTGGATTTCATTATCCATAATTGGTGTACTGAAAATGAACTGCAACTCAAAATCAGCAAATGTCTCTACGCTACGTACTCAAGGAAAATGAGCGAGTTACACAATTGTTGCCGCTCCATTGCTTCCGCAGTAATGTTAATTTCGATGCCCCTACCACATCTTCTTACTCTCTCCCCCACCATCTTTTCTCTCTCTATCTTTTGATGGGCCCGCGTGTTGATGGTAGGGAATCCAATCCCGCAAATGCTGGATCCCGCAATTGCGGGATCCCGCAGGGTTTTCGCGGGAACAACATTGCGGGATTATCTGTGCGGGATTCGCGGGATTTGCGGGACTCGATATCAAATTTTTAAATTCGTCAATAAAAGCGAAAATGTCTTTCATAGCGCCGCAAAAAGCAATAAATTACTCATCATAAATTACGGACTCGTGCCAAGTCGGTTTGACTCTGGATTCGTTCCTTTGCACCAAATACGGCCGACCGATACATTCTGCTCACGCGCATCTACAAGTGACGTCATTGCGAGAAGTTGCGATTGTTGCCATTGTAGCCAATATGTTCTTGTGACGTTCAAACGTTTTTGACAATTAAAACGTTGGCATGGTTGTCAACTTGTTAACCTAAATCACCTACAAAAGTCAAAAACTTAAGGATGTATTTGGTTGCTTAGGACTCGAATTTAAGATACTGGACCGTGTTACTACTAAGTAACCGAACCACAGAATCTTATAAGCAGAACAGCAACTCTCGGCGGCACCTTTGATCTTTGTCTGCCAGATTCTATGACCTCGCGCCATCTTGTGTTTGGTACTATCAGGACCGAAATAGGTACTAAGGCCCTATATATTTCTTATATATAGGTACCCCAAAGATAACAGATCATATTGATAACGAGTTTAGAAAAAATCTGGTTTACAAAAAAAAAAAAAAATTTTGTTTAAAGTTGCCTATTGGAAATTATTACCCCACTTTACAAACGACGTCGGCAAACAGCAGCAACCTGAAGAAACGAACAGCAAACGAACATTTTTCTTCATCAGTAAGAGATTCCAATACTTAAAATAATATTTTTATGAAGTAGGTATGTTTATTCATAGTAGTTTTAAAACAAATGTTTTAGGAAAAGAGAATGAAAACACGTGCTGCTTTATTTTTTTTTCATTCGTGTTGCCAAATAATTAATAGCCTTCTACTTTTGTTGGTTTTTAAATGTTTATAAATTTTAAAATAACAGCATTTGAAAATATAAACATAACATAAAGTCATAAGGGCAATCTTGACAAGGATAAATCACAAGCTTTGTGAACATTTAATTTTGTCTGTTACCAATCAATATCTTTTGGGAACGAGAATAAATTGCTGCTGTGACTTTTGCAGCTTTGCACAATACACCCTTGTCCAGGCATACTAAACTTATACGATGAACACTAACACTAATACTAACACTAAACTATACCTTAATATATTACTCTACATACACTTAAAACTAACAAAAAGTCAATAAAACACTATGTAAATTTGCTATGATAATCACAATCTAAAAACAATTCGCAATTGCTTACTACGGACCTGTATCTACCGTCGTTCAACGCCGTTCAACGTAGGTATAACCAACAAATGTAAAAGATGAGACATATATGTTATCTTTTCTCCATAATACTTCCAAAATCAATGTAACTTTTAAACTATTCCTATGTTGTATTTTGTATTGTATCTATATGCTAAAAATATCTTCCTACTACTATACGCTGTTTTTGATTGCATAAAACATATTTAGCATATTTACTAGGATCCCGCAATTTCGCGGATCCCGCGGGATTGATGGCTACAATCCCGCGGATTTGCGGGATTGAGGTTTTGGTGCGGGATTGGATTCCCTAGTTGATGGCGCTATATTTAAATTATTGGTTTCAAATTAATTGTACCTTTTCAAATTAATTGTAAATTTACTTACTCACCATTTCGCTTAATATTGTGTGAGGTCAATTTTCAACATCAGATGACATTGACGATAAAAATCTTTGTTGACGCGGCTAGAAGAACACGATCAACAAATATTTTGGAACCAGCGACTAATGATCTTTACAAAAACAACAAATATATTAAAAGCCTTCATCATGATCTTTCTAATATACTTAAAACATATTAAACAGAGACACAAAAATAAAATACTTAGTCGTTATAATTTGTATAACAATAACGTTGAAACTAACAAGTGTACATAAAAAACAAAATTATTATGTTCTTATACAGTAACGATAGCACAAGTTTATTAAATACAACCGGTTTTAATCAATCAGTAATACTTTATTAACTCCATAATGTAACATGCACAAGTTGTCGTAAGAAATTGTTATCCGCTGATTTAAGTTTAATCTTTTTAACAAATATTGGAACAAATAAAGGACATTTTAAAAGTAAAGAAACTTGTGCGCTGGCTATATAACCCATCTACTAACTTAACTAGGTATATGTACTTTTTGGCTTATGCTGAAAACAACATCATGAAAATAAAAAAAAAATCTTGTCTTGTTTACTGAAAACTAAACTCATATTTAATATTGATATCCCCAATTGTCATTTGTTTTTTTGTGAATCCATGATATTTATTTGGATTAGATTTTAGGAATTATTTTTGAACCAAACTGGCAACAGCTTGTTTGAAAATTTTAGACGATCCCACCTCCTTAGTAACACGATGCCTTCTCTCATCGTTCTCACAAAAAAATGTCACAATAACATAGTCACAAATTATAAGTTATAGGCTTATAGGAATTAAAGCGTAATACAAAAATATCAATTTTTTAGTTAATATGTCTAGAAAAATTAAAAGGAAATATATATAATTTAGTTTTTTACAAAATTGGTGAGGACAAGTTTGCATCAATTCTGTATACAAATATTAGAAACCAAAAAAATATTTATATATTATTAAAATTTTGCAAAAAGTATGGTCGGGCAATGGTGACACGCCGAGGAAGCGAGGACACAAGCATGATTACGAAGATAATCCTCACGAAACAAGGACGGAAGGCAACCCTAATACGTATAGTAGGTATTACATTTCTAATCAACTGTAGCACAATTAATTTAATGGCTTAAATAGTAAACGGCAAAAAATTTAATACTAATTTTGATCTACTTTTTGATCTTTACGTTTAAAGGTGTTGAAAAACAACAATGTCTAAAAATGTTCAAACAAATTAAATTCTCTGTTTTTTGAGTACAAAATGTTAATAAACTGTTGCCCAGTCATCAATGATGATTTATTGATTAACCTTTTTAAAAATCTATTATTTGTAACATTATAAATATAAAATTAATATATTTTAGATACAATGAAATCATTGAAAATAATTTCCTCCTTTGCATTTACTCATTCAAATCTTGTTCATGACCTTCAATCAAGTTTGCCACGGACTGGACATATAAACGCTAAGTAAATCTGTCAAAATGTCAAAAACTTGACTCGATTCACTTGTTTGATTTCAAAAGTATTGGTTTTTTAACACACTTGTGTACAACACAAGTAAACCACGCTTAATAAAAAAATGATACTAAGTGATCCCCATCGGTTTAACTTAGATTTAGATTGAATACAGCTCACACATGCTGTGTTTTGGGCACATATCTCTCACATAAGGCTGTGCTCTGATTTTCATCGCTTTACCAAATCAAAAGGCTGGGCCAGCTGGCATACCTCACGAGGCTGTGTCGTAAAACTGTCTTGTTTCAAGTCCAACATATTCCACGTTTCTGGTTGACCTAGTCAGTAAAGGCGACCAAGACAGTAATAGATGTGAGGGAGGGATACCAGGCATCTGATGCTCGCCGGTAACTCATCAAACGGGGCCTTCGGAAGTTGTGCCATCATGAGGACTTAATCTGATCTAATATCTAGTATATCCGAATAGGGATTAAGGCAATTGCGGATAGACGCTATAGCCCACATGACGTTTATACCCTTCTCGATGTGGAGCTACCCTATCCCACGTATGTGGGGAATGAGGAGCCGCTGAGAGAGATTACATGTGGTAGAGTTCTCAGCGTAAGCGTGCTCAACGGTGCACCCATCCTCCGATGAAAGGGTAACCTTTCAAACCTAGATGGGTACGGATAACGCGTCAGCGTTCCGGGCGGTGACTCCTCAAACGTGGATTCCGGAAGGTTTCCGACACTTGTACTTGGAGTTGCCAAGTCTGTGGAATGCACTAACTCTTCGGTGTAGACCCATAGAACAACAGGGGGTACCCTATATACCATGGTTCCTATGCTGTGGGTGAATGGCCGCCCTATATAAATGCCAGCCATGGCCTCTTTCAACTGGAGACGGACTCTCGGGGGCAGCCACACGCTTCCTAGGTGGTGTCTCCTGGATGCTCTATGGCGAAAGCTGGGTCAGCGAGCCGACCCCTATGGGGCGGCGGTCCTTATTCATGTCACAATTGTCGAGGACCTGGGTGGATTGCTTCGACATTCGTGTGCTGAAGAAGTCTATTCTGATGATTCTCTGCAACTTTCCAATTTCGTTTGTTAGTAATGCCATCTTTCGGTCCCTGTGAAGACAGCTATTCCTAATAAACCAAAGTGGGCCCACGATGTTTCTTAGCCCCTTGTTGTGGAAGCGTTGATTGATGCTGATAATGCTTGGCTAAGCGCAGCTCCACTAAAGAAGAAAAAGGGGTTTAAGTAACTGCTTGTAACGTACGAGTTTATTAAATGCCGATAGAGGCTACTTTCTATTAATAAGCAACTATTTTGCGTGTGTGTGTGTGTGTGTGTGTGTGTTATGCCGAATTGTTCTCATTTCTTTTTCTTTCATTTATTACCTCGTTAACATTAACGGGAGTATTTGATTTCCTTGGATTATTGTAGAATTGGTAATTTCTTCCAAAAGTTAACTTCATTTGGAGAGAAGGATTGTTCCACAAACTTCCTTCGCTCACTTTTTACAGGTTTTCCTCTCCTCTTATTTACCCGTTGAAGTTTGCTGAGTTGACTAACCTTCCTCCTTAATCTTCTTTTCAAGAACTGTTCATCCCTTGCAGATGGAGTCAAATTGAGTTCTTCAAGTGGACTTTGGGACACCTCACTACTGGAGGTTGTGGCTGTAAGGGGTTGCTCGGCCAGATGGTGGTCAGAGTGGATATTCTGGATGCCCATCCTAAACATGTAAACAACAACGTATTATAAAAGTGATAACAATAATCATCAACCTACATTATAGACTGGTTGCTCAGAATCTTCAAGAACTTGTTGAGGTTGACAAGGTGGAACTAATGTTGTTACAGCCAATGTTGGGAAGTGATGACGGGCCATATTTTTTTGAGCATCCTGGTAATGTAAAGAAATATTTATTATACGAGTGATTGTTGGCAATAATCTTCAATCTACTTTGTGGACTCTTTGGTCTTGTTCGAGATCTTCCTGTGGTCGACAGACCGGAAATAATGTCGGTACAGTATCCCTCTTTAGTCTAACATTTGCAAACTAGCGAGGATCGAAGCTTTCAGAAGTAAAATACTTGCTACAAATTCGCAAATGTTTTGGTAGGCGTGATGGTACCATACACACAGAGCGCTGCAACTCAAACGACCTGATTGAAAAAAAAATATATCTTATGACATGCAGACAAGGGTGACCAGCTTTTTTTACATAAACATAATTACTTCTGAGTAAAAAGGCGGCCTTCTGAGAGTTCCCGTACTACTGGTTGCCAATTGGTGATACATCACTCTGTGCCCAGGTGATAGTGGTACAACTTTGACAGTTATTATATGGCCGAAAGATGTTCAAAATTTATTTCAACATGAGTTGTAAAAGTATTTTCTTTTTGGTGCCTTAAAAATAAAAGAAAATCCAATAAAATTTGGGATAAAGCACCATATAAGATTTGATATGTGATATTGAATAGGGCCAAAGTAATAGGGCCACATTAAAAAATTTCTTGAATATACAATATCAAAGGTTATGTGTTACGTAAGCCCGTCACTGACGGTACTGCGCCGCAGTACGACAAAATCGTACTGCGGCGTTGTACAACTTCGCAGTATACGTTAAGCGACCACACACGATCCAACCCGGCAGTTTCTGCCGTAACAGCGTGTAGGAAGACGCCGGACAGCGAAAAAGATTTCTTGTTTGCTGCAGCTACAGATAGTCCGTTCAAGACGAAATTTTTTTTTAAATTTTGTTTAAACGAATTTTTTTTTGTTTGTGTTAAACAAGTTATTGTCGTAATAATAAGTATTAACTTATAGGGGTGTTCATCTTATTATAGAAACTTGGTAACCTTTGCTTTTCTAATAGAATATTTTCTTTTTCGTATTTTAAGATTAATTCTAAGAATATTTTTTAGGCGGAATATTTTTTAAACGCACCATTTTTGAGTTATAATCAATAAATCAAAACTCCTGAACTTCAAATTAAGATTATTTTCCATCAAAAAATCTTCGAATTAATCTTAGAATAAAAAAATACATAAAAATAGAAATGATCATCCTGTATATTAAAAAGTATATCTAAACGAGGGATTGTTTAAACCCAAAGAACTTTGGTTTGATTTTTTTAAAATTTTGTTATCGTTGGAGAATTATTTAGTTGTTCCGAAAATTTTGACTAACCCTGTATAACCTTATCCTTAAATTTAACAACAATCTACACGACTCTGTTAAAAATTCTGCTAGCAACTATAGTCCAGTTTTCTCAACTAGCTCTACAGAAATTCTGCTAAATCTACCAACATTATAATCACCTATGCATATCCTACAATGCGGTATAATGTATATACGTAGTGTAAAATAAATATTTGTTATAGAAATATTAAAGATCGTATAGAACAGAGCATTACTAAGTTATGACTTATGACACTAGATTTTCACTAAAGGGGTCGTCCATTAATCACGTGAGGTCCAAATAGGGGAGGGGGGCCTTTGGATTACATCACTATTGATCACAATGGGGGAGGGAGGGTTGTTGTGACATATCACGTGTATATAAATATTATTATATTTTTCAATAAAAAGTATCCGGAAAATATATTAGTTTTTTCAAGAAAAAAATACACGTGATGTTAGATAGGGGGAGGGGGGTACCTTAGAACCTCACCAAATATCACCAGGGGGGAGGGGGGGTGTAAAAAGGGGGCTTAAAAACCTCACGTGATTAATGGACGACCCCAAACACCTGTAATCGATACTCCAGATCTGATCAAAAATCTACTGATTTGCCAATACTGACCACATTTGTTAAGGAGTAAGTAATTCTGTACTTATATTAGAATTAGTATAAGAAGGCATAACTTAAACTAATATAAGTACAGAACAGAAAACTACTAAAAAGATATGCCAATCTACCAGATTTTCTACTATCTACTACACTCAAAATTTGACCACCAGATTTGTTTGTTGGTCACCAATGTTTCTTTCATTCTACCAGATTTAGTAGAAAGTCTACTAAATTGGCAACCCTGAACACAACAAACCCCCGACCCATGTAATGCACGAGTATCAACTGATACTGCGCCGCTGTACAATTTAGTTGTAGAGAGACACACACGGTCCAATATGAGCATACGAGCGACCGCGTCGTACTGTTGCAGTTAAAAAGTTTTAACTGCACGTCAAGCAGACTCAACTTGCTCGGTCGTGCCTACACATGGTCAACTTTCGACCGATTCATTCCAATTTCATTGAATCCAACAAAATCGTACTGCGGCGCAGCACCGTCAGTGGCCAGCTTAAGTACCTATATCATCGGTTGGCTTCCCATCGGTTACTTAACTTCTGCATCGCAGGGCATAAATAATAAAATATTTGACCGAACACTCTTAAATGTATGTACAGAGTCTTTGTTTAGAGAATATTATGACAGTCAAAAGCTGTCTTAGATCACCATACAACAATGTTACTTGGACATATTAGCAATGTTATCATATACTCACCTATCATGAGGTTTTGGAAAACAAAACAACTTTCGCCCTTCGTCTTCCGAATCGCCACATACAATACACAACATCCTGAATATAAATTAAGGGGAACTTAAGGGACATAATTGACAGGGTGTTTCATTTAAAAGCCTAAAAAATGCCTTTAAAAATGTAGTACTTACGTAGTGTTTAGAAAAAGCCAACAATTGTCAATTTCCGTACAAACAACTGAGAACCTCTCAAACTATTTTCTTTAGTGGCGTATAGTCTGATACAGTAGTAAAGATTGCATATTTAGTTTTCAAAATATGGTATGATATACAGGACATTCCAGTTACAGAAAATAATACTGCTTTCCTTCACGCACAAATCCAACATTCTGTATAAATGTAAATAATTTTCCGATGTTGATAATAATGGGCTACACAGCTATTGTAAGATTTCTTATAAGATAATGCAGTATCGACCACCGCGACTCACCCTGTATATTTATTATCGTAATAGCATATGTGAAATTCAAATTTAATGTAAACATATTTTCAAGTTAATTCTTATTCGCATTCACGATACGAACCTACCTACAATTTATGCACCGTTTTCGACGACGATAATATAGAAACACATTAGAACTTTCAATGATTACATGGCGGCTTGATGTAATATGACCCGTGTACCTTAAGATACTCTACGAACATTACTACGATCATATTATTGTTACTTTCAATCGCTGTGCACCTGTCACACGAAATTTGTACTGTTGGATGCAATAATCACAAAGTTATCAGTGAATGTTATAAAAGATTATCAGGCAACTTAGTTGGGCACGATTACCCGTCACTAGATCCGTCAGAAAACAATGTGGATACTAAAAATTACGACCGATTTCAATGATTCACGGAATGATAAATTCCCCCGGTTCAGCTTTAGTTTACATGTCATTTATTATTAATAATTATCACTTTTAGTGAATAATATTGTAATGGTGGGTGTTATCGTTGCCAATACCACTAAACTGACTCCGAAACTCTAGGAAAATACGAATTATAATCATAAACAACACAAAAGTTTCAAATTGAAATTTCCTCAATTATCTTGAGAGAATGCTTAAATCGGAAAAACAGAACACTTTGTTATGTTTCGTGAAGATATACAGATGACAAAATCGATGAAGATTTTTCAGGGCGAATGTAATTTTAGTATAACGAAACCCATGATCAAAAGAATTTTACATATTTATTTGAGAATAATAACTAGCAATTAGTACAACACCGTATTTGCCAAATACCTGCTGGTATTTGATGGAAGTGTACATGCTTTAAATTTAAACAGCTCCCTTTAATAATAAAAAAATCTCAAACACATATGCGTATAGATGTATAGATGGATGACATTAACTTAAAAGCCCTGACTAATGGGCTGTACAAACTTTGAATTGCTTTTACTGTCTTATTTTCTCTGTAATTAGTTATGTATATAAATGCAACCTGAATGCACTTACTGGTTGCATGTACTGCGTCTACTATCGGCTGTTGAAAGCAAAAACGATTAGGAGTAACTGCTGATACGCCCATTATTGTAAAGTTCTACACGGTATATTTAGATATTTATTTACGGATTACGATGGTGTATACAGGAAAAATAACTACAATACGATAATTACGATAGATAGTCGATAGTAAAAAAACTTTGACCAAACCACAATAGTTTTTTGATTCTTTGCATTTACTATTCAGAATTCTAAATAGAGGTTAGTTGTTAGAAATTATAGTCCATATTTTGTAAACCTTAAATGGTTTAGTTCTTCTGAGTATTCATACAATATCAGAATTCCGGAAGGAATTTGCCCTGGAACGTATTGTATTCGCTTGTTGGTAAAATTTATGTGGACGGATTTGTTTTCGTTTACAACAATTAGCCATCGTTGCATGCAATCACTAGTATTGTTGACAGCATTCTGCGTTTTACTGTTGCTCCTTCAACATTTGTATCTACTGCCATGATAGCAGTGTCATCAGCAAACGTGGCAATGATAACACCATCTGGTTGCGGAAGATCATGTGTGTATAGGAGGTAAAGAATTGGGCCAAGTAGTACCTTGTGGTACTCCAGCTTTAATGCATTTAAATATATGATTTAGTAGTTGACTATACTCTAAGGGTAGTAGCTGTTCCAGCTTATAAACTTGGCCCTCGTACTAAACTTTGTCGAAAGCGTTTTTCGCATCCAGGAATATTGTAGAGCATACCATATTTTCTTCTAAAGTTCTTGTTATTATCGTTGTTATTCTGTAGACCTAATGGATTTTCGATTGTTTGTTTCTGAATCCAAACTAATGATCATTCATCAAGAATTAGGTTCTGTAGTTTTACTAGCATGGTATATATTTTTTGAGAAAACGGTTAATCCATGTACTCTGTAAAGACTATGGCTCTGCTTTTGTTACTTCTAGCCCAGGTTTCTGGTACGGAACCTAGGCTACGTAGCAGAAGCAGGCTGTGGCTCTCTACATATAAGACAAGTATTAATATGCCCCAACAAACCTTATATTTGGGTTTCAATTTCAGCAATTTATTTAATGTTATTGACAATATTATTGAACATAGAATCATACTATTCATGGTATAATATTTGTTTTTTAAAAATGGTCCTCAGAAGCTCAACACAAAACGCCGAAAACGATAAACCAATTCCAAGCCCTAAAATTATAAACGCATACCGAAGATCCCTCAAATTTAAAGATTGTAGCGCGAAGTGTCTTTCAGCATTCGAGTAGTTGGCAGTGATCAGATAAAACCATTTAGTATCAGACGTCCATTTCAATATCATTCCAGTCTCGTGCAACCGGCTGATGCTGCGATCAATTTGCTCCAACAAATGAAAGCAAGGTTTCACCACAATTGATAAGAAATACGCTTGCATGAAATATGTTTCATAAAGCCCATCATATTGCGGATACATAAGTAACAGAGATGCTTGGGAGTCCGTATAAAAATTCCTGTACCGGACGAATTTTTCCAATAATGTCAGTTTTGATTCGTTCGTGTTTTGATAGCGATCAAGTGGAACTGGGTCAGGAAAATGGATGTTAAACACTGCGACTGCAGCAGTTCTTAGCAGGATGGGATACTTCGATGAATACAGAGCTTGTAAACTGGTGATGGGTTCTTCGTATAATGGGATAGTAGTGTAACTATTCAATCTACCTTGGATGTATACAGATACAACCATGGCGTATAAGAGTACGCAGCTAGATATAAACCTAATATGCTTGAACATTTTATTATTTAACGATACACACAAGTTCAAACCATATGCCATCATGACTAACCTACCAATATCCGATTCCATTTCTACAAACTGGAACTTTACCAGCCAGATTACGAAGATATATGTAAGATTTATGATTACAATTAAAATCCAAGCTAAGCCAGGCAATAAGTAAGATATCTTATCCCATTCAGAAGCTTTCTCTGGATTTGGAAGTAACCCAATTAAAACATCTCGGAAAACATATGTAGTGTACGCGACGTTTCGTAATGGAATGTACGTACTTTGTGGACGTCCTGCGAATATATCGCATATGTTATTCCTAAACTCCATTCCTAATAAATTATGAGTAAAAGTGTTGTCAAACTGTTCCATGTACTTTGAATTTCGCGGATTGAAATGCAATTGCAAACCATAGCGTTCCGCAATGGTTCTTAGAACGCTGATGACAAATCCCGGCGTTGTTGCCAGGGGGTTGATCACAAACGGTGGAATAGCATCCCAAGCTACTTTCACAGTGCAATTTCTAATATCAAATTTAGGTAATATTTCATCGTTGGCTGATTTAAGCGGTATATCCCAACAAGTGAATGCATCAAAATCTATCATGCGCAGACCTATATTGCTTGCAACTATGACTTTATGAATAACGTACTTCCAGAATATCTCAAAAATCAACTTTACGTCAATTTTGTTCTCAACGACAACAATATATAACGATCTGCAATACGTCATATTATTCTTTGTCAACTCTACTAGCATATGCTCAAGATTTGCGACGCCAGTGAAGTTTATAATGTAGTTATGGACTGTTTTTTGTAAGGACGTCAGAAGTATCATTTGAGATTTATAGATATACATTGGTTTGATCACCTCTGGAATGTCACGCTCAAAGTCTATTAAAGCTGTACTCCCTTCTAGGCGATTAAACAACTCATTTGCATTTGTTTCGTTGAAAGATCTAACTGATGAGCCTTGTAATGCAATAAGTACCATTATTCCTAAATATTCACCCATATTTCATATACCTCTGTAATAAACTGACACACGTTATTTCTGTCCAAGTACCTATGCTTGATAATGGTCCTCAGGTAATTAAGAATCGTATCCTTGAGTGCATTTTATATGAGCAACGATTATTCTTAATACCTTTTAATACAAGTTTGCTGGTCAATTAATAACTGGTGAAAAAAAAGAAATGTCATACGAACATTTAGGTTATTGTCTTTTTTCAATTTTCAATTCTATATTATGAATCTTGTCGTCTTTACAGGAGCAGAAGATTTTATGCAATTGTGTCTCAATGGCTGTACTTTTTGAAATAATGGGTTGAAATGCACAGCGTTGTAAAGAGAAAAGGTTCTATAGGTACTCATAATTGAATGTAAATATTGGATAAGCAAATCAAAACAGAAAAAAATATGTTTCTGTTCGTTTTTGTGGACCTTGTGTCATAAATGTTTAATTTGACATTATTATTGCTCGGCCCTAATTATAACATCAATATTTTCCTTATCGAGATTACTATCATGTGAATAGAATAATTAAATATTATACTAGTGGATTCAAATTAATTTTTTATATCGTACCCGTTGGAACTATATACACGTATTTGAATTACTAGTTTTTAATATTCAAATTTAAATCACTAAATACATTTATGACAGAAAATGCGTGATATTAGGTATATTTATACACTGTTAGTCAAAATTACCGGAACACCTAAGTAATTCTCCAACCGTAAAAAATCTGATGTGACCAGGCACATGACTTTATCATACAATATATTTAGCTGCATGAGATTCTATTTGCTCGAGATCGATCGTGTGTGCACTACAATAAAACAAGTAGCCAGGATTTACAAATATTTTGATTGAAAATATTGGCAGTAGTTATTGTCAAAAACAGCGTTTGACACTACCTACTGTCAGAACGAAAAGTATTGTTGAAATCCATACTGCGTATGATAAAGTAAAAAAGACGTTAAGAACTATTTTTGAAATTTTTAAAGTTTATTTCGCTAAATAAGTACGTAGGCTTTCACGGCCAGAATCATTTAGAAAATAAACTGCTTCCGGGTTATGCCGTGTGTCAAGATTTGTTAATGCTGACGTTTCGCGAACCATGTTGCTCGCTTCTTCAAAGCTAATTGAATACTGAAGACCTACCAAGACAATCTCCCTTATATACCTAAATTTACACCTCACTGCGCACATCTGGAGAACTGCTCCCATGTGCTGTTCCACCTGACCGCGTTAGGATCGATTTCCAGACCCTGCTAATGTCAGTACCGTCCTCGCGATTGATGTTGTCAGGATGTTTGTAGATTTCGATGGCTTCTCTTATAAGCCTTCGATGATAATTACCTACCCTTGCCAACATCTTCGCGTCATCGAAATTCATTGTGTGTCCCGACTCGTGGCAGTGTTGCGCAACAGCGGACTGTTGAATCTTGCGTAGCCGGGTGTCTCTACTGTGCTCCTTGACTCTACATTCGATACTTCGTCCTGTCTGTCCAACATAGCATGTTCCACACTCACATGTTATCTTGTAAACCCCTTCGTTCTTCAGGAGTGGTGTGATATCCTTTGGGTTAGGCAAAAGATCCTTTACCTTTGCTGGCGCTCTGTACCTTACCGTGATACCCGATTTCTTCAGTATTCTACCGATTCTTTCCGATACCCCACTTACGTATGGTAAGCAAGCGAACCCCTTTGACTCTTGCCGCTCCTCTAAGACTTGCGGTTTTCTCTGTGTGACACCCCGTATGTCAGACTTGGTGTATCCATTCTGACGCAGAGCCCACTCCAAGTGTTTCCGTTCGTCGTCCAAGCTGCTGGAGTCGCACACCTTCTCGGCTCTGTTGAACAGAGTATTAATAACACTTCTCTTCTGTTGAGGATGATGGTGCGATTTGGCGTTCAAGTACCGATCGGTATGTGTCTTCTTGCGGTAGACAGTATGTCCACGCGTACCCGTTGGTGTTCTGTATACCAGCACATCCAAAAATGGCAGCTGGTTATCCTCTTCTATTTCCATCGTGAATTTAATAGAAGGATTGACATTGTTCAGGTGGCTAAGGAACTCAGTAAGTTTGTCTCTACCGTGTGGCCAAACCACAAAGGTATCATCAACATATCTGACCCAATGCTTGGGTTTGTAAGGACATGACCTAATGGCTTTTTCTTCAAACAATTCCATGAAGAAATTGGCGATTACCGGTGAAAGAGGAGATCCCATGGGAGCACCCGCTACTTGCTCATACATCGCTCCCGCCCACTTGAAGTATGTGGTTGAGAGACAATACTCTACAAGATCCGGTACATCGGTTGGTAGACCTAGGGGAACAAGTGTTGTCCGAAGGCCTTCGACCGCCGGTTAAGGAGGCGGTCGAAGGCCTTCGGACAACACTTGTTCCCCTAGGTCTACCAACCGATGTACCGGATCTTGTAGAGTATTGTCTCTCAACCACATACTTCAAGTGGGCGGGAGCGATGTATGAGCAAGTAGCGGGTGCTCCCATGGGATCTCCTCTTTCACCGGTAATCGCCAATTTCTTCATGGAATTGTTTGAAGAAAAAGCCATTAGGTCATGTCCTTACAAACCCAAGCATTGGGTCAGATATGTTGATGATACCTTTGTGGTTTGGCCACACGGTAGAGACAAACTTACTGAGTTCCTTAGCCACCTGAACAATGTCAATCCTTCTATTAAATTCACGATGGAAATAGAAGAGGATAACCAGCTGCCATTTTTGGATGTGCTGGTATACAGAACACCAACGGGTACGCTTGGACATACTGTCTACCGCAAGAAGACACATACCGATCGGTACTTGAACGCCAAATCGCACCATCATCCTCAACAGAAGAGAAGTGTTATTAATACTCTGTTCAACAGAGCCGAGAAGGTGTGCGACTCCAGCAGCTTGGACGACGAACGGAAACACTTGGAGTGGGCTCTGCGTCAGAATGGATACACCAAGTCTGACATACGGGGTGTCACACAGAGAAAACCGCAAGTCTTAGAGGAGCGGCAAGAGTCAAAGGGGTTCGCTTGCTTACCATACGTAAGTGGGGTATCGGAAAGAATCGGTAGAATACTGAAGAAATCGGGTATCACGGTAAGGTACAGAGCGCCAGCAAAGGTAAAGGATCTTTTGCCTAACCCAAAGGATATCACACCACTCCTGAAGAACGAAGGGGTTTACAAGATAACATGTGAGTGTGGAACATGCTATGTTGGACAGACAGGACGAAGTATCGAATGTAGAGTCAAGGAGCACAGTAGAGACACCCGGCTACGCAAGATTCAACAGTCCGCTGTTGCGCAACACTGCCACGAGTCGGGACACACAATGAATTTCGATGACGCGAAGATGTTGGCAAGGGTAGGTAATTATCATCGAAGGCTTATAAGAGAAGCCATCGAAATCTACAAACATCCTGACAACATCAATCGCGAGGACGGTACTGACATTAGCAGGGTCTGGAAATCGATCCTAACGCGGTCAGGTGGAACAGCACATGGGAGCAGTTCTCCAGATGTGCGCAGTGAGGTGTAAATTTAGGTATATAAGGGAGATTGTCTTGGTAGGTCTTCAGTATTCAATTAGCTTTGAAGAAGCGAGCAACATGGTTCGCGAAACGTCAGCATTAACAAATCTTGACACACGGCATAACCCGGAAGCAGTTTATTTTCTAAATTTATTTCGCTATTTTTGCAATTGCAATGCAAACGAACACTTAAAACGTTTAAATTACTACTAAAGTAAACATATAATAACTATAATAACTTTGTATGTATGTGGGAAACTATTCTTAATTTTAATTCAGGAGTTTTAATTAATTTATCATAAGTTTATATCCCAAAAATGACGCATATTTTAAAAAAATATTCCTACAAAAATTCTTACAATTAATCATAAAATAAAAATTATTCAAAATATACAAGCTGTTCTATTAGAGAAACGAAATGTTATTAAACTTCAATAAAAAAATTTAAATATATTTAAATGAGTGCCTGTTTAACCCCAAGAAACTTTTGTTAAACAACTTTTTTGCCTTTTTTACGGTTGGAGAATTATTTAGGTGCTCCTTTAATGTTGACAAGTTTTGATTTATTGTTTATAACTCCAAAATGGTGCATTTTATAATAAAGGCGGGTTACAGAAATTCTTAACTTAATTAAAAAAACAGAAGGTTACAAGGTTTCTATAAAAAAATGAACACAAAAACCTTTTGTTTGAAAATTGTTTACGGTTAGAGAATATTTGGATGTTAAATTTCACTTTTGTAGAAATTATTAAATTGTTGTTATAGTCGATCATAGTTTAGGTTGAACTAAGGTTACTATTGTGTTCGAGTAATGCACAAAATTATAATAAAGTTGGAATTCGGGGAATACGTCAATGCCTGCAGGTTCAAGTACCCGAATTTGCACAAAATTCAAGTGAAGAACCTCGACGTTTGGTGACTAATTAACGATAATGACGTATTTGGAAAATTGACATAACGAGCCACATAGCCGAGTAGTCAGAAGATGTGTGTTGTGTCTGTAGTCACGATGAGACAACCGCCACAAAGAGGCAGGACCTGCCTTGTTGGGTCGGCTGTCAATTTTATAAGTTGTCAACGTAAACTAACATCCATATATACATGTATGTTAAACCAGTGTAAGTTTTATATACATCCACCCTGGCCTGGACCATCCCAAAAAGACCTACCTAACAATATGACATAAGATCATAATGTTCGGAAAACCATACCTACAATTTGACGAATGATAGAAAAAGTCTTGAAACAGTTTTTGTGAAACATAAGAGACAATACATACAATACAATATACGTTCAATATCGTCATTTAAGGGTACACCTCGATGCGAAAGGCTCAAAGGGGACTATCTCGATGGCGCTGGCCTTTCGATTTGAATCGGTAGGCGGAGGATCAGAACAAGTTTAAAATTTTACATATTAAACTAACACAACACACAACCGTCTAATTTCCCCATCTTTTCGATAATATTAAAAGCTATATATACTACATAAAAAAACCTGGACATCATGTTCTTCGCCTGTTCTTACACGAATAATTTGAAATGTAAAGATAAGAAGACAAAACATAATTATCTGGTCTAAGGTCCAAGGTCTAAGGTCTAAGATCTAACACCACCTTGCAGTAAAAAATAACACATTATAGATACCAATATATCCAATATAATAAACAATATAACTAGCATAGCAGGTCCAGTCATGCCCTAAGGGGGGCGGTCTGAGTTTTCAAACACGAGACTTACCAAGTTATTGGGAGCGTTGTTTATTTCAAATAACCTCCAGGCGTTCCTCCCCCCCTAAATATATATTTTTCTCCATATTCTTTCTCGACCTGGAATTAAAAAAAGTAGCCATTACTTATTGTTATATTCCATTTCTTGATAAAAAGGATAAAAGTACAATAGCAAAGAGGTATTAAGACACTTTATGGGTAGGTGAATATATAGTATATGTATGTATGAGTATGTATGAAAACGTTCTTCTTACAAGAACACATTTTAACAATATGTCTTATCTTAATGTCATACGAAATTCTTGTGACAAACTATACACAACGCCCTCACAAAGTATTCAATAATTCTACTTAATGCTTATTCGAACTATCGATACGAACCCACACATTACGCACCATTTTCCATAACCATAAATTACAGACACATTAAAACTTTCAGTGATTATATGACAGCTGGATGGTACATGACCCAACCATGTATTTTAAATACACCAC
Source organism: Melinopterus prodromus (assembly GCA_964023965.1). Taxonomy (NCBI): domain Eukaryota; kingdom Metazoa; phylum Arthropoda; class Insecta; order Coleoptera; family Scarabaeidae; genus Melinopterus; species Melinopterus prodromus. The sequence goes on from OZ030396.1 coordinate 16,306,500, forward strand.
GATCATGTTCTTGTTACTTTCAATAGCTGTCCTCTTTTCATACGTAATCTGTACAGTTTTATGCAATGATGCCGAAATTTGGAGCGAATGTCATAACAGACTATCGCAGAACTTAGTTGGGCACGTTTCGGTTATCAATTCCGACTACGATTATCTTCAAATCAATAAACCTGTTTACTTATATAAATCACTAAATATTAGTGGGCAACGAAAATCAAATGGATATATTGTATATTTGAATAAAATGGAGGAAATACAAGATCTCAGTAGGCAATTGCATATTGATCCGTCAGAATACTGCAACGCAAGATTTATGGTGGTTACAAAAATTTACGATTTTATAAATTTGACGTTGTCTGCACTATGGGATGTGTCTATTTACAAATCAATGGTTTTATACGAAAACGAAGTATTTTCTATAGATTTTCAGAAGTTTAATTGTCTCAGTGTGACAACAAAACGTGAAAATTGCAAAGAATTTGTCGCAAATTTTGAACCATTAGGATGCACAATGAAGTTAGCGTGGGACGTTAAGGCGCCGTACATATTAAATCCATACGATCCAGATGATCATGGTATATTTACCCGATTAACCAAAACAATTGCTGTACAATACGGACACAAACTACATTTTAATCCACCATCTAGTAAACATGTCATGACTTATTTCACTAGGGGATCAGTCGATGTATTGAGGACCGAATTTATGGAAAATTACACAGATATCGACTTATCAGGTGTCAGTTCAATAGTAGCTTTCATGAAAGTCTTCAAACAAACCAAATACATCATGGCTGATAGCTACTTGCTTCTGGTTCCAATGTCCCAAGAAATAGAAAGTTGGAAGCGGATATTTTATATTTTATCGCTCAATGTTGGATGCCTAGTGATAATTGTTTATGTTATATTAGTTCTGTTGGTATATGCTCATGACAAAAGCGATTTCTTGCGTGTTATATTCTTTTTACTACAGCTACATCTAAATAGTACAGTGTTTTTGAAGAAATCAAAAACACTGATAATTGTCTTCACCGTACTATACAGCCTTATTCTAAGTATCTTTGTGCAAGCTAGATTATTCAGTGTAATGACAGTGCCCATATACGAAGAACCAATTACCACATTACGTCAAACTATATCATCGCGATATCCTATTGAAATTGCGAGAGGTGTATTTAGCCTTATTCGACACATTGAACCAAGTTTTATGGAATCCCGTGTGACTATATCTAACAGATCAGTCCAGAAGAACATAGACGACTTCTTCACGTTTAATAATATTATTACGTATGGGCAGCAAGTATTGGTTGAGCTGTATCCATTACGTACATTCAACAAGATAATTCTAGGTTCTTCATATACTGCGCTCAATGTGAGAGACTGTTTTCCACTACTGGATCAAATGAACTATGTCATAGGAATTTTGCACCAAAGCGGTTTGATTGAACAATGGAAACGCGAGATGGCATGGCTGTACGCGTTAAACTCTACTTCCGGTGTACATCCGGAAGAAAAGTATGCTCAACTCGCAGTGTATGACATATCTAGCGCTTTCTGGATTTTATTGATTGGTTGTGCTATATCATCAGTTGTGTTTTTGATTGAGAGCGGCAAAATGGCGACATCATCAATATGTCGCCATTTTGGGCATAACTGATGTATTGAGTTTAATATACATTGTAGTTTAAAAATTCGTAAATAAATACAACTGCAGACAAAAGTGTTAATTTTATTTTTAAATGTGTTCCTAATTCTGGTCTCTGTTATCTAGTAACGTGTCCCAATTAATATACAAAAATGCTATTTTTCTGTATACCGGGTGTCTCAATTTCGAGCCTCACCATGCCGATCTCGCTTATTAGTGGAGATCGATCCTATGTTTAAATTTGGCGAAGTTTCGTATTTTTGTGTTGATCAATTATCTGAAAATAAATTTAACCTATCATTGTTCATTTTGAAGATATCCGCAAAAACTGAAATGTTATGATATCGTTTTCAATTTTTTATTCAAAACAAAATGTAGCTACTAGCTAGACATTTGAAACAAAAACATTCTACAGCTACTTTTTATCAAGGAATGCAGTCGTGACCTTTCTCATTTCCGCACTGTATAACATGTTAGAATTATTTTATAAAACAAGGGTGTACTAATCAAATAATCTGATGTGCCCAGGCACATGACTTTATCATACAATATATAAAATTAATAGTTTAGTTGCATGAGAATCTATTTTATTGAGATAAATGGTAGGTATTGTCAAAGCATCAGCATTTGACACTACCTACACTACGTCATTAGAATGATAGTTATTTTTGTCACAAGTGCCGAAAGGACGGAATAGCGCGACGAGCGGTGATGCGGCGCGTCACCGAAGGCGGAGCGTCGCCGTCGCATGTGAGCAAGTCGCGTTATCTAGTTTTCGGCAGGGGTGACATCAAAGTTTATTGTGTTGCTTTTTCATTAAATATGTATTTAAAAAAATAAATAAAAAATGGTTATATTCTGTTTAGGAAATGTTAGGTTGGTACCACTCTGACGAAACGTCAAGTTTAAAAAGCTAATTCAAATTCTGACAGATTTATATTTGTTCATGACACTGTAGATGTCACATCCGTACCAACATACTGAAATAAAACTACACTAATCGCTATACTTTATTTACAATTTTCTCAATTTATCGTTTTTAGAATTAGATATAAAGATGGGTTGATATTTCTTATCAACAAACAATTAAATTGGTATATATAGGTGATAATAATAATAATATAATGGTGATATACAGGCGGGATGTAATTTTTTTAAATAAATTAAAATTTACAGCCACAACCTGGATTTGAACCAGGGACCTTTGTGTCGCTAGCACAATACTCTACCAACTGAGCTATTGAGGCCTATGAAATATAAATTATAAATTAAAAACATAATAATATAATTATATTATATTAATTTATTTAAAAAAATCTGATGTGGCCAGGCACATGACTTTATCATACAATATATAAAATTAATAGTTTAGCTGCATGAGAATCTATTCTATAGAGATAAATCGTAGGTATTGTCAAAGCATCAGCATTTGACACTACCTACACTACGTCATTAGAATAATAGTTATTTATGTCACAAATGCCGAAAGTACGGAATAGCGCGACGAGCGGTGATACGGCGCGTCACCGAAGGCGGAGTGTAGCCGTCGCATATTGAGCGAGTCGCGCTATCTAGTTTTTGGCAGGAGCGACATCAACGTTTATTGTGTTGCTTTTTAAGAAACACGTATTTTAAAAAAAAATTATTTCTGTATAGTAAATGCTAGGTTGGTACCACTTTGACGAAAGGTGCGTTCCGATTGGTAGGTAATGGTAGCTAATGGCGGTGGTAGAATACGAAATTATAGTATTTCTTACATATCGTGATAATGACACATATTAGTTTGCATGTACATAAACATGAGTCACTAGCAATTTTCTATTGGAAATACTATAACGGCGTCTGCTACCACTGCCATTATCACTAATGAAAACCACCTTAAAAAGGTAATTCAAATTCTGACAGATTTATATTTGTTCATGACACATCCCTACCAACATACTAAAATAAAACTACACTCATCGCTATACTTTATTTATAATTTTCTCAATGTATCATTTTTAGAATTAGATATAAAGACGGGTTGATATTTCTTATCAACAAACAATCAAATTGGTGATCTTATTTTATTTGAAATTTGTATTTTATAATTTTGCGCACTACAGCGGCACGTTCCATAGTGGTTCTCCAACCTCTGATGAGATCCAGCTGTTTTCGAATGTGACAACACAAAAAAATATTTGTCAAAATCCTGGCTACTATGTAATTTCATATCAATGCAGATGCGACCGATCTCGATCAAATAGATTTTGCTCTTGAAGGTAAACTATTAATTTTACCAAAAAATGTTATAGGCATAAATTATTCAAAATTTCCTCTACTTTAATTTATTAATTAACTATTTTGTCGAAATTACAGAAATGGTGGCTCATTTCCAAAATCCTTGAAAAAGGCTTAGAATAAACTAAAAAGCTAAACTATTAATTTTACCAAAAAATGTCATAGGCATAAATTATTCAAAATTTCCTCTGCTTTAATTTATTATTTAACTATTTTGACGAAATTGCGGAAATGGCGGCTGATTTCTAAAATCCTTGAAAAAGGCTTGGAGTAAACACCCAGTTCCTTTGGACCCTTTTGAACCAAAAGCTTTTCAACTCTAAGTTTGGTCATGAAACTTCTAAATATGAAGTTCCGTGCCGATACCTTTAGTAGTTTCTCCGGAAATGAATTAACAAAAATTGGGTACACACACACACACACACACACACACACACACACACACACACACACACACACACACACACACACACACACACACACACACACACACACACACACACACACACACACACACACATACACACACACACACAGACATTTTTTTGTACCTTGGTCAAAAATGTTCAGGGGACCCATAAAGACCGATTTCCGCTAAAATCTCAAAAAATTTTTTCGGCACGATTACAATACTTTACATACTGCGTATGATAAAGTAAAAATTACATCCCGCCTGTATATCACCATTTACTATATATACAATTATTCATTACGGTAAGTCCGGAAAGATGCGGGATGTCCGTATATTGGTGATCTTATTTTATTTGAAATTTGTATTTTGTAATTTGCCGCACTAGACCGGCAACGTTCCATAGCGGTTCTCCAACCTCTGATGAAATCAGCTGTTTTCGAGTGTGACAGCACAAAAAAAATATTTGGCAAAATCCTGGCTACTATGTAGTTTCATATCAATGCAGATGCGACCGATCTCGATCAAATAGAATTTGCTCTTGCAGCTAAACTATGAATTTTACCAAAAAATGTCATAAGCATAAATTATTCAAAACTTCCTCTACTTTAATTTAATATTTAACTATTTTGACGAAATTACAGAAATAGCGGCTCATTTGCAAAATCCTTGAAAAAAGCTTGGAATAAACTACCAGTTCCTTTGGACCTTTGTGAACCAAAAGCTTTTCAGCTCTAAGTTAGGTCATGAAACTTCTAAATATGAACTTTCGTCCCGATATCTTCGGTAGTTTCTCCGGAATAGTCGCCACAAAAATCGTTTACACACACACAGAAACACAGAAATTTTTTTGTACCTTGGTCAAAAATGTTCAGGGTCCCAAAAAGACCTATTTCCGCTAAAATCTAAAAAATCTTTTTCGGCACGATTACAATACTTCATCATACTGCGTATGATAAAGTAAAAACCTTCAGGTACCCAACGGGAGCTTGGTTACAGATCGCCGGACTGGTTGCCAAGCAACGTCAATAAAATGCACTTTGATCAAGCAGCGTGCGCAGCGTTGCGTTTACCATTTATCCAAATATTTGGTTGATTATGGATGTGAAATGCTGTTTACCAACAACGAAAACCGTTATATGATAACAATTTATTATTGTTCTCATAGAAATGCCCCATCGTACAATATTCCTAACATTGGACAGAAATTTAGCGGAGCATGGATCGTTTAGTACACCCCGCAATTCTTATAATCGTCACATCATTTGGTCGGATGAGTCGAAATTTACAAATTTTAGAATTTTTAATCGGAACAGTCAACGTCAGATACATTGAGGGAATATTAGCACAATCACTACTGCTGCATAGACAATCTCTAGGAAACCTCTCTTACGACGAGAAATTAAAGTGCCATCTATCGTTATCCTTCCCATTATTTTCAAAACAACGACTTTTGTAAATCAAAACAATCCTTTTCTTAAAGCAACTATTTAGGTTGTTTTATATTAAAGAAATATTCTTATTATAAGTATGTGTTGTCTTAAAACAAACAAATTATGGTAAGAATGTTATTTTCTTAATATAAGACAACCATTTCTCTGTGTGTAGATATGGGCAGGCCCAAAATATTTATAGTGCCACGTTAATGGGTAGGTAGGTACCGCATTTCTGCTATGAAACTCAAATTGACATGTTTGTCTTTCCTTTCATCGCACTTCCGGCTCCATTGCATCGCTCTTTTGTTTCAACTAATATTGTCGCCTTTCAAGTGTTCAAGTGTGTAATTTACTAAACTTGTAGTCTTGTTGTAATTCTATTATTTATTAATTTGTTTTCGACAATTTTTAGAGAACCATTTTTGAGAAATTTATACACAATATAAAGGTGACCAAATTAGTTGTAATGCATTTAGTTAATTGAGATAAATTCCCACCGTTCAGCTTTTGTTAGCATGTTCTTTATCATTATTATAATTATCACTTTTAGTGAATAATATTGTAATGGTGGGTGTTATCATTGCCAATACCACTAAACTGATTCCGAAGCATAAATTGTTATAGCAAATGAACTAAAGTTATTCCGATTAAGCAATAAAAAGGCAATATTCGTTAAAAACACCCCAAGTCATAAACTCTAGGATAATACGAATTATAATTATAAAGAATACAAAAGTTTCAAATAAGAATTTGCTCAATTATCTTGAGAGAATGCTTAAATCGGCAAATACAGAACACTGTATTAAGATTTGTGAAGTTATACAGATGATCATGACCGTGTCTAGCATATGCATATGCATGTTGTGAAAGCAATGACGCGACCACAAGAGCGTCGTAGATTTTCAGGCTGAATGCAATTTTAGTATGACATATTTATTAGAGAATAATAACTAGCTATTAGGACAACACCATATTTGACAATGGTTGGAATATTTGAAATGGTATATATTGGTATTTATTAGTGCATTACATGCTTTAAATTTAAACAGCTCCCTTCAATAATTAAAAAATCTCAAACATGTATGCGTCTTGTTTACGACAATATAATATAATACGTATAGATGGATGACATTAACTTAAAAGCCCTGACTAATGGGCTGTAGATGCTTTGAATTGAGTTTACTGCCTTACTTTTTCTGTAATTAGATTGTTTATAAATGCAACAAAAACTATGAGGAGTAACTGCTAATGCGCCCATTATTGTAATGTTCTACACGGTATATTTAGATATTTATTTACGTATTACGAAGATTATAATAACACCATAATGTTCTAAGATGGTATATACAGGAAAAATAATTACAATACGATTAAATTACGATAGATACTCGATACTCAAAAAACTTTGACCAAACCACAAAGTTTTTAGATTCTTTGCATTTACTAATCAGAATTCTAAATAGATGTTACACGTTTTATCATCGGAAATGGTAAAGGGGCTCATAGTAAACGTAAAATGCAGGTCATGGGGTGGTATAGTCTTTATTTGGGGGGTTGAAAGAGGGTGCAAAATATGTTGCGTTTTCCGAAGACAACTCGACGTTTTATCCAAAAAATCTTCATCAACGTCATTTTTCACCTCAACATATCCGAGAAATATGCAAATACCAATGCCAACATGATTTTTTTCAAATATCAAGTATTAAATACAAAAGTAACATCAAAACTTCCGAGAAAAAATTTACCAAAGTAGTAAGTCATCTGATGTTAGATTTGAACATGTTTCGTCTTCATGAAAAAATGCACCGTAAATTGCCGATATAGTACCTCATAAGATTAACATAGACTAGGTAAATTACCGCGGCAATTGAACATCTCCGGAAGAGCTAGAAAGAGAATCGGAAGTTTTTAGGTTATGTTATGTAGTAACCTCTCCAAAAATTGTAAATTTTCATGAGCTACAAGTTTTGTATTGGATACTTTTTGATTCTAAGACAAAAACTGATTATTTTGCTTACTTATCTGAAGATCTATTATCCTGCTTTAATGGTTATGAAAACTAAATGGTCAAACATTGTTTGACCATTTAGTTTTCAGGTTAACTTTTTAACCCTTGCGGCGAGCAAATTTGTCGACCAGCTTGCAGATGAATTGCATTGTTTCAGTTCTGATGGAGTTCCTTGATCGATTATAGTTAAATATTCATCGAATTCAATGTCTCTCAATTTTGTGGGGTTCTCCAGATTAAAATTAGGCTGCTTCTTACACATTCACCGTAAGTTACCATCATGTTCATTACATATAATTCACTAATTGCAGTATATCTTATTTCTTGTAGTATTATGTTGCCTGATGAAGCCTTTAAATAAAGCCGAAACGTTGCAAAGTTGATAAGGTTGTGATTTATTGACCAGGGAGTCTACTCACGTCATCTTTCTAAAGCGAATGCGAGACTTTTTGAATGGATTGGGGATATCACCGGTTGCCCTCTAGTATGTATCTGGGAGCAAGTTTGCTTGTTGCTAAGAACAATAACGCACGCGCATACGCCCATACGTTTCAATCAAACGTATGGGCGTGGTTGCTGGACAAGTTAGAATTAATCTCACAAACAACCACCTTTTTTTGTTGTTTTACCCATTTTTGTAGTGATAAGGATATAAATAAATAACCGCAAACTGTAAGTATCATCAATATTATGTATTATTGTTCTATGATATTGATAATATCTTGCAGTTTAACGACTAAAATACCTTGCACACCTTCACATTCAGTCGAAATTTTCTACAGTCAGACCAAACAGTTAATAACAATGAGTTCTATAAACCTTAATAAACGCGAGTTATGTGTTACTCTTATACAACACGGAAAACATATATCTTCAGTGCAGCGTTATCTTGAAGAAAAGTCTATTCTCACTGAAGCCAATTACACCTGTGCTATTGTGAGAATACAGAAAGTTTTTTTTTGCCATATTCTATTTTGCCTCTTGGACAGCTGTCTGAAGTCGCACAAGAACCTAGAAATAAAGATTATAAAAAATTTAGACTTCCTCATTCTATAAAATGTTCTAGATCAGCGACCAATGAAGATGTTTTTCATCATTTGCTGTGCACACTACATCCATTTATGACGAGCACTAGAAACCAACCTTCACAAGCAACCAACCTTCAAGCATTTTTTATTTTGCGTTTGGCATATTTCATCCACCATTTTGAATTTTTTAAATCTGATGTCTGATTTATAATTAGTGACACAAAAACACCGTAAATATACATCTTTATTATAATTGACACAAAACCAAGCTTGCGACTTAAAGGATTCTTGTTTGTTATTTTATAATAAATAAATTATAAACGTTTTAATGTTTTTTTTGCTTTTTTTGTCCCCGAAAGGTCGTTTTTGTCCCACTGTGCGGCGGCGTGAGTGGCGGTCCCCCTAGGGCGGAACTTGGTGTCATATTTAAGACCAGCAAGTCTCCACTCCTACCAAAATTGAAGTCTCCCCGAGCTCCATGAATGTATCTAATGACTGGATTATATGGTGAAACCGGTAATTCCATTGACAGTGACCGGACGAACTTAAAATTTATTAATATACGCTGTTTTATAAATTTCCTGGATAAAAGTTCAAAAAAATTATGTATTCCAACAATTGAGGTATTTGGCCTCTACTATTGGCACCAAACTATATAGCAACCAACATATTTCAAGAAGAAACCACTTACTAAGTATATATTTTAAAGTAAATTACACAGTTATTGATTCTGTGAGCGTTAATATCAATAAAATTGCAACATTATAATTAACGCGTAACATTTACATAAAAGTCTGAAACTACTCTAAATACACTCTAAATTATTACAAGATTTCTATATTAACATTTATAAAACATTCTATAAATGGAATGGTGGAATTTGACCATATACGATTTAGAATAGAATGTCAGAAGCTCTATCCAAAATACAGTCAATGAAAAAGCAGTTCCAAACCCTAAAATAGCGAACACATACTGTAGATCCGTCAGATTCAATGGTACTGCGGAATCCGTTCCTGTATCTGTGTACTTTGCAGTGGTTCCGTAAAACCATTTGGTGTCAGATATCCATTTCATTATCAGCCCATTTTCATGCAATTCTTTAATATTTTTATCAATTTGCTCTAACAAATGAAAGCAAGGTTTCGCCACAAAGGATAACAAAAACGTCTCAACGGTACGTGTACTATAAAGTCCTTCGTATTGTGGATACATAAGTAATAGCGACAGCTGGGTATCAGTATAGAAATTTCTGTATTTGACGAATTTTTCTACTAAGGTCAACTTCGTATCTGTAGTGCTCTGATAGCTGGTTTGTAGTATACTTATATTCTGTATGGTGTTATATCTAGCTACCGCCGTAGTTCTTAATATGTAGGGGTATTTAGAAGATGCCATGCCTGCCAAAGTCAATATTTGTTCCTCGTATAATGGTATTGTCGTGTAGCTATTCAATCTACCTTGAATGTATACTGATAAAATCATCGCATACAACATTACGCAGCTAGATATAAATCGAATATTCTTACTAATTTTATATGTTACTGGAACGCACAAATTCAAACCATATCCCATCAAGAGTAAGCTACCAACATCCAAGTCCATCTTATCAATGTAGGTTTTTAATAACCAGATTACTAACACGAATGTAAAGTTTACGATTAAAATTAAAATCCAAGCCATACCCGGTAATATGTGTGTTATCTTTTTCCATTCAGACGCTTTATCTGGGTTTGGCAGTAAGACAACCAATACATCTCTGAACATATATCCAGTGTTTTCTACGTTTGGTAATACCCTACCAATATATACTGGTTTGCCTGCAAAAATATCGCTTGTATTGTCCTGAAATTCCAGACCTAATATATTATGGGTGAAAGTATTATCGAACTCTTGAATGTACTTATCACTTGGCTCATTGAAATGTAATTGCAAATTGTGGCGTTGTCCGATAGTTATTAGGATGTTCATCATAAAACCTGGTATTTCTGCCGATGGATTGATGCAGAATGGTGGTACAACATCCCAAGAAATTCTCATTGAGCAATTTTTCATTTCAAATTTTGGTAAGATTTCGTTGTTTGTTGTCGACAGCGAGACATCTCCACAAGTGAATTTGTTAAAGTCTATTGTATGCAGATTTTCATTTTTTATGACAATAACTTTACTGACGAAGTACTTCCAGAATACTTCAAAAATCAACTTAATGTCAAAGTTGATCTCTAACAGAACAATATAAACTGCTTTACAGTAAGCTTTATTATCTTTACTCAACTGTACCAACATACCATCAATTTGGTTGAGGTTAGTAAAGTTTATTACGTAGTTCTTAAATGGTTTCTGTTGGTTCGTAGTAATAATGATATTCGATTCGTAGATATATATCGGTTTTTCTACCGTTGGAAGATCATCCGTAAAATCAATTAATGCAGTGCTACCATACAGTTGACTAAATAACCCTTTTATATTTGGTCTGTTTAAAAGTATAACCACGGTGTGCTGTGAAACAAGTACTAACATTATTCCTAAATATCTGTTCATATCTTCTCTGATAAACTGTTGGAGTATAAGAGGGGATATGTTTGCGGTTTTCTCAGTTGCCAGTCAATTTTATTTGCTTGTCAAAATTGTACAGTCACGTATTCTTGAGTGGTCCTCAAATAAAATATTCCAGCATGCATAAAACAATGACATACGGCAAATTCAAGGCTAAAATAAAGATAATTTTAAAACAATCACCATAGAAATCGACTTACCAACCGGACGAACAAAAACCCACCAGATCCTCACCACCGTTAAACCGAGATGGTCAATTGGTCAATTCCAAAGGCGAGGACAGACAAAGGAATCGGCAAATGCTGATATAATAATGATACAATAATGATATAATATGCTTTGTATTGATTTGTTAAATAAATTATATTTTTCCTTCCTAATGAACATGTTTTGTATGTATATAATTTATTCATTTCATTGCATTTTATATAAGTTGTTTCTCCCGCCGAGTTCTTCTAACGATAATATTCAGGGTGTATATTGTACACTGTTCATTTAGTACCAATAAGTTTTCTTTTAATTTTAGTAATACTGAAGAGTCATCTGCTTAAATGAAAATGTTTTTAATTGTTAGACGACTCGTTTGACAGTCTTAAATATCTGCAATGTTATGGTTTATTTTGTGACTTAATAATAGCTTATTTTACAATAATAATAATAATAAACGTCTTTATTTCTCCTAAGCAAAAAACAATATATACAATACACTAAAAACTGAACAAGGTAACCTGAATGGAGTCGGCAAAGTCCAGGTCAACACAAAAAAAAGTGTTGTCATAAAAGTGTTGCAATAAATTACGGTCATCTATAACCTTAGAATCCTTTTCAAGTTTTCCAATATGTTGTTCTATTCATATCTAAATATGCTTAAATTTGTATTAATTTGTTAAATGTTTTGTGTTACCCCAAACTTTTTTATGAAGTAAGTTTTTTTAGGTAAGAAGTATGTGTCAATTAAGACTTAACTTAATTTAACTTGCTGTGAAAAAGCACATATGTATCTCAAAATTCTAGACTAGGTAGTAGATTTATTCGGTGATATTAATAAAAATTAGTGAATTATACTTATAGATCAATGTTTTGGCAGTGATATTGCTCACAGTGGGTATCTTCTCTCAGAAATAAAGCATTTCTTGGATAAAATAAATACATAAAACGTATGTTATTTTGTGGAACACATAAAAACAAAGGATTAAGAACTTTTAAAAAGTCATAAATTTCTTAACATTTATAATATAACATGGTTACATCACAAATACATGTAAGAATTAGTAGGAGCACTTAGTTTACATTAGTTTAATCTAAAAGATTCCATCAATTTAAATCTGAATTCTTAAAACTAGCAACTTGTCTCTAATAGCCTATCCACTGATGTACTATATACTTACTTTGTCCTAAACAAGAACCACAAACACTTCGCTCACTGTGTTCTGCTTTTTACTCATTTCACTGATTCACTAGGTCGAAGGGTTTAGTTCCTTTTAGTCTTGTCACTAAATTCTGGTTGTCCAGTAGCTGCAGGGCCTCTACGTTGGCGTGATGGCTTAGGCGAAATTCATGCTTAGTGGCGAATCTTTTTATCTCTTGGATGACTTGTGGGATACCAAGATCACGGTGCAGGTCACTATTCCGTATGTACCAAGGAGCGTTAACCATATTCCCTAGTACTTTATTTTGGAAAATCTGGATTGCCGTATAACCAAATCGGTTTTAGTACTTGGTTGTAAACTTCTTCCCAGAAGCCAGTACAGTTCTCTGTATTTGAGGCCAAGCTCTACTCGTTTCTTGTTAACGTGTTCTTTCCACCTCAGTTTTGTATCCAGAGTCATACCCAAATACTTTGCAGTGTTCGCATATGGAATTATGGCGTCGTTAGTCTTGACATGAGGTATATCCTCGATTATATTGTTTGTAAAGTTAATGTGGACAGATTGCAGTTCGTTAAGCTTGGTTTTCCAGTTTTTGGTCCATTTATTAATTTTAGTACTAGCTTGTTAAAGATTCCTAGTAGCTTCTCCAATAGTTGATCCCACTGCCTTTAGTGCCGTGTCATCTGCAAATGTGGCGACTGTTACATTTTCCAGCTGTGGTAGGTCACTTGTATATAGTCTATAGTGAATTGGTCCCAATACACTACCCTGGGGTACCCCAGCTTTTACTTCTTTTAGTTCCGAGTATTCGTCGATCTGTTTTATTCTGAATCATTAGATGAAACCCCATTATTTTTTATAATTTATTGCAGCCTTAAAATATTACCTATATATTATATCGAATAAGAACTTATAATTCTGGTGAAAGTACTATGTTTCAAAGGTTGAATTTAGCTTTTCCGTCTTCATTAAGTTAGGATCATGTCCACCATGGAGTTCCTAAATATTGTATCAGTATCAGATATGACTACTGCTGCAGATATGACTATTTCAAATGGGATACAGTAACAATTGATTTTGAGGTATATGTTCCTGAAATACATAACATATATTCTTAACGTCTATAGTTTGCATAATATCTCATTATTCCCGTGGACGAAACAACTAAACATAATGTTAAACTTTAGTGGCATACCCAACTTAACATAATACACTAATAGTATATTATTCTATGAGCAAGTAATGTAAGCAATTTCTCACGAGAACGAAATTTGCAGCACGAGCCGTAGGCGAGTGCTGCAAAGCGTTCGAGTGAGAAATTGCCATTACTTGCGAATAGAATACTATATTTTTTCTACGACCATGCAACGAAATTTTATAAATTAATTGTTATGCATATAGGGACAGCTGTATGTCACTATGACGGTTTACAGGATTTTGACAGATTAAAATTGTTTGGTGTGCCTTGTCACTTAGCGACGTTGTCAATGCTTTGATAATGTCGCTAAGCAGTGTATCAACAATTTGGAAATGAAAAATCCAGAGCTGTGATTGGTTCTAAAGCCGTGAGGAATGAAATATTTCTCACTACTGGCGGGATATGAGGAGCCAGGAATGAAATATTTGTCATGTGTGTGGGGAATGGTTAGTATTACTTATCATAAATTGCCATGATAATGAATGCATTCCTCAACAGGAGTAGAGAAACATAATAATTTTGTAGGGTATTCCGGTCATGTCAAAATTTAAGCAGATATTCGGTTTAACGTATTGTACAATTTATGAGAATTCATAAAGTTAAGCTATGAGCTTTTTGATTTAGTTTTTCTGTGACATAATTGCAATTAAAAGTGCATTTCGTTTGAATTCACCGACCACCCTCGGAAACACACGATGATTACCGATCCCTATTAGCGCTGGCAACAGCGGACAGCTCTCGAACAGCTGATCGCCCAAGTTGACGGTTGGCTACCCTGTTGTTTGAGAACGAAGTCGAACTCCATTTTCAATTCGACACAGAACTATGTCGACGTTGGCGTTTATACATTTTGAAGTCAAGTATTTGATATGACCTCAATAACCAAAGCAGGTGTCAACAAACGAGCGATTCTAAACGTTGACACAACAAGACAACAAATTACGTGCACCCTAGATATAGCAACGTTGTCAAGTCGCTCACTTTGAGCGGCCTTTGTGACGTCTTAATTTAAAACGATGTTTGATATTTTACTAGTGAAGTAGCAAACAGTAACACCCATAGTTTATAAAAAATGACAATTTAAAAAACACCGGAATACCCTAGTATTGCAAGGCAACATACATCATAGCAACGACGAAGCTGTCGCTCTTACTTGTCTATGATACATGAAAAACTGCCGACAATTCAAACAATCTGATTTTTTTTTTAAAACAAGCCGCAATTTAAAAATTTTTCTTTCAAATTTAGATTCTACGAAAAAAAGCAAACCTGAAACAGTGGTCGCTTTGTTCGATTTTGTTCATTGTTGGCCAGAATAGTCATTTAGCTTAGATTGTTGTATTTTCAACAAATTACGTATTTGTAAATATCTGAAAGTAGACTCAAAAAATAATTGTTAATTTTTTTATTACAATGATTAACTGTATACAGGGTGTCCGATTAAGGTATTTCGAAAATTAGCGAGCTGATAGAGGACGTCACTGCCATGAAAAACGTGTATATTCACATTTGGCTTCCGACGCTTCATTAAAAAGGTATAGCTTTATTAAGGTATTGCTGTTTATTTTAACAGAAACAAAAAAGCTATTTGTAAATGCTTTTTTGTAAAAATAAATAAAATTAGTTTTGCAAATGCTGCTCAGAATGTTGCCCTTCCAAGTGAATGCACATTTCAGCACGGCGCGGCACCCAAATTCCTGCCGGACTCTTTGAAAAATTTCAGGGGTTTCTCGAATGCGATTGCAGGCACCATTTATTCGCTGTAGCAATTCTTTCTGGTAGCAATGCTGTGTGCATAAACTAAATTTTTAAATGAACACACAAGTAATAATCCAAAGGATTTAAATCATGAGATCTTGCTGGCCATGCCACAGGACCGCCTCTGCCAATACACCTTCCAGGGCATTGCTCATTGAGATACAGTCGTACAGAAAGAGCTAAATGTGCAGGAGCTCCGTCATGCATAAACCACGGATCCACACGCAGATGCAATGGAGCATTGTCTAATAAATCTGGGAAAGAGTTTCGTAAAAACTCACAATAATGATCTCCATTCAGTCGAGCAGGTAATTCAAATGGACCAAGCAATTCGTTACCATTTATCCCACACCAGTTGTTCACAAAAAATTGTACTTGGTTTTCATCGGACCAAATGCAACAATTGTGAAAATTGAAAACCCCATGTCTGGTAAAGGTAGCTTCATCTGTAAATATTACCTTTTCTGTAAATCTACTTATAGCTATAACTTTTTAATGAATTGTCGAAAGCCAAAAGTGCAAATACACTTTTTGAATAGCAGTGACGTCCTCTATCAGCTCCCTAGTTTTCGGAACACCTTTACCGGACACCCTGTGTTTAACTGTACTATATTATAGTTTTTTTATCATTAAATTACACTTATTCTTTGAATTCTTGACATGGAGCACGAGATAACTTAACATGTTCGATCTAAAATATCACGGCAATTAACTATGGACATTAATGAACAAATTAAAAGGCAACTAACGTGAAAAAAGTTCAATAATGTATACAGATTTATATTAAGGTTAGTACTCATATTACATTCTCGTTAAATTGCAAACATCAGAAAAACTAGTAACTAGCACTCGGTGTATACTAGACATACTAGATATAAATTGGAACTAATCAGTTAATTTGATAATAATTGTATTTCTTACAACCGGAAAAAGTATATGCTGTATGGTAAGTTCGATGTATAATTTTTAACGGATGAACGTAAAATGTCCTTTGGAATCGATTTCACCAGATTTATCTTCACACGGTTATTAGTATATTTCCTGTGGAGATTCGAGTAGTCAGCTTTCCTTTAAAATTCCTAAATTATCAACATATCGAAATGATAATGTTTAACCTTGACGATCTCCAGTGAACACATTGTTGTCTTTTCTTCTAAACATTACATTCTCGACAATAAAAGCAACAAGACTGACTGTTAGTCCCGCAGATAGAATCACAAACGCATAGTAAATATCGTTCAGGGAAACTTGTATTGCAACTGCTGTAGCCATTTTCGTATAATTTACAGTTGTTGCGTAATGCAACTTGATGTCAGAAACCCATTTCAAAATGAGTCCGCTCTCATGCAGTGGTAAAATGTTATCATCGATCTGTTCATTAAGATGAAAGCACGGCTTCATTTGAAAAACTGCATAGTATATTCTCACAGGTATCATGGTGTATTGTCGATCATACTGAGGATATCTAAACAAATAAGCGCGCTGAGATTCGGCAATAAAATTTCGATTTCTCATGAATCTATCAAGTATATCGAGCTTAGTCTCTGGCGTTGTGGTTGAATCAGCATGGTCCTCATTATTGTCCTCGCCTTGGATACCATACGCATGTCTATACCAGGCTAGTGAGGCTGGCACAAGTACCAGTGGATAGATTTCCAATCGTGGATCTTCTAAAGCAGACATTGGCCTTTCGTAAAGAGGAATTGTACTGAAACTATTTAACGATCCTTCCAAGTTTGCAGACAAAACCATCATATAGAATAACATAAAACCAGATAGTAATCTCATTCCTTTGTGGAACCCTGGCTTACTAGCCGCACCCAGATGAAAACCAAAAACAGTGAGAATAATAGCAACGACTTTAGAATTGAACCATCTGACGTTACCGTGTTTGATCAAATTAGCTAAAACAACTAACAATACATCTACCAAAATAATTAGTATCCACTGTATTGGAGAGAGTAAATACTTGATTGTGTCCCAATCTGATAACTTAAACGACAGCGGTGTAAGGATAACAATTTCGTCCCTTAAGATGTATTGCGAATCGTGTACACCCTGTATAATACATGACATATCTCTGAGCGTACAGAACATATCGGTAATATTATTCTCAAATTCGTATATCAATTCGTTTTGTGTCATTGCTGCGTCTAACTCCTTCATATGGCGTTCAGATTGTTTGAATTCTAACGAGAATTCGAATTTTTCGCTGATTGTTCGTAGTACACTGAATGTTATACCCGGACTTCTGTCTAAGGTAGGGTCTATCATGTATGGTGGCCTGATCGCCCATGCCAATCTAATTGCACAATTTCGCATCACAAACTTTGGTATTGTTGTGCAATCGTGGGCCTTTATGATAACATCCGTACATCTAAAATAATCGAAGTCAAGCGTGTAAATGGTATTGTTGTGAATTACTATAACCTTGTAAATAAGTTTAGACCAGAGTTTTATGATTATTGGTTCAATATCTTTCTTGTCATTGGCTACTATGATATATGTCGCCTTGCAATAATTTGCTTTGTCCTTAACTAGACTTGTAGTCAAATTATCTAAATTGGCTATGTTGCTAAAATTAACCATTATGTTTGGTTGTTTTCGCCACGACCCATTTGTTATGTTATTCCAAGTATAGACGTAAAAAACGCTGTTTACTTCAGTAATATGTTCCTCAAAATCAATTGCTACGGTGTCCCATTTAAAATGATCCAAAACATTGTGAATACAATGTTGGTTTTGGCCTAAAATGAGATGTAATATCGATAACATAGTTATCATAGCCATGGAAAATAGTGCAAGAGTATATCGAACAAGATTGGGTTATTGCAAGTACTGTCTGAAGATGTTTATAAATTTATAATATTTTTATTTTCCAATTAATAACATACACACGCTAACAAAATGTTTCAAACAATGCATTCTTAAAGCAAGGAATGACTGCATGAAGTTATAAATGGTATTATAAAGTGGTACTTTTAATGTAGATATTACAAAAAGGTTTAATGATTTCATTAAACATTAATATAAGTGCTACTACTCATTGCTTTACACTTTACAGTATTTTGAGTATAAATTATTAAGGTCCATTAGCATGTCTGCATTATTTTCTATAAATGACACTCAATTATTAGACGAAAACAACCTTCGGTATTTTTATACACTTTTTATAACGGGTCGTCCTTTCCCAAGAGACAATTTTAGTATAATATAGTGAGCGCGTAAAGTATGGAAACATGACAAAATCTCACAAACGTGTTGTCATTTTAGAAAAACAGTCGAACACGTCGGTTTATAAACATCAAAATACACATCATAAGGTGTATTTTTGTGTGTATGTTTTTGTGTGTATCAATTTTTTTTACTTTATCATACGCAGTATGATGAAGTATTGTAATCGTGCCGAAAAAAAAAATTGAGATTTTAGCGGAAATAGGTCTTTTTGGGTCCCCTGAACATTTTTGACCAAGGTACAAAAAAATGTCTGTGTGTGTGTGTGTGTGTGTGTGTGTGTGTGTGTGTGTGTGTATGTGTGTGTGTGTGTGTGTGTGTGTGTGTGTGTGTGTGTGTGTGTGTGTGTGTGTGTGTGTGTGTGTGTGTGTGTGTGTGTGCATGTGTGTACTCGATTTTTGTGGCGACGATTCCGGAGAAACTACTAAAGGCATCGAGACGAAAGTTCATATTTTGAAGTTTTATGACTAAACTTAGAGCTGAAAAGCTTTTGGTTCAAAAGGGTCCAAAGGAACTGGCAGTTTCCTCTAAGCATTTTTCAAGGATTTTGCAAATGAGCTGCTATTTCTGTAATTTCGTCAAAATAGTTAAATAATAAATTAAAGTAGAGGAAATTTTGAATAATTTATTCCTATGATATTTTTTGGTAAAATTAATAGTTTAGCTTTAAGAGCAAATTCTATTTGATCGAGATCGGTCGCATCTGCACTGATATAAAACTTCAAAGTAGCCTGGATTTGACAAATATTTTTTTGTGCTGTCATCACAGAAATGTCTATGGCTGTCACACTCGAAAACAGCTGATTTCATCAGAGGTTGGAGAACCGCTATGGAACGTTGCCGCTCTAGTGCGGCAAAGTAGAAAATACAAAATTCAAATAAAATAAGATATCAACCCGTTGTTATATCTAATTCTAAAAAAGATAAATTGTGAAAATTGTAAATAAAGTATACCGATGCGTGTAGTTTTATTTTAGTATGTTGGTACGGATGTGACATCAACGTGTCATCAACAAATATAAATCTGTCAGAATTTGAATTAGCTTTTTAAACTTGACGTTTCGTAGAAATGGTATCAACCTAACATTTCCTATCCAGAAATATAACCATTTTTAATTTTTTTAAATACATATTTCTTAAAAAGCAACACAAAAAACGTTGATGTCACTCCTGCCGAAAACTACATAGCGCGACTCGCTCACATGCGACGGCGACGCTCCGTCATCGGTGACGCGCCGCATCACCGCTCGTCGCGCTATTCCGTACTTTCGGCACTTGTGAGATAAATAACTATTATATTCTGGTGACGGTAGGTAGTGCTAAATGTTGATGCTTTGACAATACCTACTATTGATAGTATTGACTATCAAAATATCTGTTAAATCCTGGCTAACTAATTTAATTTTAATGTAGACACGATTTATCTGAATCAAATAGATTCTCATGCAGCTAAACTATTAATTTTTATATTTTGTATGATAAAATCATGTGCCTGGCCACATCAGATTTTTTTTCCTTGCAATTGTTTCTAACAGATGATGTCATCGATTTTTTTTAAATGACAAGCCTGTATTGTTTTAGTGAATTTGACAGATCTTTTAACTGTCTTAATGGTTGCATAATATTTTTATGGCTTTACATAAGACAATTTTCGAGATAGAGACAATTGAAGGTTATGAAATAAAGTGACAAAATCTCCGGAAGGGCTCTACCGAATTTAACGAAATTATGGTATTTTGTATTTTGCAACCATGTGAAGTCACGTGTGTTATTATCGTTGATGTAACGTTTACAGTTTCTGAGATATAACCTGAAACCTTTGCGTTGGAAATAGAACAGCCTGTATATTTTGACATTTTCTGTTACAGTCTTCATTATTATATCAAACACATCTAGAAATTAACAAAAACCTTTATTACGTATTCTTGTCCTAAATTCAAAATTTCGTTAAATTCGGTCGAACCGCTCCGGAGATTTTGTTACTTTATCATACGCAGTATGCTAAAGTATTGTAATCATGCCGAAAAAAAAAATTGAGATTTTAGCGGAAATAGGTCTTTTTGGGTCCCCTGAACATTTTTGACCAAGGTACAAAAAAATGTCTGTGTGTGTGTGTGCGTGTGTGTGTGTGTGTAAATGATTTTTGTGGCGACGATTCCGGAGAAACTACTAAAGGTATAGGGATGAAGGTTCATATTTAGAAGTTTCATGACCTAACTTAGAGCTGAAAAGCTTTTGGTTTAAAAGGGTCCAAAGGAACTGGTAGTTTATTCTAAGCCTTTTTCAAGGATTTTGCAAATGAGCCGCCATTTCTGTAATTTCGTCAAAATAGTTAAATAATAAATTAAAGTAGAGGAAATTTTGAATAATTTATGCCTTTGACATTTTTTGGTAAAATTAATAGTTTAGCTGCAAGAGCAAATTCTATTGGATCGAGATCGGTCGCATCTGCATTGATATCAAATTACATAGTAGCCAGAATTTGACAAATATTTTTTTGTGCTGTCACACTCGAAGACAGCTGATTTCATCAGAGGTTGGAGAACCGGTATGGAATGTTGCCGCTCTAGTGCGGCAAAGTTCAAAATACAAATTTCAAATAAAATGAGATCACCAATTTGATTGTTTGTTGATAAGAAATATCAATCCGTATTTATATCTAATTCTAAAAACGATGAATTGAGAAAATTGTAAATTAAGTATAGCGATGAGTGTAGTTTTATTTTAGTATGTTGGTACGGATGTGACATCTACAGTGTCATGAACAAATATAAATCTGTCAGAATTAGAATTAGCTTTTTAAACTTGACGTTTCGTCTCAAAGTGGTACCAAACTAACATTTCCTATACAGAAATATAACCATTTTTTATTTATTTTTTTAAATTTATATTTACTCAAAAAGTAACACAAAAAACGTTGTATGTCGCTCCTGCCGAAAACTACATAGCGCGAGTTGCTCACATGCGACGGCGACGCTCCGCCTTCGATGACGGGCCGCATCACCGCTCGTCGCGCTATTCCGTACTTTCGGCACTTGTGACATAAATAACTATTATTCTAATGACGTAGTGTAGGTAGTGTCAAATGCTGATGCTTTGACAATACCTACGATTTATCTCAATAAAATAGATTCTCATGCAGCTAAACTATTAATTTTATATATTGTATGATAAAGTCATGTGCCTGGCCACATCAGATTTTTACTTTTATTGCGCAACCTACAATTGTCTTTTTCTCAAAAATTTCCTTATGTATGGCCATAAAAATATTATGCTACCATTAAGACAATTAAAAGATCTGCCAAATTCATTAATAGGGTTGTTATTTTAGAAAAATCGATGACATCATGTGTTAAAAACAAATGAAAGTAAAAAAATTAATTTGATAAGTTGTATATAGATAATAATAATAATAATCGACGTGTTCGAGCAATTTTTAAAATAGCAAACCGTGCTCGAGATTTTGTCATGTTTCCAAACGTTTCCATATTTAGTTATTTTCTTCTTATACATTTACACATTCATTATTTCCTAATTGTGATGACAAATGAAGTATTTGTGTAAGTAATTCGTAGATCATTAATTGTTGACTGATAATTACAACTAATGAATTAACTTTAAATTAGTATATTATTTGACGAGCACATAATTACGGATATAAATCGTGAGCATGAAGTTTACACGCGAGCCGTAGGCGAGCGTGTAATCATGCGAGCGATTTATATCCGTTATGTGCGAGTCAAATACGACGTTTTATCTACGACTCATAAATTCCATTTTATGCAAAATATTTTAAATGTATTTGTCAATGATGGCGAGGCGAACTGTCACATAACTGTCATCCACGTAGGTTTTGACAGACTTTGACACTAGCGTCGTATAATGATGACAGTTCGGTCAAATAATGAGGCCATTATTTGAATGAACTGCCATTATTATACGACGCTAGTGTCATTCTAATCATTGGCGCGTATAATGATGGGGATTATATAGTCCTAGATACGTATGCAATGAACTTATTATATGTGAGTCGTAGATAAAAAATATTTTGTAAGTTGGTGGATGCGCGGAACGGATTTGTTTAACTATCATGTTTAATACGTTGCTCAATTCATAATGACAAAAGTATGAATGCTTATTAATTGCTAATAATAATCTAAGCACCTTAATGTAACTTTTATTAGAACGAAAGCACGTGGTTTTAAATTTACAATATAATGATTAGAGTAAGCAAGTCGAAATGTTTTGTTAGTCATATCGTTGCACTAGCACAATTTCAATGTCCACCCATCGTTAAGGGCAATTCATTACTAATTCAAAAATTACAAAAGTTCTTATTTTGGAATCAGATTGTCTTATTATTATTTATGGTGAAAGACAATATAAAAAAGTTATTCTTGGTAGTAAAACATAATTTATGTTTCTACACCTAGTCTGATGACTATCTACCTCTGTATATTACTTGAATATCAACTGCTAATGCTAATGCTCGTATTCCTAAAAAGTTATTACAAGGTGTTACATGTAATCGACTGTCAAGTATTAATTCATAATATTGCCGCATACGATTATCCCATAGGGAGTTTAAGCTTAACTATTTTTAAAAAACGTGTTGGATTCGTTTCCTTTTCATATATTAAGCAATCGCTGATTGATCCAAATCCAGATCTTATTCATATTTCACTTTAACACCGCAAAGTGATAGGTTTTTAATAATAAATAAATCTGTTAGGTCAGGGATCTAATGTTATTTGGCCAGTGCGTAGCTTTACCTGTAGAAGGAACGTTACATTTATCTTGTTTATGTTCATACATATTTATGTACCTAGAACCTAAAGTAGTATAACTTTGAACTATTTAAAGTCATTTATTAAAATATCTACGCTAGAATATTTCGTACGTTAATTTTTCAGGACGCTGTATCAAGTATTGCAGCCATTTTCCGGGTTGCCTTACCCTCTATTCATGTTCCGAACGTTAAGTTTGCACGAATTGACAAATTAAATGACAGGGATCCAAATAAAAGGTAACTGCTGGAGAAAATAATCAGCTAAATGTATTATAAACTGAACTGATTACATCAAAATTTAATGTACCAACTCCATAAATTATCAACGAATAGTTCTTACTTAATTTTACATTAGGGTGATCTTTATTTTTCTTTTATTTTTTTTTGTACAGAGCTTTTTACATATTTTCAAGTTGTTAATTTCTCTGGTATACAATGATCACGTGACTATCTCGACACACAGTGAATAATATATATCAAATGATAACACTTCTAGTTGTTTTTTCAGTAGAATCTCAATCGGAATGCAGAAATTTGCACTTGATGCTAGGATTTGAGGAAGGCTCTGCTAAACAATGCAAAAATGCATTATTTTTTTATATTCGTGATACAATTTGGAATTTTTGGTTTTAGATTCATAGTATATGGAATAAAAGATACCAGAAATACCAGAATTTTTAATGGTCTGATTTTGTTCCAGGTTGGTCAGCATAGGCATTTAATAGTATCTATATTATAATACAAGTTGAATAAGACGACGAGCGTAGCGAGGCCCAAATGGAACGAGTGCGCCAATACGTCTTCTAAAACGAGTGTACAAAAACTGCGGTTGTCATATTACAATCTTAGTAGTTTTATCTTCAACAGTTGGTAGTTGCGGTAAAATTCACAAATACGATTGCAGCTAGCCAATAGTAATATCAGCCTTATTTGAACTTGACGTCAATATCATCAATCTTGGAAAACTAAAAGTTATTAAAAGTTTGTGATCTAGTATTTTCATAACGACACCTAAAACGGGGTCCTTATGAATTTATAACGAACGCAAAGTAGAAAATAGTTGTTTATGTACCAAGGGCATTAAACGGATGTTTATGCCCCGAGGGTGACCGCACGAGCTTTCTAAGTCGCCCGAGGGTATAAACATCAAGTAATGCCCGAAGTGCATACAAAATTTTATGTCCTACAATGGTTTTGTTCCTCTGTTTGAATAATATTAATAAATATTTTGCCGTAATTAAGTAATATGCGCCTCTACGGAGTTGACAGTGCAGACAATTAATTGTCAAACAAAATAACTTCAATCGTGAATAATTGATATTGACCATTTAAAATTTACAATTCGGATGACAAATATTTTATGTATATGACATATAAACCATGGCAACGCTAAATGCCCGCGCGGGCGTTAAGAATCCAAATGCCCTCGCGGGCATAAAGTACCTAGCTGTTTTCGCCTCGGTATCTAAGATGTAAAATGTTACTTTGTGATCATGTAGGACATAAAATAAGTTAAGTGGTTATTTTTTTCCGGTAAGCTGATAACTGTGGTATATAAATTACTTATGGCAAGTCATTTTTTTTATTTTTAAAAATTCATTTGTATTTTACTATTTTTTGGTTTTGTGCCCCTTGAGCTACGTAGCACGGGTCAATATGTTTTGATCGATCTCAAATTTCATGGAAATTATGTATAGACATAGAAGAACAAATTCCCGCAGCAAAAAAATAATAGTATATTATTTGACGAGCACATAATTACATTGCTCGCATGATTATGCGCTAGCCTACGGCTCGCGTGTAAACTTCATGCTCGCGATTTATATCCGTTATGTGCGAGTCAAATACGACGATTTATCTACGACTCATAAGTTCCATTTTATGCAAAATATTGATGGCGATGCGAACTGTCAAATAACTGTCATCCACGTAGGATTTGACAGATTTTGACACTAACGTTGTATAACCATGACAGTTCGTTCAAATAATGAGGGCATTATTTGAACGAACTTTCATTCCATGTAAATAAGGACCTCCCTGCTATACATGGAAGGACTGATTAGAATGCACAAGATGAAATAATAGATAACCGACAATTATTTTAATTTATTTTATTTGAAGTTTATGTGCTATACAATATACCAGTACATACATCCTTTTGTGTAAATGTATATTTTCAACTTAAAAGTTATTTAATAATATGACAATATGTTTGCAACTTAAACAATGTCAAGAAATCTAGTTCATACACACACATTATTATTTAACATATTTTGAACTCCCGGAAACACGAATAAAAGCATTTTATTAATTTTTAAATAATTAACTATGTGTATAGAATATGGTGCAAGTTATACTTAAAATGTTTCCCATATTATGATGCCTTGAAGACCACTTTAATGACGTGAAGCCACAGCAGCCGTGAAGGCGTGCTAGATTTCTGTATGCAATCGGTACAACGTTAGTAACCCATACCCATATGGTCTACTTTAGAGCTTCTTCGAACCATAACAATCTCAAAAATAAATACAATAAAAGAGATGAGAAGTCCAACAGACAGAAACACAAAAACATAATAAATATCTTTTAAGGCAAGTTTAACAACGGCATCTTTGTTTATATTTGTGAAGTTCGCTGTGGTCAAATAATGTAACTTAATATCAGAGATCCATTTTAAAATCAACCCGCTACAGTGCAATAGGTTGATATTGTCATCGATCTGTTGATTCAGATGAAAGCACGGTTTCATCTGAAAGCCAGCATAGTACACTCTTATAGGTATAGTGGTGTATTGTTTATCAAACTGAGGATACATAAACAAATCGGATTGTTGTGCAGTAGTTATAAAATTCTGATGTCTCATAAATCTATCAATGATGACGTCCTTACTGTCTGACGTGTAGATAAACCTAAGACTACTTAAATCCATATCAAAGCTTCGTTTAAAAAATGATATTGCTCCTGGTATGACCTGTACAGCATATTCAGACACTAGTTTCACAGTTGTTAATGGCCTTACGTACAGAGGTGTTGTACTAAAACTGTTTAACATCCCTTGCAAGTATACAGACAAAACCATCATATAAATTATCATGAAACTAGATAAGAATCGTATTTTACTGTAGAAGCCGTCATTCGGTGATGCTCCAAGATGTAAACCAAAAATTGTTAGAACGATGTTTACCGTTTCAGTATTCAGCCACTTCGTGTTGCCGTATTTTATCAATTTTACCAAACCAACTAACAATACGTCTGCTAAACCGACGAGCAACCACTGAATAGGAGACAGGAAATATTTTACTTTATGCCAAGGTGAGATCGGGTAAAATAAAGGAGCAAGACCAATACCCTCGTCTCGCAATATATATTTCGAATCATGCACACCCTGTATATTAAAAACCATATCACTGAGCCCACAATATACATCCGTAATATTATTGTCAAATTCGTATATTAATTCGTTATGTGTTATAGTTGTGTCAATCTCTATCAAATGTCGATTGGTTGGTTTGTTAAACTCCAATAAAAAATTATATTTATTGCCTATTGTTTGTATTACGCTAAGTATTAAACCGGGATTTTTCGTTAATTTTGGATTCATTGCATAGGGTGGTCTGATCGGCCAAGCCACTCGCATTGCACAATTCCTTAAAACCAACTTTGGCATTTTCGTACAATCATGGGCTTTTACCATTATATCTGTACATCTAAAATTCTCAAAGTCTAGCGTGTATATATTACTGTCAGAAATTACGATAGTTTTGTGAATATGCTTAGACCACATGTATTGAATTATAAGTTCAATATGCTCTTTGTCATTAGCTAAGATAATATAAGTAGGTTTGCAATAATTTCCTTTGTCCTTTACAAGATTTGAAACCAGGTTATCTAAGTTTACGGTGTTGGTGAAGTTAACCATAATGTTCAAACTTTTCGTCCATGGGGAATTCATGGTCACATTCGAATTATAAATGTAAACCACCTTGGTTATTTCCGGAATATGTTCCTTAAAGTCAATGGTAACTGTATCCCGATTAAGACGGTCTAGTACGAATCGCATGCAGAGCAGGTTTTCGTCATCAGGGAGAAGGATGTATAACATTGATAACAAATTTACAATCTCCATGGTGATTAGAAAAATTGCTCTATTATTTTATCATAGCTCTGAAATCAAGAGTTTACATTAGTTTATTCACATAATAAGGAATTGGAATAGAATTGATTCTTACCAAAATTTTTATGCGTTACACAACACCTATTAGTGATCTAAGTGATCACATTCATACAGAAGCTACAATTCCCTTCATTGCTACTATATCGAGTGGAAGTGAGAAATTAATACAGAGGAATTGTTACTTTTTCTATTTAAGCATCAATAATTCAGACATTTCAAAACTTATGCTATTATAATCAAATTACCTTATTACTTATGACGTAATATAATGTAAAAGTGTAATACCTTAAGTACCACAACTTCCTAAATTGATTTCAATAATTTTAAAATGCTGATATCGATATCTTTTTGAGTACCTATTATAAAACCAGATGATCATTAAGATTTTGCATAACCCGTCAACTGATGTCTTGATGAAAGAGATAAATATGGAATAAAAGACATTTAACATGAACAGAAAAACTAAAGTGAGTGTTTTAGTTATTACTGTGTAAAAGATATATGTATGGAAAAAATCCTTTAAAATGCATTATTTATTTATCAAAAGTACAATCTAAATAATATGAAAACTACTGGTGATATACAACATCGATAAATGATATGCTTATATCCGTGAAAAGTAAGTTTTAAAATGTTTTCTCAACGGATGACAACTCCTAACAATTTTTAATGAACTTATATGTAGATATTGTACAATTATCTAACTAAGTAAATAGTACTCAGAAAATATTTCGTGTTTATTGTTATAAAATTTAAATAAATTAAAATTTTAGGCATATTATTGTTGGATATGTAGTTCTAAACCGTAGATCAATACCTTCTAGATATTCAACAGTAGTTGAGTAAATCTACTGATAAAACAATAGATCTGGCAACACTACTACCTACATTTCTGTAACTTCGTCAAAATAGTTAAATAATAAATTAAAGTAGAGGAAATTTGTATAATTTATGTCAATAACATCATTTTGTAAATTGGTAGTTTAGCTACATGAGCAAATTGTATTTGATTGAGATCGGTCGTGTCAGCATTAATATAAAACTAGTTAGCCACGATTTGACAGATATTTCCATTCTAATGACAAATCCTGACTATCTAGTTTCATTTTAATGCAGACACGACCGATCTCAATCAAATAGAATCTCATGGAGTTAAACTATTAATTTTATATATTGGTGGTATGATAAAGTCGTGTGCCTGGCCACAGTTATTTTGATTTAAACATGTTTTAAACAGTTTGCTTTACATGTTGTGTTTAAATGTGTTTTAAAATACCAAAATTTTGACTCTTTTTGTTGTTTTTCATAAAATATGTAATACAATATCAGTGGTAGCAAGTAACGGAATGAAAAGACCCCGATTAAAATGCTTACAAAATAAAGTAATTGCGTGATTTAAAACAGGTTTAAAATTTGTTTAATTCCTTGTTGAAAACATCTCATGTTTTTTTGTGGAGTGTTTTATAACAAACACGTGTTGTTTGATTAAAATTTAAAAAGAATCCTTTATACCAGCCCTGATTTGCAGATACAACTGCGCGTTTTTATTTTTGTCATGTTCTTAGACCTTTGAGCTATAAAATATCAACAAAAATTATGTCATCGAAAATTTAATTTTATCGAAAAAGTAAAGTCTGTTTACTGCAGCATAGTGCTGCCTACCTTCTTCATTACTTATGAAATGATCGACAAATAAAAAAATAGTTGTAGCAATAATTATTATTATTTAATAAATTCGGTGTCCAATAACTACCGATATATATATCTAATTGAAAGTATAGTTTGGTTCATCTACGTATGTGTATTTGTATGACGTATTTATGTGACTTCTACAGTTTCTTTGACGATATCGCCTGAAGAAGCGTCTAGTTAGACGCGAAACATGTAGCGAGCATCAAATAAAGTAAATAATAAGGACTACCACGTGAATTTTTAATTTATTATTATTTATATTATATTGGTAAAAAGCAATTTTTCTGTATTATTTTGGATACTTGAAGAGTATCCATGTGCCATATACTCACTAAAGTAGATAAAGATTCCTCAATAATGGCCACGTTTGCAAAAATATTTGCAGATTTTTGTCTTCGCCATTATTACCAGACGACTGTAATTACAGACGATCCCTTCGTGGTATTGAACCAGGTTGAAATAAATTATTTTATTTTCTTTATTAACCCATCGCAGTTACAAGGAAATAATATTTATTGTCTTCTACAGTGCCACTTAAGAGTGGGTCTTTTCATTTTTCTCTTTATAAAATGCAACACATAATAACCAACTCATTGCGAACAAACTATTAGCCTTTTCAAATGTTAGAGAACACAATAATGAAAAAAAAAAATTATTAAAATTAAGAAATTATATTCGGAATATTTTGTATATAGTTTTTACCGGTAATTGTTATCCAAATTTGCCTAAAAACTTCTTCAAACTATCTTACAAACTACACAAATCCTGCAGTGTTTACGTTTTATTACAAATATTTGCCACAGTACAAGTTTCTAATTTTAAAACCCCAGCAAATGAGACGAAGAAACAATATTGCAATCGGATAAAAACTGTCTGCAGACTATATGCATGATCTCTTCAGCTCCAGTAATCTGTTCTATTTATTTGCCAGTAGTTTCAAACGGTCAAATTATTTGCAGTAAAGATCCGGCCGATCCGGGTATACATAATGGCCAGATATCCGGTATCCGCTTGGATCTTGGCCGAATGATTCTGTAAAAAGATCCGACTGATGCAATTTTACACAATAGCCACATTTCCGGAGTCCGGTCGAAGTTTGGCCGGATAGTTTAGTATCCAATTTTAGGGTTTTCGATTCTCGATCCGTTCCATGTCTAGTTAAACCCGTATATATGATGCATCTTCAATGCCCGGTCCAAAAAGGACGGTTGACCACCCTAGTTATACGCCATATTATATCATTGGTTAGATCAGTGTAGTTTTAAAACAAAAGATATGCTATATGTCACGTATAGCAGTATAGTTTAAATTTGTACTACAAACCATGGCAAATACAATAGAAAATCTCGCTCAACAAAAAAAAAAGTTTTTCTTTATACAAGTGCTTTATTTCAATGAACGTAAGAACCAGTTTTGGTAAACCTATAAACAACTACTTCATACACAAAACCACTAAAAGAAATTACATAACCGGTTATTAAGATCCATAGAGCACTTTCAATGCCATATACTGACAACTGCCTATAGCCCTGTTCATTGGGTGCGTCATTCCTATTCTTTAAGGCATATACCCACGATTGCATAATCTGCCAATGGCCGATCAGCCCGTTCTGATGTAGAAGAAATATTATTCTATCCATCTGTTCCAACAAATGAAAACAATCTCTGACATTTAAAGCGGCGTATGAAGTCACCAGGATATACTTTTGGAATTCCCGATCACGATACGGAGTAACAAACACTTGTTGGCCGAAAGTAATAAAATTGTTATCACGAAAGAACCTGTCCACGTCTTCTTGTATTGTGGTATTACTGACAGTATAGTATTCCTTTTTGAATGTTGGGGAGAAAAGATTGATTATCCTGAAGCCAGTAAATTGCATGACGATTGGATATTTCGCGTTTGGTAATTCCTCCAGAGATGCAAATGGTTTTTCATAAACTGGGACCGTGCTGATGCTGTATAGTCTTCCTTGAATATACATTCCCAAAATCAGTGCATAGAATAGAAGAAACCATAAGAGCTGTCTTAAGTTTTTTGTTGTTTTCAAACTCACCCCAGCTTGGAGGTTTATTTGAATGATAAATATAAACGCTTTGATATAATCTGACTTATAATCATCACTAACTAGTGCGATGTATACAGTTAAAATTATATCCACGAATATCACTAACAGCCATATACGTAATGGTAACGAACGGAATATTATCTTCCACGATCTCACTTGGGATGGTTTTGGGATTAACACCAAGGATCTGTCAATGTAGACCATCGCAGTTTGATTAAAGATGTGATGGAAATACGACACCGTTCCTAATCCATGCAAGGACACGTCATAAACTTTGTTACGAAAATCATTTTCTAAAGTATTTGTAGTGCCGTTTTTGTAAAATTCAGTTAAATACTTATCAGAAGGTTCATTGAAATGCAGCTTTAAGTTAAGACTATCTGCGATTGCCCTAACCAGATCTACTAAAAATCCTGGATTGTGCTTAACATGAGGATTCGTAATGTATGGTGGTCTAGGGAACCAACCAATTTTAACAATGCATCCCTTAATAAGGAACCTTGGTTCAAATTGACTGCACTCTGTTTCGAGTATAATTGCAGTTTGACATGAAAACTTGCTGAAATCTATTGTATAGATTTTGTTATTGTACAAAACAATTGTTTTATACACCGACGCATCCCACATGATGTCTATAGCTTCTGATATTATATCCTTATTGTTAGTGATCAATATAAAAACAGCTTTGCAGTAGAATTTATGGGAATTCCTCAAAATATCACTAATATCCTTAAGTGTCTCCACATCCTCAAAATGAATAATGTAGTTGGTAAACTTTGTAGATGAAATATTTCCAATATATTGCGTCTCAACGTAGTAATGAGGATACCCATGATGTTCACTATTAAAGTGAATATTATCTGCAACATTGATAAGTAGAACGTTCGCCAATATCGCTTTTTGTACTGCATGTACGCATTCTGAACTATTTGATATCAATTGCCCGTCTATAATTACGAAAAAGAGAGCTAAAGCTGCAACTAAACACATTATCGTCGCAACTGCGAACTGCTTTCTTTTAAATGTGCCGTAACGCCAAAGGATGCCTATCGATCTAAAAATTATAGGTGATACTAAACAAGAATGTAGAAAGTGGATAGAAAATTTGTTACTTTACGGTAATGGTGCTTATTATTAAAGCATTACTATAACTTTACACAGCGATTGATGTTTTCCTCGCTTTATGTCTGCACTAACTAAAGAAAATTCGAATAGTTCGACTATGAAATGAAATCACCCAGTTCAGCACCTCAAATAGCCAACCTTAATTGCAGAGCAAACATGCACACACTATTAAATCCACCGAACACTTTTTCGACATACACTTGAATTTTATATAATTCGGAGCTGCTCTATCGATCCACGAGCTTATATTCAACAAAACTTTTATCCTACATAATCGAGCCTGAAATAAAGGCTTTTCAAGTTAAAGCCGCTAAATCAAATAATTAAACAATACACGTTAATATACATTAATACGACATAGAAAATAAAGCTGGTTCCATCTGAAACATGTTTTGGAGTATAGTCCAAGAGGCAGCAACGGATTTCGTTACGCTAAAGAAAATGGGGTTAGAACTTTCATTGACTGTCCCTTGTAGCATAACAATAACAATTCACAAGTCTGGAAACCTTCCGGGGTGGCTTTTGTCCCTCCATACTTCTAAAAGGCGAAAAAATAATTAATTAAATTATTATAACCGGTCTGTCGGTTGGTGATATTAAAGTTAGCAACGTTTCAAGTGTTGAAATAATTCGCTAGACCAGTAGGTTTATGAAGGGTGCGAAATGGGTCCAAAATGGCGAACAAAATTGCACGTTTTGCATATTTACAATAAACTGGTTTCTTTGTGCTGGTATATTTCAGATAGATTGATAGATGTAGCATACGGTTATGACCATACTGTATGAAAAGTAGTTGTGCTTTCTATTAAAATTTACCGAACCTTCCATTTAAAATAGAATTGATTATGAATCACATTGATAAATTTCCCGTAGTTAAAATGATGTTTTGTAATGGCCTACCCTGTATATTTTTTTAACACAAAATGTTCATGTTATTTTAACATGACATCGAGAAATGACTAGACTTCATTTTTAATTAATCTACTAAAATTGCGTATATCACTCACAGAACATACGCGTTATTTTTTTAAATTTTATAGAAGACAATCTGGGCGTTTCTAAAAAGTTGGTGTGCGGCTCCTCATTTCATCAAAAGTGATTGAAAGATAGTCTTGAATGGGTAAGATGTTCTAGGCGCCCTGTAAAGAGCTTCCGGTCATATATGATTAGTGAGAGCAAAATATAAAATCACACTTATTGATCTATAATTTAGATGCAAATCAGGTGTTTTGATAAAGAACTAATGGATATTCTTTTTAAAGAGACAAATTGGTCAACCAGACTATCCGTTTCAATCAAATGGCATGACACGATAATACAACTTGTCGATGTAAAAAAAGTAACGGACAAGCATCATACTTGATTAATATCTTGAACGGTGTGAATAATGAGTCATACATACACATATAGGATCAGTCATAACGTACGCAGGAGATTGAAGGAGTAACAGGAAAGGACCAAAATAAGTATATAGGATACAACAAATTAAAGTTAAAATATTAATGATCATTCTTTTAAACAGTGTAGTAAGAGACGTTATAAATTTAAATTAAAGATACATGATTGTTATTTAATATAATGTCCTATTTAAAATGAAGAAAAATTTACATACTTAAAAGTTAGAGCTTCTTGTTGATCTTCCAAATGATGAAATAACACGAGTAAATTTGTTGAGAACCAATAACATTTTCAAAAAATAAGGACTGGAAATTTTATAGCAGTTTGAATGTGGCACATTTTAAATGACAGTACATGTTACTGCTACCTGTTACATGCGTGATCTTAGGATCACATGCGCACATGCGTAATGGCAGTAACGCGGAATAATGTCGATATGATTAAGGTAAACGCCGCAAATTGCGATAGGTTACTGAATTTTTGTTACATTTGTAATTGTAGAAGTTATATTTATATGGTGATATGGTGATAATGACTTTGTCAACTTTTTTTTAACCCGATATTTTCTTCAAAAGATAATTGGCTATAAATTTTTAAAGAAAATTGATAATAGTTATGTGATTTATATTATGTTTCAACAATTGCCCCTAATTCCATCAGTAAGCGTTTATTTTGATCCGAGATCAGACACCTCAGTGAACCTAGTTTAGAGAGTATTCCAAATGAGACACTTGTGGTACATTATTCCGACAAATAACAACAGACAAGTAAATATTAAGTATTTTAAATATTGTTAAATAATATTTATTATTAAGAAATATATAACATTTACCTTTTACCATTTTTTTTTTGTCTATCAATGTAGTGCCTGGGATCAAACTGCGCATGCGTGGCCAGTAGTAATTAGGACCGTCGACAGATAGCGCCCTTGTAGCTTAAAGTGCGCGGGCGGTATTACCGCGGCCGTTAGCCGGTAATACTCGGCATCACTAACGCCAAACCGGTGACATCCCATAGATAACCTTATACATGTGGTTCACTAACGCTACAGCAAAGACAGCCTATAGATTCCCTTATGGCTTATACTTGTGGCAGCTGGTGGCAGCCTATAGATCCAATCCAGCCAATCGAATCCACGAACTTGACGCATGCGTAGTGTGTTCAGTGGCACTGAACTGAGATAGAGATATATGTCGCAACGCTAGTGTTGGAACAGCCTGCTGTTACCAACATTCTTTATATCATTTTGTATTTACATGATATTATTAAAATATCTGTCAAACCCTGGCTATCTTGTTTTCTTTTAGTGCAGACACGATCGATCTCGATCAAATGGAATCTCGTGCAGCTAAACTATTAATCTTATATATTGTATGATAAAGTCATGTGCCTGGTCATAAAGATTTTTTATTTTTTTGTTATATTCTTAGATCTTTTAGCTATAAAATATCAACAAAAATCATTTCATCTTGTCTGAACAAGTTTGCTGTTTTGACCACTATGGTTAACACGGCAGCATAGTGCTGCCAACCTTCTTCATTACTTATGAAATGATCGACAAATAAAAATGAATTGTACCAATTATTATTACTATTATTATTATATTCGTAAACAGCAATCTTTCTGTATTATTTTTGATACTTGAAGATACTTGAATCTCACTAAAGTTGATAAATATTGTTCAATAATCGCCATGTTTGAAAATTTTATGCAGATTTTTTTCCTCACCATTATTTGCAGACGCTCACTTCACAAACGATTCCTTCGTGGTATTGAATCAGGTTGAAATGAATCAGGTTGTTTATTTTAATTTTTTTTATTAACTAAAATATTTTTAAATATTTATTGTCTTTTACAGTGCCACTTAAGAGTGGATTTCTTCTCTTTATAAAATGTAACACTTAATAACCTACTCATTGCGAACAAACCGTTAGCCTTTTCAAATGTTATATAAAGTTAGTTAAAATGAGAGGGATGTTTTTAATAACTTCTTAACTGGTGATTGATATCCAAATTTGCCTAAAAACTTTTACAAACTATCGTATAAACTTCACAAATCCTGCAGTGTTTACGTTTTAGTTCACATATTTCCCACAGTACAACTTTCTAATTTTAAAAACCCAGTCAAATGACACTAAGAAACAATATTGCAATCGAATAAAAACTGCCTGCAGAATATATTCAGGATCTCTTCAGTTTCAATAATCTGTTTTATTTATTTCATAGTAGTTCCAAACAGTACACAATACATAACTCAATATTCTAAAGTTTAATTATTTGCAGTAAAGATCCGGCCGATCCGGTTTTACATAATGGCCGGATATCCTGTATCCGGTCGGATCTTGGCCGAATGATTCGGTAAAAAGATCTGGCCGATGCAATTTTACACAATAGCCGCATTTCCGGTGTCCGGTCGAAGTTTGGCCGGATGGTTTAGTATCCAATTTTAGGGTTTTCGATTCCCGATCCGTTCCATCGCTAGATAAAATCGTATATATTTGACGCGGCTTCAATGCCGGGGTCAAAAAGGGACGGTTGGCCACCGTAGTTATACGCCTATATTATATCATTGGTTAGATCGGTGTAGTTTTTAAATAAAAGATATACTATATGTCATGTATAGCTGTATAGTTCAAATTTGTACTGCAAATCATGACAAATACATTAGGAAATCTGACCGAACAAAAAAATAGTTTTTCCTTATACAAGTGCTTTATTTCAATGAACGTAAGTGCCAGTTTTAATAAATCGATAAACAACTACTTCATACACAAAACCACCAAAAGCAATGACATAACCGGTTATTAAGATCCATAGAGCACTTTCAATGCCGTATAATGACAACTGCTTATAGCCCTGTTCACTGGGTGAGTCACTCCTATTCTTTAAGGCATATACCCACGATTGCATAATCTGCCAATGGCCGAGCAGCCCATTCTGATGTAGAAGACCTATTATTCTATCCATCTGGTCCAACAAATGAAAACAATCTCTAACATTTAAAGCAGCGTATGAAGACACCAGGATATACTTTTGGAATTCCCGATCACGATACGGAGTAACAAACACTTGTTGACCCATGGTAATAAAATTGTTATCTCGAAAGAACCTGTCCACGTCTTCTTGTATTGTGGTGTTACTGATAGTGTAGTGTTCCTTTTTGAATTTTGGGGAGAAAATATTGAATATCCTAAAGCCACTAAATTGCATGATGATTGGATATTTGGCGTTTGGTAATTCGTCCAGAGATGTAAAAGGCTCTTCATAAACTGGGACAGTGCTGACGCTGTATAGTCTTCCTTGTATATACGTTCCCAAAATGAGTGCATAGAATAGAAGAAACCACAAGAGCAGTCTTAAGTTTTTTGTTGTTCTTAAACTCACCCCAGCCTGGAGGTTTATTTGAAGGATAAACATAAACGCTTTGGTATAGTCTGACTTATAATAATCACTAATTAGTGCGACGTATACAGTTAAAATTATATCCACGAATATCACTAACAACCATATACGTAATGGTAACGAACGGAATATTATCTTCCACGATCTCACTTGGGATGGTTTTGGTATTAACACCATGGATCTGTCAATGTAGACTATCGCAGTTTGATTAAATATACGATGGAAATACGTCACCGTTCCTAAACCATGCAAGGACACGTCATAAACTTTGTTACGAAAATCATCTTCCAAAGGTTGTGTACTGCCGTTTTTGTAAAATTGAGTCAAATACGTATCAGAAGGTTCATTGAAATGCAGCTTTAAGTTAAGTCTATTTGCGATCGTCCTAACCAGATCTACTAAAAATCCTGGATTGTGCTTATCATGAGGATTCGTAATGTATGGTGGTCTAGGGAACCAACCAATTTTAACAATGCATCCCTTAATAAGGAACCTTGGTTCAAATTGACTGCACTCTGTTTCTAGTATGGTTGCAGTCTCACATGAAAACTTGTTGAAATCGATTGTATAGATTTTGTTATTGTACAAAACAATTGTTTTATACACCGCTGCATCCCACATGATGTTTATAGCTTCTGATATTATATCTTCATTGTTAGTGATCAATATAAAAACAGCTTTGCAGTAGTGTTTATGGGAATTTCTCAAAATATCACTAATATCCTTAAGTGTCTCCACATCCTCAAAATGAATAATATAGTTGGAAAAATTTGTAGAAGAAATATTTCCAATATATTGCGTCTCAACGTAGTAATGAGGATACCCATAATGCTCACTATTAAAGTGAATATTATCTGCAACATTGATAAGTAGAACGTTGGCCAAGATCGTTTTTTGTATTGCATGGACGCATTCTGAACTATTTGATATCAATTGCGCGTCTGTAATTACGAAAAAGAGAGCTAAAGCTGCAACTAAACACATTATCATCGTAACTGCTAACTGCTTTCTCTTAAATGAGCCGTAACGCCAAAGGATGCCTATCGATCCAAAAATTATAGGTGATACTACTAAACAAGAATGTAGAAAGTGGATAGAAAATTTGTCACTTTACGGTAATGGTGCTTATTATTAAAGCATTACATCCTATAACTTTTCAGAGCGATTGATGATTTCCTCGCTTTTTGTCTGCACTAACTATAGAAAATTCGAATAGTTCGACTATGAAATGAACTCACCCAGTTCAGCACCTCAAATAGCCAACCTTAATTGCAGAGCATGCACATGCACACACTATTAAATCCACCAAACACTTTTTCGACATACACTTGAATTCTATATAATTCGGAGCTGCTCAATCGATCCACGAGATATATTCAACAAAACTTTTATCCTACATAATCGAGCCTGAAATAAAGGATTTTCAAGTTAAAGCCGCTAAATCAAGTAATTAAACAATATACGTTATATACATTAATACGACATATAAAATATAGCTGGTTCCATTTGAAACATTTTTTTTAGTATAGTCGAAGAGACAGCAACGGATTTCGTTACGCTAAAGAAAATGCGGTTAGAACTTTCATAGTTTGTCTCTGGTAGCATAACAATAAGATATTCACAAGTCTGGAAAACGTCCGGGGTGGCTTTTGTCCCTCCATACTTTTCAAGGGCGAAAAAATAATTAATTAAATTATTATAATCGGTCGTCGGTTGGTGATATTAAAGTTGGCAACGTTTGCGTTGGTTTCATTCCCGTGAAGCCACTTTATTGTGCATAAGCTTCGTCTGGTCGCACACCAGATGAACTTAATTAGCTTAGTTGATGCTTGAGATTTTTCCGCCGAATTTCGACTTTCTCAAAATCACCACATTGTAAGTTTTTTTTTTTCTTTCTTAATTGGTGATTAATTGTGTCTTTTTGTAGTTATTGTCTGAAGAAGATTTTAAATAAAATCGAAACGTAACAATGAATTAAAGGGTGTTAGTCTTTGATTGGTCGATCCCTATCAAGTTTACCTAATTTTGAATGGGTAAGACATTCAAGGCGCCCTGTGACCAGCTTCCGGTCATATTTGATTAGTCAGACCAAAATATGAAATCACACTTATTCATCTATAATTTAGATGCAAATCAGATGTTTTGATAAGGTACTAAAGGATTCCTTATTAAAAAGACAAATAGGTCAACCAGGCCATCCGTTTAAATAAAATGGCATGACAACTTGTCGATGTGACAAGCATTATACTTGATTAATACCTTAAACGGTGTGAACAATGCGTTATAACATACACATATAGGGTCAGTTATAACGCACGCAGGAGATTGGAGGAGTACCGAGTACCAGGACAGGACCAAAATAAGTATATTTTCTTAGTAAATTTTAGACCTTAAGAAATAATCAAATAAAAACGTTATTTATTAATTGGTCAACGTTTATGAAATTTTCAGGTTAAATTCTTAGATAAACAACGAGTTGGGTTGGATGAAAAATAATTTTTTGGAATGTTAAAAATTAATTTTACTTCTACATCTTTGATACAAAAATAGATTTTTTATTTAAGTACAATTTTAACCCAAACATTATAATTGCGATACTAAAACGAAATATAATTGCCCATATTGCTGCTACCCAGTGTAGACAGCAGACGTCAGGAGTTTTAAACACCACCTATAACTGGTAACTATGGATTGACGTTGCTGGAGGATGTGCTAACCACTCCCAGCAAAAAAAAAAAAACGTCGAAGCAAAATATTTCGTGGCGGAGTTGCGATATTTTTAGGACGGAGCCTTATTAACACATAAACTTGGAGGGTACAGCAAGTTAAAGTTGCAAATATTAATGAATAGTCTATTAAACAGTCTAGTAAGAGAAGTTATAAATTTAAATTAAAGATACGTTTTATTTTTTAATATAATGACCAATTAAAAATTAAGAGAAATTTATATACGTAAAAGTTACAGCTATTTGTTGATCTTTAATATAATGTTTAATTGTTGAGAATGTTGTTGAGAACCAATGACATTTTCTAAAAATAAGGATTGGAAATTGTATGGCAGTTTGAATGTGATACATTTTAAATGACAGTACACGTTACGGCTACCTGTTACATGATCTTACGATTACATGCCTAATTGCAGTAACGAGGAATAATGTCGGTATGATTAAGGTAAACAGCGCAAATAGCGACAGGTTAAGGAATTTTAAAGTAATATTTATGTGGTGATAATGGGAAATGATGATGATGATGGTTTATGTGGTGATAATGACTTTGTCAACTTTTTTTAAAAGAGATATTTTCTTCTAAAGAGAATCAGATATCTATTCAATTTTAAAGAAAACTGATAATAGTTATGTAATTTATATTGTATTTTATAAGTTCAACAAATGCCCCTAATTCCGTCACTAAGCGTATATTTTGATCCGAGATCAGACACCTCAGTGAACCCAATTTAGAGAGAATCCTAAATCAAACACTTGTGGTACATTATTCCGGCAAATAAAAACATACAAGTAAATATTAAATATTTTAAATATTGTTAAATAATATTTATTATTAAGAAATATTAAACATTTATCTTTTACCATTTTTCAGTTTAAAATACTTCCTTAGTCTTCTTCAGTTTGCCCTCTCTACGTCATCTGTATTTTAATGTTTTTTGCATCTCGATTTTTTAGTATTCCCTTTTTCTTGGCGCAGCTTTTTATTCCGTTCCTCTTTCGCTTCCTTTCTTATTTCTCTTGAATGATTTTTGGGCTTCACTTCATTAACAAGTATTCACTCCAACCATCAGACAAAGTGTTACATCAGGCCAGAATAATGATCTTTTTAATGGAGATGAAATGAGTTCAACTGTCTCTCTGCTGCTAGTGTTGCATCATTCAGTCTTATTTCATTGTCTCCTATACTTGTCGATATTCATGACGGAATTAGGGACTATTGATGATCGTAATTCCGATACCCTGTAATAATTAGGGATTATTGATGTCTGTAATTCCGACACGGGTCGAAATTGGGACAAAATGTGTACCATTAATTGTAATACAGCAAACGATGTAAAATATGTTATTTTTTGTGTAAAGACAGTAATAGAGGCATGCATTACTTCTAACCATGTACACAATTCCGACACACATGTCTGATTTACGAACGTGCTCTATTTACATGTACCTAATTACGACACCCCTACATTTGTAAATACTAGTGGTTAAAAGGGCAGTACACCGAATTAGTATGAAAATATAAAGCATTTTTAGTCAGCCTTAATTCATATTATTAGAATTTTCTTATATACTGTTAACCTGTAAAAGAAGTCGAAATGCCGTTACCTTAAAAGGACAAAAATCTGATGTGACCAGGCACATGACTTTATAATACTATGTACAAAATTAATAGTTTAGCTGCATTAGATTCCATTAACCATTAACATAAATATATTAATTAAGGAAAATACACATTATGAATTAACATAATTTCAAATGCTATAAAAAACGGTGCCTTGCGCCATTGGCGCTTATCCGAAATTGTATTTACAAATTTGAAAACTTTACGATTTACCCGCCAGTGAGTGAACAGCTTGGCGAGTAAATTTTTAAAGCCAAACGACCATAAAATGATAAAAAAACTTTACAAAAATATTTAAAGGAACGTAAAACATTTTGATCTAAAAATTATTGAATAAAACACAGGACGCACACGCAGCTACCGCCACCTCATTCGCCGTCTCCTTCGTTGATCAAAATCAACGTCAGCTTCACCGCTGACGTACCGCTCAGCATTTAGTTGCAGAGGTCCTGCATCCGCATTGTCTTCGTGCTCGTCCCCAGGCTGATCAGCTGGTTCCGGCGCTGCAACCTCTTGCGAATATTTTTTGACAGTAGGCATTCTCAAAACATCAGCCTTTGAAACTACCTACTGTCATTAGAATACAGCTGTCTTATCTGTCATAACATTTGTCAAATCCTCGCTTACTAGTTTCATATTAATGCAGACAGGACCGATCTCGATCAAATAGAATTTACTCATGCAGCGGCTATACTATTAATTTTACCAAAAAGTATCGTAGACATAAATTATTCAGAATTTCCTCTACTTTAATTTATTATTTAACTATTTTGACGAAATTACAGAAATGGCGGCTCATTTGCAAAATCCTTGAAAAATGCTTAGAGGAAACGTCCAGTTCCTTTGCACCCTTTTGAACCAAAAGCACTTCAGCTCTAAGTTAGGTCATGAAACTTCTAAATATGAACTTTCGTCCCGATACCTTTAGTAGTTTCTCCGGAATCGTCGCCACAAAAATCGTTTACACACACACACAGACATTTTTTTACTTTATCATACGCAGTATTATAAAGTATTGTAATCATGCCGAAAAAAAAAATTGAGATTTTAGCGGAAATAGGTCTTTTTGGGTCCCCTGAACATTTTTGACTAAGGTACAAAAAAATGTCTGTGTGTGTGTGTGTGTGTGTGTGTGTGTGTACCCGTTTTTTGTGGAGACGATTCCGGAGAAACTACTGAAGGTATTGGGACGAAAGTTCATATTTAGAAGTTTCATAACTAAACTTAGAGCTGAAAAGCTTTTGGTTCAAAAGGGTCCAAAGGAACTGGCTATTTACTGTTAGCATTTTCCAACGATTTTGCAATTGAGCCGCCATTTCTGCTATTTTGTGAAAATAGATAAATAGTAAATTAAAGTAGAGAAAATTTTGTATAATTTATGTTTATAACATTTTTTGGTACAATTAATAGTTTAGCTGCAGGAGCAAATTCTATTTGATCGAAATCGTGTCTGCATTAATAGCAGGTAGCCAGGATATTTTGAATCCTTTGACAGTATTCAGAACGTCAGCGGTTGCGAAATGTCAATTCAACACGCAAATGCATGGAGAATGCGAGAACGCGCGCACGTACAGTGCAACAATATTAAAACATCTTGGTGTCAATGTGTATTTCTATTGCGGATAGCCATGTTTTTATGTTTTCGCGAATAAATACAACAAAGATTGTAAGACGGTATGGTAACATTAAAACTTATTTGGAATATTGAGCATAATTCTTTATGAACTTTTGTAGTTAGCACTGAAGACGGGGTAAAACCCGAAAATATAGTATGCTAGAAGCCAATATAATATTTTAATTATCAGAACCAATAACCTTTTTATTTTATCATATGTAGTATGACAAGGAGGTTTAGTCTTAGCATTTTGGAAATATTTTGCGAATAAGCCGCTATTTCTGGTATTTCGTCGAAATAGTTAAATAATAAATTAATGTAGAGGAAATTCTGAATAATTCATGACTATGAAATTTTTTGGAAAAATAAATATTTTAGCCGCATGAGCAAATTCTATTTCAT
This sequence comes from Melinopterus prodromus, assembly GCA_964023965.1. Classification (NCBI taxonomy): domain Eukaryota; kingdom Metazoa; phylum Arthropoda; class Insecta; order Coleoptera; family Scarabaeidae; genus Melinopterus; species Melinopterus prodromus. The sequence goes on from OZ030396.1 coordinate 16,350,435, forward strand.
CGGGGTCGGTCGTACTGCATTAAAACACTAGTGTTAAAACTAGATTGCCAGGATTTGTCAGATATTGTGATTTTAATGATAGTAGGTAGCGTCAAATGCTGATGTTTTGACATTACATACTGTAAACCAATCTGTCTAGTTCTAGTAGTTTTATTTTAATGCAGACGTGGCCGATCTCGATCAAATAGAATCTCCTGCAGCTACACTATTAATATATGGTATGATAAAGTCATGTGCCTGGCCACATCAGATTTTTTGTACGTTGGTCTAGTAAGTAGGGAGCTATATTGACATCTTGTATGTCAATATCACTGGCTAGGGAACTGTTAAGATTATCTATGTTAATGGCACTGCGCAGGGAGCTATATTGACTCCTATGTCAATATCACTGGCGCGGGAGCTGCACCACGCAGGGGGCTACATTGACAGCTCCTATGTCGATATTTATGGTAGTGATCTGTATTAACATGATGTTAACATCAATGACGGTAATTCCACACTCACAACTGCCCCTATGACTGGACTGTGTCAAGACTCGATCACGTTACATCTCGTGCCACTAGGATACAGCTGGCCGCGGCATTTCGAAGATCTCCACTTAGTGTAACCTCATGCTGTTTATATTATACCCCTAAACTGCTCATATACGAATCAGATATATAACCATAGGACTAATATTCTCATTCGAACAAATATCATTACAATAGAAGGAAATATGAAACCGTTTCTTTGTGAAATTCTTGACAAAGCTTTAATAAGGAATGAGTGGGAGAAATGGTTGAGGGGTATGGAATTACACCTGGCATCACAAGACATAAATGATATAGTTAAGAGAAGAAATAAAGTGCTGCACTTTGGCGACCCGCAACTGCAAGAGGTAGCATACAATTTGCCAAGAGCTATTGTATCTTACAATCCTGAGATAAATAATGATGTTATTATTTCTAGAGAAGCTAACAGAATACTTCTCACCTGAACAAAATTCAACCTTTGAAAGGCACGTATTTATAAATATTAACCCTTACGATAGAGAAAATTTTAGTAAATTCCTTTTGAGAATTCGGTACCAAGCAGCAAAGTGTTTTTTTGGAAGTAGTGCGGAAGAAGCTGCAGAAATAAATATTAAGGACGAGCTTATTGGTCGCTGGGCACCAATTGAGCTGAAACGAACACTATTGATAAAGGAACGATCATTAAACGAAATAATTGTCGAACTATGTCAAATCCACGAACAGATAGCGAAACAATCAACGGCAATGCAATCCCCTGCGGCGACTAGTGCATCCAATCTGCCAATAAACAAAATAGGTATTCAACAGCAAAGTACAAGAAGTCAATGCACTAGGTGCAATTAAATAGGACATACGTCAAGTGCAGGAGACTGCCCAGCTAGACTTGCAAAATGTCATAAGTGTGGCCAGCGAGGACATTTCGCGTTATGTTGCAGAACAAGGAAGCGATTTGGGGGTCCGATTGCTAATGATCATTATTGAAAGAAGCGACTTAACGCGCGAGTGAACATCGTGGAAAACGATTAGACAGACCCAAATAGTAAACACAACGCCGAAAATATGAAGAACTTTGACTGTTTCCAAATAACAAATAACCAACATCATGAAGAATCGGACGATACAGTTGAATGCTATGTCGGAGGGATACCTATTCTCATGCTAATTGATTCTGGTTCTAAAGCCAATATTATTAAAGGCAATTATTGGAATTTCATGAAAAAATGGAGATCGGCAGTTTGGGATATCGATAACAAACTGATGCCATACGGTAGTGAATCAGCTCTGAAAATAAAACATAGGTTCGAGGCTACAATTAAATTCCCAGGAGAACCAATAATAATAATATAATAATAATTGCAATCGGATAAAAACTGTCTGCAGACTATATGCATGATCTCTCCAGTTCCAATAATCTGTTTTATTTATTTCACAGTAGTTCCAAACAGTATCTCAATAAACAATACCTACTCCGACTCTGATTCCGACTCCGACTTCGACTCCGACTTCGACTCCGACTCCGACTCCGACTCCGACTCCGACTCCGACTCCGACGCCGACTCCGACTCCGACTCCGACCCAAGAAAAATTGCAGACAAAAATATTTTCAAATAATTATGTGTAATAAAAATCTTACATGTAAATAATCACAAATTTAACAGAGAATAACACAACCGTGTCTTATTAAATTTGCTATGAAAACAAAAACACTACCAGGCAAAAAGGAACAAATTTAGTTAATTAAATTTCTATTTGATTGTCTTCTGATTCTTTCGTTCTTCTGCTTGTATTACACATATGGCTTGTGCATATCAAATTACTCAGAAACAAATGCAGAACAGAAGTAGGAAGAACAGAAGTTTTATTTGTGTCCAGCGAATTTGTTGGCAAAAATTATTAAACTAACAATCTAAATGTAAATAAAAACAGCCTATAAGATATCAAAAAGTCCTATTGATCGGACCAAAAATAAAAAAGTTATTTAGAAACACAAATAACCGGACCACAAATAAAGAAGTTATTTATAAAATGTAATTTTTTTTGTGATTCAAAATATGTCTGAAATGATTAAGTACTAAACTGTTTTCTCATTAGAGAACATACATCGACATACACTCATTTAACCGAATTTCGATCTCTAATAATAACAATAACACCCATGAGACACAGTGTATAATACGAAATAAAATTCATTCTAATAAAAAGAAAATTAAGTGCAATATATGTTTTAAAATTATTGCGAGCGAGGAACAGAATAGCTCCCACTAATTCTCCTGCAAAGATGCCCTTAAATCATTTTTAATTATTTTCAAAGCTGAAAATAATCGAAATTGTGGCTACAAGTATAAAATTTCTTTTTTCAAATTTTTGTCAGATTACTTTTGCTAATCGTCTTCACTTTCGGAAAGTGTGTTTTGTAATTTGATTATTTACATATGTAAATAGGTAGGTACTTTGTAAAAGACCTAACAGAATATTTGGTTTTTCTTGTTTACTCTCTGCTGAGGCAACGGCCATCTCGCATGTTCTTTTTTCTACAGTAATTAAACCTGGAATCGGAGTCGGAGTCGGTACATTTTTCCGACTCCGACTCCACAATTCCGACTCCGACTCCACAACCCTTCCACAAACCATGCCAAATACATTAGAAAATTTTGCTCAACAAAAAGAAAGTTTTTCTTTATACAAGTGCTATATTTCAATGAACGTAACTACCAGTTTTAGTAAACCGATAAACAACTACTTCATACACAAACCCAAAAAAAGAAATTACATAACCGGTTATTAAGATCCATAGAGCACTTTCAATGCCATATACTGACAACTGCTTATAGCCCTGTTGACTGGATGAGTCATTCCTATTCTTTAAGGCATATACCCACGATTGTATAATCTGCCAATGGCCGATCAGCCCATTCTGATGTAGAAGAAATATTATTCTATCCATCTGTTCCAACAAATGAAAACAATCTCTGACATTTAAAGCAGCGTATGAAGACAACAGGATATACTTTTGGTATTCCCGATCACGATACGGAGTAACAAACACTTGTTGACCCATAGTAATAAAATTGTTATCTCGAAAGAACCTGTCCACGTCTTCTTGTATTGTGGTGTTGCTGACAGTGTAGTATTCCTTTTTGAATGTTGGGGAGAGAATATTGACTATCCTAAAGCCACTAAATTGCATGATGATTGGATATTTGGCGTTTGGTAATTCGTCCAGAGATGTAAAAGGCTCTTCATAAACTGGGACAGTGCTGATGCTGTATAATCTACCTTGTATATACATTCCCAAAATCAGTGCATAGAATAGAAGAAACCATAAGAGCTGTCTTAAGTTTTTTGTTGTTCTTAAACTCACCCCAACCTGAAGGTTTATTTGAAGAATAAATATAAACGCTTTGATATAGTCTGGGTTATAATAATCACTAACTAGTGCGGCGTATACAATTAAAATTATATCCACGAATATCACTAACAACCATATACGTAATGGTAACGAACGGAATATTATCTTCCACGATCTCACTTGGGATGGTTTTGGGATTAACACCATGGATCTGTCAATGTAGACTATCGCAGTTTGATTAAAGATAATATGGAAATACATCACCGTTCCTAAACCATGCAAGGACACGTCAGTAACTTTGTTACGAAAATCATCCTCTAAAGGTTGTGTACTGCCGTGTTTATAAAATTGAATCAAATACTTATCAGAAGGTTCATTGAAATGCAGCTTTAAGTTAAGTCTATTTGCGATCGTCCTAACCAGATCTACTAAAAATCCTGGATCGAGGATTCGTAATATATGGTGGTCTAGGGAACCAACCAATTTTAACAATGCATCCCTTAATGAGGAACCTTGGTTCAAATTGACTGCACTCTGTTTCAAGTATGGTTGCAGTCTCACATGAAAACTTGTTGAAATCGATTGTATAGATTTTGTTATTGTACAAAACAATTGTTTTATACACCGATGCATTCCACATGATGTTTATAGCTTCTGCTATTATATCTTCATTGTTAGTGATCAATATAAAAACAGCTTTGCAGTAGTATTTATGGGAATTTCTCAAAATATCACTAATATCCTTAAGTGTCTCCACATCCTCAAAATGAATAATGTAGTTGGAAAAATTTGTAGATGAAATATTTCCAATATATTTCGTCTCAACGTAGTAATGAGGATACCCGTAATGTTCACTATTAAAGTGAATATTATCTGCAACATTGATAAGTAGAACGTTGGCCAAGATCGTTTTTTGTATTGCATGGACGCATTCTGAACTATTTGATATCAATTGCGCGTCTATAATTACGAAGAAGATAGCTAAAGCTGCAACTAAACACTTATCATCGTAACTGCTAACTGCTTTCTTTTAAATGAGCCGTAACGCCAAAGGATGCCTATCGACCCAAAAATTATAGGTAATACTAAACAAGAATGTAGAAAGTGGATAGAAAATTTGCCACTTTACGGTAATGGTGCTTATTATTAAAGCATTACATCCTATAACTTTACAGAGCGATTGATGTTTTCCTCGCTTTTTGTCTGCACTAACTAAAGAAAATTCGAATAGTTCTACTATGAAATGAACTCACCCAGATTAGCACCTCAAATAGCCAACCTTAATTGCAGAGCAAACATGCACACACTGTTAAATCCACCATACACTTTTTCGACATATACTTGAATTCTATATAATTCGGAGCTGGTCTATCGATCCACGAGCTTAGTTACAGGAAATCTCCTTTATTTAGCCTACATAATGAAGCCTAAAATAAAGGCTTTCCAAGTTAAAACCGCTAAGTCAAATAATTAAACAATACCCGTTATATACATTAATGCCACATAGAAAATAAAGCTAGTTCCGTCTGAAACATTTTTTGGAGTATAGTCCAAGACGCAGCAACGGATTTTGTTACGCTAAAGAAAATGGGGTTAGAACTTCCATAGTCTGTCCCTTGTAGCATAGCTTTCCTAAACAGTTGGTGTGCGGCTCCTGCTTTCATCAAAAGTGATTGAAAGGCCGTCTTGAATGGGAAAGATGTTCAAGGCGCCCTGTAAGGAGCTTCCGGTCATATATGATTAGTCAGACCAAAATATGAAATCTCACTTAGTCATCTATAATTTAGATGCAAATCAGATGTTTTGATAAGGTACTAAAGGATATTCTTTTTAAAGAGACAAATTGGTCAACCAGGCTATCAGTTTAAATCAAAAGGCATGACAAGGTAATAGAACTTGTCGATGTAAAAAAAAGTAACGGACAAGCATCATACTTGATTAATACCTTGTACGGTGTGAACAATGAGTTATACATACACATATAGGATCATGCATAACGTACGCAGGAGATTGAAGGAGTAACAGGAAAAGACCAAAATAAGTATATAGGATACAACAAGTTAAAGTTAAAATATTAATAAACATTCTTTTAAACAGTGTAATAAGAGACGTTATAAATTTAAACTAAAGATACCCTGATTGTTATTTAATATAATGTCCAATTTAAAATGAAGAGAAATTTATATACTTAAAAGTTACACCTACTTTTTGATCTTCAAAATGATGAAATAACACGCGTATACTTGTTGAGAAGCAATGACATTTTCAAAAAATATGATTTTGATGTCACATTTTAAATGACAGTACATGTTACTGCTACCTGTTACGTAATCTTAGGATAACTAGCCTTAATACAGTAACGATGAATAATGTCGTTATGATTAAGTAAACGCAACAAATTGCGACAGGTTAAGGCATTTTTGTTACATTTGTGACAGTAGAAGTTATATTTATGTGGTGATAATATCTTTGTGAACTTATTATAAACAGATATTTTCTTCCAAAGATACCTGGCTATTCATTTTTAAAGAAAATTTATAGTAGTTCAACAATTGCCCCTAATCCCGTCACTAAGCGTACATTTTGATCCGAGATCAGAAACCTCAGTGAACCTAATTTATATATATAAAATAATTCCTTAGTCTTCTTCAGTCTGCCCTCTCTACGTCATCTGTATTTTAATATTTCTTGCATCTCTATAATTCCGTTCCTTTTTCGCTTCCTTTCTTATTTCTCTTCAATGATTTTTTGGGCTTCCTTCTTGTTATTAACAAGCATTCTCTCCAAGCATCAGACAAACTGTTACAGACGAACAGATTCTTTATATCTTTTTTTTGGTGTTTCAGGCCAGAGTAATGATCTTTTTAATGTAGATGAAATGAGTTCAACTGTTATCTCCAAAAGTGGTGTATTAATGCCAAAATCGCTACTCTCTGCTGCTAGTGTTGCATCATTCAGTCTTATTTCATTATCTCCTATGATACTTGTCGATATTTATGATGGAATTAGGGACTATTGATGATCGTAATTCCGATACCCTGTAATAATTAGGGATTATTGATGTCTGTAATTCCGACACTCGGGTCGAAATTGGGACAAAATGTGTACCATTAATTGTAATACAGCAAACGATGTAAAACATGTTATTTTTTTGTGGTAAGACAGTAATTGAGGCATGTATTACTTCTAACCATGTACACAATTCCGACACACATGTCTGATTTACGAACGTGCTCTATTTACATGTCCCTAACTACGACACCCCTACATTTGTAAATAATAACGGTTAAAAGGGCAGTACACCGAATTATAATGTAAATATAAAGCATTTTTAGTCAGCGTTAATTCATATTATTAGAATTTTCTTATATACTGTTATCCTGTAGCGATGTAAAAAGAAGTCGAATTGCCGTTACCTTAAAAGGAAAAAAATCAGCTGTTAGCATAACACTCAATATCACAATCAAACTTCTAGGTTATATTCTGGCCGTTGATAAGTATAATGCCAAATCAACAAACCGGATGTATTAAAATAAAGTTCGAAGTTGTAGATATCTTATTTTATCGAACTAAACAGAAATATGCCGGAATTTAGGACAGTGTCCAAATTTAAGACGCTTACCTTATTGTTTGTGAAATAATTCGTACAAATTCTCACGTTGGATGAAAGGGTTTTGTAAAAGGTATTTCCGTGGAAATAGAGAAGTGGACGTTAATTTATAAAATTTCAAGCGGAAATAGTTTTCTTGTTATTGATCTTTGGCTCACCCTGTGTTTAGATATGTACATTGTACAATGTACATATCGAAAAATCTGAAAATTGAATCAGATTATTCTCAAATAACTTTTGCAAAGATACGCAAAGCTTTGTGATTTGTCGTATTTCATAACAAATTACAATAAGCAACGTCAAAGTTTCCGTTTACCAAATAACAATAAAAACATAAATATCCAGATGGTATTGATCGCAGCCTCCGACTATCCATGCAATTTTGAGATGAAGTGCCATCAGATACAGCCTGTTGTGAAGCCAAAGGCTGCACTGGATACATTCACAAATCTCTCATCGTTGAATGCATTTTAGAGGAACAATACATATTATTCTACATAAGAATTACGTAAAAATTGAAAAGCCACTGAATGTACATCAAAAGTCTTCATATCCTATACCAATATTTCAGTTGCATATTCTAAAGAAAGTTAATGGTAGTATACTATACTACATAATAGATGTATATAATGACGTATAAAACGTGGAAACAGAAATAAACTGCAAAACGTAAGTTTAGAATCTGCCAAGCATGGCTACTATCGCCATTTTGTTGAAACTATAACTTTCTATTAGACGTACTATTTAATCTTTTAACCATAAAAAATTGATCAATTATTCATATATCAATGGTTTAAAAAATAAACTATCGTGGTCATATATTACGTCCCCTCTTTTGACGTCCACTTTCTCGCAAATCTAGGGGCGAAAATATTTTAAAAATCTCTGATGCTGTAATTGCTGTCCTTGATTAATATGCTACAACTCTTAAAAATTAGAAATATGTTGGCGTTTTCTTGATTTATCCAAATTAAGAAGAATTGGCGCTGTTTCTGCCCCGTAAATTTCATTCGTTTAACTTTAGCAATTAATTACTCAGGAAATGATACATAGATTTCAACGAATTGAAAAGTAAAATCACCTGCGGAGTACTAGCTTTCAATGTGCATTTTTGTAAAATCATTGGATTAGTGCATGACCCACAAAAACTATATTATGCAATGCCAGCAATTCCTTTATTAGAAGAGCTAGAGTAATTAGATATGTGTAGGCTATAGGGTACCTACTAATTCATAGGTTTAAAGTTTATTACATAATCATTGTTTATCTTTTATTTTCCCTACAAAAGATCGAGTTGAAGCATCTCGTGATTGCTGCAATTGACGCGGCGCTCTTCGGTCTTTGGGGCGAGCGGGGGAAGGGATCGACAGCGACGCTGCCAGTAGTGGGGGATCGCACATGCATTAGTTCTAGAAGAACAATATAACGACAAGGCGATTATGCCTCGCCAAAGAAATTTGGATATCTGGTGACAGATTACCAAATTAAAAAATAATGGCTAAATGAGTTAATAAGATAACAGAACCACGAACAGGCATTTGGAAGTCTCATGGGAATTCTTGGCAATATAAATCGGGTGTCTGGATTACCATTTAAAATTAATGAGTGATCTGCGAATTGCTGTTTTAAGCCTCCGACTTTAAAAACTCGAAAATAACCCACGTCATAAGTTTTGTGCCAATCGCGAAATGCTCGCTACCATTCGGTTCTGAAGGTCCTTATGCAACTGCCATCGGAAAGGAATTTCAATATTTATGAAAATTTTGCAACTTTTGGTGTGGACTAGAAATATAGAAATGCTTTCCGATGGCAGTTTCGTCTGATTATTGTCTGCTGTAATACATTATAAAGTATTGTGGAAACCGGCTGATGACAGTACGAGTTAGACCGATATGGAGTACAGATGTTAAATAATTTGTTCTTATTGTTATAAAGTTATACTGTTAATAGAGTTATTTAGTTACGTGATTGTGTCTTATTTACGGGTTACCACAATTGGCGACGAGAATAAAACAAAGAGATAAGGTAAGCAAAATAAATAACAGTGAAGCTATTTATCAATTAATTGCATGAATAAAGACGTAAAACGATAAAAAATAAGCTGGCCGCTGCATTTCGAAGATCTCCACTTAGTGTAACCTCATGGTGTTTATATTATACCCCTAAACTGCTCACATACGAATCAGATATATAATCATAGGACTAATATTCTCATTCTAACAAATATCATTACAACAGAAGGAAATATGAAACCTTTTCTTTGTGAAAATCTTGACAAAGCTTTAATAAGGAATGAGTAGGAGTAATGGTTGAGGGGTATGGCATTACACCTGGCATCAGAAGACATAAATGATATAGTTAAGAGAAGAAATAAACTGCTGCACTTTGGCGGCCCGCAATTGCAAGAGGTAGCATACAATTTGCCAGGGGCTATTGTATCTTACAATCCTGAGATAAATAATGATGTTATTATTTGTAGAAAAGCTAACAGAATACTTCTCACCTGAACAAATTCAACCTTTGAAAGGCACGTATTTAGAAATATTAACCCAGAAGATAGAGAAAATTTTAATAAATTCCTTTTGAGAATTCGGTACCAAGCAGCAAAGTGTTCTTTTGGATGTAGTGCGGAAGAAGCTGCAGAAATAAATATTAAGGACGAGCTTATTGGTCGCTGGGCACCAATTAAGCTGAAGCGAACACTTTTGGAACAGGAACGATCTTTAAACGAAATAATTGTCGAACTATGTCAATTCCACGAACAGATAGCCAAACAATCAACGGCAATGCAATCCCCTGCGGCGACTAGTGCATCCAACCTGCCAATAAATAAAATAGGTATTCAACAGAAAAGTACAAGACGTCAATGCACTAGGTGCAATAGAATAGGACATACGTCAACTGCAGGAGACTGCCCAGCCAGACTTGCGAAATGTCATAAGTGTGGCCAGCGAGGACAATTCGCGTTATGTTGCAGAACAAGGAAGCGATTTGGGGGTCCGATTGCTAATGATCATTATAGAAAGGAGCGATTTAACGCGCGAGTGAACATCGGGGAAAACGATGAGACAGACCCAAATAGTAAACACAACGCCGAAAATATGAAGAACTTTGTTTCCAAATAACAAATAACCAACATCATGAAGAATTAGACGATACAGTTGAATGCTATGTCGGAGGGATACCTATTCTCATGCTAAATGATTCTGGTTCTAAAGTCAATTTTATTAAAGGAGAAAGGTAGTTTGTCGGGCAATTCCGTCATACGAAGAAGCAACCGTAGACACGTGTTTCAGACTATTAGTCCTCATCAGTACGGTATAGCCAAATGTCTTCGAATCCTGAAGATGTTGTGACTGAAGCACCAAATTGGCGACATTGGGCACCCCCCTTATGGTCTCCATTTGAGTGTTTTTCCATTGAGTGTCCATCTTACTCCTTGGCTATACCGTACTGATGAGGATTAATAGTCTGAAACACGTGTCTGCGGTTGCTTCTTCGTATGACGGAATTGCCCGACAAACTACCGTTCTCCTTCAATATCTTACCGTCGATAAACCAGTTTTTCAATATTATTAAAGGCAATGATTGGAATTTCATGAAAGAAAAGAGATCGGCAGTTTGGGATATCGATAACAAACTGATGCCATACGGTAGTGAATCAGCTATGAAAATAAAACATAGGTTCGAGGCTACAATTAAATTACCAGGAGAACCAATAATAATAATATAATAATAATTGCAATCGGATAAAAACTGTCTGCAGACCATATGCATGATCTCTCCAGTTCCAATAATCTGTTTTATTTATTTCACAGTAGTTCCAAACAGTATCTCAATAAACAATACCTACTCCGACTCTGATTCCGACTCCGACTTCGACTCCGACTTCGACTCCGACTTCGACTCCGACTCCGACTCCGACTCCGACGCCGACTCCGACTCCGACTCCGACTCCGACTCCGACTCCGACCCAAGAAAAATTGCAGACAAAAATATTTTCAAATAATTCTGTGTAATACAAATCTTACATGTAAATAATCACAAATTTAACAAAGAATAACACAACCGTGTCATTAAATTTGCTATGAAAACAAAAACACTACCAGGCAAAAAGGAACAAATTTAGTTAATTAAATTTCTATTTGATTGTCTTCTGATTCTTTCGTTCTTCTGATTGTATTACACATATGGCTTGTGCATAGCAAATTACTCAAACAAATGCTGAACAGAAGTAGGAAGAACAGAAGTTTTATTTGTGTCCAGCGAATTTGTTGGCAAAAATATTTAAACTAACAATCTAAATGTAAATAAAAACAGCCTATAAGATACCAAAAAGTCCTATTGCTCGGACCAAAAATAAAAAAGTTATTTAGAAACACAAATAACCGGACCACAAATAAAAAAGTTATTTATAAAATGTAATTTTTTTGTTGATTCAAAATATCTCTGAAATGATTAAGTACTAAACTGTTTTCTCATTAGAGAACATACATCGACATACACTCATTTAACCGAATTTCGATCTCTAATAATAACAATAACACCCATGAGACACAGTGTATAATACGAAATAAAATTTATTCTAATAAAAAGAAAATTAAGTGCAATATATGTTTTAAAATTGTTGCGAGCGAGGAACAGAATAGCTCCCACTAATTCTCCTGCAAAGATGCCCTTAAATCATTTTTAATTATTTTCAAAGCTGAAAATAATCGAAATTGTGGCTACAAGTATAACTTATAAATAAATGACACAACATTGAAATACTTCTCAATCTCATTTTAACTCTATTGCTCAAATTTCTTTTTTAAAATTTTTGTCAGATTACTTTTGCTAATCGTCTTCACTTTCGGAAAGTGTGTTTTGTAATTTGATTATTTACATATGTAAATAGGTAGGTACTTTGTAAAAGACCTAACAGAATATTTGGTTTTTCTTGTTTACTCTCTGCTGAGGCAACGGCCATCTCGCATGTTCTTTTTTCTACAGTAATTAAACCTGGAATCGGAGTCGGAGTCGGTACATTTTTCCGACTCCGACTCCACGATTCCTACTCCGAGTCCATAACCCTTCTACAAACCATGCCAAATACGTTAGAAAATTTTGCTGAACAAAAAGAAAGTTTTTCTTTATGCAAGTGCTTTATTTCAATGAACGTAAGTACCAGTTTTAGTAAACCGATAAACAACTACTTCATACACAAACCCAAAAAAAGAAATCACATAACCGGTTATTAAGATCCATAGAGCACTTTCAATGCCATATACTGACAACTGCTTATAGCCCTGTTCACTGGATGAGTCATTCCTATTCTTTAAGGCATATACCCACGATTGCATAATCTGCCAATGGCCGATCAGCCCGTTCTGATGTAGAAGAAATATTATTCTATCCATCTGTTCCAACAAATGAAAACAATCTCTGACATTTAAAGCAGCGTATGAAGACAACAGGATATACTTTTGGTATTCCCGATCACGATACGGAGTAACAAACACTTGTTGACCCATAGTAATAAAATTGTTATCTCGAAAGAACCTGTCCACGTCTTCTTGTATTGTGGTGTTGCTGACAGTGTAGTATTCCTTTTTGAATGTTGGGGAGAGAATATTGACTATCCTAAAGCCACTAAATTGCATGATGATTGGATATTTGGCGTTTGGTAATTCGTCCAGAGATGTAAAAGGCTCTTCATAAACTGGGACAGTGCTGATGCTGTATAATCTACCTTGTATATACATTCCCAAAATCAGTGCATAGAATAGAAGAAACCATAAGAGCTGTCTTAAGTTTTTTGTTGTTCTTAAACTCACCCCAACCTGAAGGTTTATTTGAAGAATAAATATAAACGCTTTGATATAGTCTGGGTTATAATAATCACTAACTAGTGCGGCGTATACAATTAAAATTATATCCACGAATATCACTAACAACCATATACGTAATGGTAACGAACGGAATATTATCTTCCACGATCTCACTTGGGATGGTTTTGGGATTAACACCATGGATCTGTCAATGTAGACTATCGCAGTTTGATTAAAGATACTATGGAAATACATCACCGTTCCTAAACCATGCAAGGACACGTCAGTAACTTTGTTACGAAAATCATCCTCTAAAGGTTGTGTACTGCCGTGTTTATAAAATTGAATCAAATACTTATCAGAAGGTTGATTGAAATGCAGCTTTAAGTTAAGTCTATTTGCGATCGTCCTAACCAGATCTACTAAAAATCCTGGATTGTGCTTATCACGAGGATTTGTAATATATGGTGGTCTAGGGAACCAACCAATTTTAACAATGCATCCCTTAATAAGGAACCTTGGTTCAAATTGTCTGCACTCTGTTTCAAGTATGGTTGCAGTCTCACATGAAAACTTGTTGAAATTGATTGTATAGATTTTGTTATTGTGCAAAACAATTGTTTTATACACCGATGCATCCCACATGATGTTTATAGCTTCTGATATTATATCTTCATTGTTAGTGATCAATATAAAAACAGCTTTGCAGTAGTATTTATGGGAATTTCTCAAAATATCACTAATGTCCTTAAGTGTCTCCACATCCTCAAAATGAATAATATAGTTGGAAAAATTTGTAGATGAAATATTTCCAATATATTGCGTCTCAACGTAGTAATGAGGATACCAATAATGTTCACTATTAAAGTGAATATTATCTGCAACATTGATAAGTAGAACGTTGGCCAAGATCGTTTTTTGTATTGCATGGACGCATTCTGATCTATTTGAGATCAATTGCGCGTCTATAATTACGAAGAAGATAGCTAAAGCTGCAACTAAACACATTATCATCGTAACTGCTAACTGCTTTCTTTTAAATGAGCCGTAACGCCAAAGGATGCCTATCGACCCAAAAATTATAGGTAATACTAAACAAGAATGTAGAAAGTGGATAGAAAATTTGTCACTTTACGGTAATAGTGCTTATTATTAAAGCATTACATCCTATAACTTTACAGAGCGATTGATGTTTTCCTCGCTTTTTGTCTGCACTAACTAAAGAAAATTCGAATAGTTCGACTATGAAATGAACTCACCCAGATTAGCACTTCAAATAGCCAACCTTAATTGCAGAGCAAACATGCACACACTGTTAAATCCACCATATACTTTTTCGACATATACTTGAATTCTATATAATTCGGAGCTGGTCTATCGATCCGCGAGCTTAGTTTTAGGAAAACTCCTTTATTTAGCCTACATAATGAAGCCTAAAATAAAGGCTTCCCAAGTTAAAACCGCTAAGTCAAATAATTAAACCCGTTATATATGTTATGGACCAAGTGATTAATAGGGCAATTTGAAAAATGCCCGGGCAATATGAAAAATGCCCAAAACAATCGGGCAAGATGATTAAAATAATTGAAATTATTACTTTGCCCGGGCATTATTCACAATCCCCTGTATCTATGGGCAGGATGATTAAAACATGTTTTTTTTATTATTTTTTTTATTTCAGTATTTTTACAATAATAAAATCAAGTTGTACTCCCGTAATATATTCAACATATATTACAAAATTAACAAAACTCATATTTTGTCTGAATAAACCTTCAGAAATATACAAAAAGTCACTATTCGTAATATGCGTATAAGTTAAAATAAAACAAAACGCATATCCTAAATAAATTTATACTTTATACTCTCAAGTCTCAAGTAACGTAATAAAACATTAAAAATTAACAAAGCTCATACAAAAACTAAATAAGCAATCAAAAATATATTAAAACAATATTTGTAACCGTGCCGAAACAAAAATGAGATTTTAGGTCTTTTTTGGGTCCCCTGATGATTTTCTACCAAGGTACAAAAAAATGTCTGTGTGTGTGTGTGTATGTCTGTGTGCATGTGTGTATGTACCCGATTTTTGTAGCGACGATTCCGGAGAAACTACTAAAGGTATTGGGACGAAAGTTCTTATTTAGAACTTTATGACCAAACTTAGAGCTGAAAACCTTTTGGTTCAAAAGGGACCAAAGAAACGATGTTTCCTTTAGGTATTTTTCAAGGATTTTGCAAATAAGCTGCCGTTTCTATACTTTCGTCAAAATAGTTAAATAATAAATAAACTAGAGGAAATTCTGTATAATTTATGTCTACCACATTTTTTGGTAAAATTAATAGTTTAGCTGTAAGTGCAAATTCTTATTGTTCGAGATCGTGCCTGCATTTCGACAATTTTCATTCTGACAGTGGGTACTGTCAAACGTTGTTTTTTGACAATACCTACTGTCAATATTATCAATCGAAATATCTGTCAAATCCTGGCTACTTGTTTTATTTTAATGCAGACCCGATCGATCACGATCAAATAGAATCTCCTGCAGCTAAACTATTATTCTTATATATTGTATGCTTATGTCAGGAGCCTGACCACATTAGATTTTTTTTATTTAGTGGAGCAGTTTAGACTTTGGTGGCACTTCGAATTACAGAGCTTTTTTTTTCTTTACGACACTTACACCAGTCCGATTTGCACCACCTTTACACGCACATCGATTTTTGCCTTAGCCTTCACAGTTATGACATTCTTGCGCATTCTCTCAATGAAACCTCTGACTCCGGAACTTGTTCGGCAGAAATGAACTTTTCTTTGCATTGTTTCTTTGCATATATGTTAGCTCAACTACAGTAGCTAGAATATTACGAGCTCGGTCAACATCCGGCACCCAAACTCTTACTGTACCACCTACTTTGGCAGCGTGAATTTTGGTACTTGAAGTACTAAGCAGTTTCTCGGTTTGCTTTTTAGATTATATAAAGCCGTTGCTCTAGTATTTTTTACAAATGTAGGCTTATTTTCCAAAATCGGACTTTAATGGCGTCTACTACCACTGCTATTACCACTAATCAGGAGGCACCTTTAAGCTGGTCGCAAACGTTGTTTTATGTTTCAGATTTTGTTTTCGAACGCGGATGCACAAAACCTATACTAATGTTATAGATGATAGACAAGATTGACACTTGGGATAACGAATTTAGAAACCGAATTCGGAAAACAATTGTTTGTGGCAGCCTTTACAGCGATCGTGGTCGGTTTGATTTCGTCGTCGTTCTGCGGATATAGGTAGATTGTCTACTACTTGCTCACCACAACACTGCTTGTGATATTTATCAAAGTGCCCAACACAATTTAGCAGTATTCATAGTGCCCGGGCAATGTGATTATATATCATGCATTAATACAAATTTATTAAATTGCCCAATCTTTTCAGGGCAATATTCATAATGCCCGGGCATTATGAATACTGCCCGGATTAATCACTTGGTCCATAACATATACATTAATGCCACATAGAAAATAAAGCTAGTTCCGTCTGAAACATTTTTTGGAGTATAGTCCGAGACGCAGCAACGGATTTTGTTACGGTAAAAAATATGGGGTTAGAACTTTCATAGTCTGTCCCTTGTAGCATAGCTTTCCTAAAAAGTTGGTGTGCGGCTCCTGCTTTCATCAAAAGTGATTGAAAGGCCGTCTTGAATGGGAAAGATGTTCAAGGCGCCCTGTAAAGAGCTTCCGGTCATATATGATTAGTCAGACCAAAATATGAAATCACACTTAGTCATCTATAATTTAGATGCAAATCAGATGTTTTGATAAGGTACTAATGAATATTCTTTTTAAAGAGACAAATTGGTCAACCAGGGTATCCGTTTAAATCAAAAGGCATGACAAGGTAATAAAACTTGTCGATGTAAAACAAAAGTAATGGACAAGCATCATACATGATTAATATCTTGTACGGTGTGAACAATGAGTTATACATACACATATAGGATCAGTCATAACGTACGCAGGGGATTGAAGGAGTAACAGGAAAGGACCAAAATAAGTATATAGGATACAACAAGTTAAAGTTAAAATATTAATGAACATTATTTTAAACAGTGTAATAAGAGACGTTATAAATTTAAATTAAAGATACCCTGATTGTTATTTAATATAACGTCCAATTTAAAATGAAGACAAGTTTATATACTTAAAAGTTGCAGCTACTTTTTGATCTTCAAAATGATGAAATAATACTTGTTGAGAACCAATGACTGTTTCAAAAAATAAGGATTGGAAATTTTTTAGCAGTTGATTGTGACACATTTTAAATGACAGTACATGTTACTGCTACCTGTTACGTAATCTTAGGATAACTTGCCTTAATACAGTAACGATGAATAATGTCGATATGATTAAGTAAACGCAACAAATTGCGACCGAGATCAGAAACCTCAGTGAACCTAATTTAGAGAGTATCCTAAATCAGATACTTGTACATTTATGTTTTACCATTTTCAGTATAAAATAATTCCTTAGTCTTCTTCAGTCTGCCCTCTCTACGTCATCTGTATTTTAGTATTTCTTGCATCTCTATTTTTAGTGTTCCCTTTTTCTTGGCGCAGCTTTAATTCCGTTCCTTTTTCGCTTACTTTCTTATTTCTCTTCGATGATTTTTTGGGCTTCCTTCTTGTTATTAACAAGCATTCTCTCCAAGCATCAGACAAACTGTTACAGACGAACAGATTCTTTATAATTTTTTTTGGTGTTTCTGGCCAGAGTAATGATCTTTTTAATGGAAATGAAATGAGTTCAACTGTTATCTCCAAAACTTGTGTATTAATGCCAAAATCGCTACTCTCTCCTGCTAGTGTTGCATCATTCAGTCTTATTTCATTATCTCCTATGATACTTGTCGATATTTATGACGGAATTATGGACTATTGATGATCGTAATTCCGATACCCTGTAATAATTAGGGATTATTGATGTCTGTAATTCCAACACTCGGGTCGAAATTGGGACAAAATGTGTACCATTAATTGTAATATAGCAAACGATGTAAAATATGTTATTTTTTTGTGTAACGACAGTAATATAGGCATGTATTACTTCTAACCATGTACACAATTCCGCCACACATGTCTGATTTACGAACGTGCTCTATTTACATGTACCTAATTACGACACCCCTAAATTTGTAAATAATAGTGGTTAAAGGGGCAGTACACCGAATTAATATGAAAATATAAAGCATTTTTAGTCAGCCTTAATTCATATTATTGGAATGTTCTAATATACTGTTATCCTGTTGCGATATAAAAAGAAGTCGAAATGTAGTTACCTTAAGAGGAAAAAAATCAACTTTTAGCATAACACTCAATATCAAGATCAAACTTCTAGGTTATATTCTGACCGTTGATAAGTAGAATGCCAAATCAACAAACCGGAAGTACTAAAATAAAGTTCGATGTAGATATCTTATTTTATCGTACTAAACAGAAATAAGCCGGAATTTAACACAGTGTCCGAATTTGAGACGCTTACCTTATTGTTTATGGAATAATTTCTACAAATTCTCACGTGGGATAAAAGGGTTTTGTAAAAGGTATTTCCGTGGAAATAAAGACACTAATTATTTCTGAATATATCAGAGGTGCTCAAAAACTGGACGTTAATTTATAAAAATTTCAAGCTGAAGTAGTTTTCTTGTTATTGATCTTTAGTTCACCCTGTGTTTACATATGTACAATGTACATATCGAAAAATTCGGAAAACTGAATCACATTAATCCCAAATAACTTTTGCAAAGATACGCAATGCTTTGTGATTTGTCGTATTTGATAACAAATTACAATAAGCTAAGTCACAGTTTACGTTTACCAAACAACAATAAAAAAATAAGTACCCAGATGGTATTGATCGCAGCCTCCGACTATCCATGCAATTTTGAGATTTATGGGTCGATTCTGTGTTTTCAACCGTAAGGTACAGATCTGTATGTTACGGATGTCTGTAACGGGCGACGATACAGAATTCCCGTAAAGTGGTATTCTGTGCACGCTCCTGTACGAAGGTGCGATACGGAAGACCCGCTACAGACACTTTTGATCGTAGCCTATGTGCCTAACTTAACTGCAAGTGATTCCTGGCCTGTCATTGGCTAATTTCGGCTTGTTTATGGCAAGCAACAGACAAGTGATGTTATTCCATATACGTATTGAGTTATTCAGACTACGGTTATTTGTGAAAAATGGAGCCAAAACCAACGAAAAGAAAGCGGACCAAAAACACGACACCAAGACAGCTAGAAAGTTAACGTGGGGGAGTACAAAGTAACTATTCATTTCGAAGCGGAACGATAAATCCGACACAGCCCGACAACTATATACAAACTACTTGGGAGAACTTAGTAGTTAAGTTAAATGCTGAGGTTGATGGTCCCAGCCTCACCGTTGACGAGTGGTAAAAGGTAACCTTGTACTTTATATATTGAACTTATTTTTAATTACCAATATATCTGTTAGCGACTGAATGATTGGAAATATGCCTTGAAAGCCAAATGTCGGAAAATAAAGGCACATCAGCTGGGTACGGGTGGAGGAACACCAGCCGATGAACAGTTTAACTCCCTTGAAGAGCGAGCCCTTGGGTTGTGGGGCGTGACGGTACCGGGTGACCCAGACATCCCCGAAATATTCGACGGGTTGCCGGTGCCAGGTGAAGACGCTGCAGTTGTAGAAGATGCTGAAGGAGAGGCAGATGCTGCAGAAGTAATATACATTGAGAAAGTGGCCCCAGAAGAGCTACCAAAAAAAAAGGCCACGTAGCCGACCGCAGCCTCTGCCTGTACTGGCAGAGCATCTTCTACAAGCAACATCTACTTCCGGTCAACATGGGAAGGAGTTTAACGATATTTTAGAACGGCAATTAACAAGATACAATAATAATCTCGATAGAGCCCTGGAGTTTGAAATTCAAAAATTTAAATATCTAAACCCTGACTTTAAGTTTAAAAATTAAGTTTTTGTTTTTTATATTTTAATATTTATATTTATATATTATAGTTTATTATTTATATTTAATTAATAAATACATTTTTTAATATATTCTTCTTTTAATTTTTTAATTTATTAAGTAGTCAGACCACGGAGTCACAGGTTGAAAAGTTACGAAAAAGTAATAATCGAAGAATAAAACTAAAAACGTATTCAAGGTGTTTTATTATAATACAGAAAAAAACTCACAGCAGGATTAATAACAAATCAATGAATAAAAAAAGTAAGTTTGTTAACATATATAAATAAATGTAATTGGTCAACATTTGCCCTATTTATTTTTGATAAAATAATGTGCACAATACAAGTCAAACCACACTAGTCGAAGAAAGAAGAAACTTTAGCGTAACCAAGCGTAACATAACCTCTTGAAAAGTTGTTTTGTTTTCGATTGGCCTCGCATCACCGCGCATGCTCCACCCTAGTTTACATGTTCTGTACGCTTTACGGGCACCTTCTCGCCACGCGTAGAGATCTGACCGCTTTTGTAACTTTTATGGGAAATCTGTTGCCTACGGATCCACACAGAATAGCACTAGCACTTTTACCGTAGCGGTCATAACGCTTACAGGTTTGCCCATACAGACACTACAGGAGTGCACAGAATCGACCCAGAAGTGCCATCAGATACAGCCTGTTGTAAAGCCAAAGGCTGCACTGGATACAATCACAAATCTCTCATCGTTGAATGCATTTTAGAGGAACAATACATATTATTCTACATAAGAATTACGTAAAAATTGAAAAGCCACTGAATGTACATCAAAAGTCTTCATATCCTATACCAATATTTCAGTTGCATATTCTAAAGAAAGTTAATGGTAGTATACTATACTATATAATAAATGTATATAATAACGTATAAAACGTGGAAACAGAAATAAACTGCAAAACGTAAGTTTAGAAACTGGCAAGCATGGCTACTATCGCCATTTTGTTGAAACTATAACTTTCTACTAGACGTACTATTTAATCTTTTAACCATAAAAAATTGATCAATTATTCATATATCAATAGTTTAAAAAATAAACTATCGTGGTCATATATTACGTCCCCTCTTTTGACGTCCACTTTCTCGCAAATCTAGGGGCGAAAATATTTAAAAAAATCTCTGATGCTGTCCTTGATTAATACGCTACAACTCTTAAAAATTAGAAAGCTGTATATGTTGGCGTTTTCTTGATTTATCCAAATTAAGAAGAATTGGCGCTGCTTCTGCCCCGTAAATTTCATTCGTTCAACTTTAGCAATTAATTACTCAGGAAATGATACATAGATTTCAACGAATTGAACAGTAAAATCACCTGCGGAATACTAGCTTTCAATGTGCATTTTTGTAAAATCATTGGATTAATGCATGACCCACAAAAACTATATTATGCCAGCAATTCCTTTATTAGAAGAGCTAGAATAATTAGATATAGGCAATAGGCTACCTACTAATTCATAGGTTTTAACTTTATTACATAATGATTGTTTATCTTTTATTTTCCCTACAACAGATCGAGTTGAAGCATCTCGTGATTGCTGCAATTGACGCGGCGCTCTTCGGTCTTTGGGGCGAGCGGGGGAAGGGATCGACAGCGACGCTGCCAGTTGTGGGGGATCGCACGTGCATTAATTCTAGAAGAACAATATAAGGACACGTAGATTATGCCTCGCCACAGAAATTTGGATATCTGGTGACAGATTACCAAATTAAAAAATAATGGCAAAATGAGTTAATAAGATAACAGAACCACGAACAGGCATTTGGAAGTCTCATGGGAATTCTTGGCAATTTAAATCGGGTGTCTGGATTACCATTTAAAATTAATGAGTGATCTGCGAATTGCTATTTTAAGCCTCCGACTTTAAAAACTCGAAAATAACCCACGTCATAAGTATTGCGCCAATCGCGAAATGCTCGCTACCATTCGGTTCTGAAGGTCCGTATGCAACTGCCATCGGAAAGGAATTTCAATATTTATGAAAATAATTTATGCAAATTTTGGTGTGGACTACAAATATAGAAATGCTTTCCGATGGCAGTTGCGTCTGATTATTAAACGCTGTAATACATTATAAAGTATTGTGGAAACCGATACCTGAAAATAGATAAAAACCCGGGGGACAACAGCCGGGAATGAGCGAACAAAGCGGCTGATGACAGTACGAGTTAGACCGATATGGAGTAGAGATGTTAAATAATATGTTCTTATTGTTATAAAGTTATACTGTTAATACAGTTATTTAGTTACGTCATTGTGTCTTATTTACGGGTTACCACAATTGGCGACGAGAATAAAACAAAGAGATAAGGTAAGCAAAATAAATAACAGTGAAGTTATTTATCAATTAATTGCATGAATAAAAAAGTAAAACGATAAAAAATAAGCTGGCCGCGGCAGTTCGAAGATCTCCAGTTAGTGTAACCTCATGGTGTTTATATTATACCCCTAAACTGCTCACATACGAGTTTTCTTTGTGAAAATCTTGATAAAGCTTTAATAAGAAATGAGTGGCAGAAATGGTTGAGGGGTATGGAATTATACCTGGCATCAGAAGACATAAATGATAAAGTTAAGAGAAGAAATAAACTGCTGCAGTTTGGCGGCCCGCAATTGCAAGAGGTAGCATACAATTTGCCAGGGGCTATTGTATCTTACAATTCTGAGATAAATAATGATGTTATTATTTGTAGAAAAGCTAACAGAATACTTCTCACCTCAACAAACTTCAACGTTTGAAAGGCACGTTTTTAGAACTATTAACCCTGACGATAGAGAAAATTTTAATAAATTCCTTTTGAGAATTCGGTACCAAGCAGCAAAGTGTTCTGTTGGAAGTAGTGCGGAAGAAGCTGTAGAAATAAATATTAAGGACGAGCTTATTGGGCGCTGGGCACCAATTGAGCTGAAACGAGCACTTTTTTTGGAAAACGAACGATCTTTAAACGAAATAATTGTCGAACTATGTCAAATCCACGAACAGATAGCCAATCAACGGAAATGCAATCCCCTGCGGCGACTAGTGCATCCAATGTGTCAATAAGCAAAATAGGTATTCACCAGGAAAGTACAAGAAGTCAATGCCTTAGGCGCAATAGAATAGGACATACGTCAACTGCAGGAGACTGCCCAGCCACGTGGCAAACACAACGCTAAAATATGAAGAACTTTGACTGTGTCCAAATAACAAATAACCAATATCATGAAGAATCGGAGGATACAGTTGAATGCTATGTCGGAGGGATACCTATTCTCATGCTAACTGATTCTGATTCTAAAGTCAATATTATTAGAGGCAATGATTAGAATTTCATGAAAGAAAAGAGATCGGCAGTTTGGGATATCGATAACAACGCTGATGCCATACGGTAGTGAATCAGCTCTGAAAATAAAAACATAGGTTCGAGGCTACTATTAAATTACCAGGAGAACCAATAATAATAATAATAATATAATAATAATTGCAATCGGAGAAAAGCTGTCTGCAGACTATATGCATGATCTCTTCAGTTCCAATAATCTGATTTATTTATTTCATAGTAGTTCCAAACAGTATCTCAATAAACAATACCTACTCCTACTCCGACTCCGACTCCGACTCCGACTCCGACTCCGACTCCGACTCCGACTCCGACTCCGACTCCGACTCCGACTCCGACTCCGACTCCGACTCCGACTCCGACTCCGACTCCGAATCAGACTCCAAACCTTTTTGGAGTTTTGGAGAACAAATTTAGTTGGAGAGTTTTGGAGAACAAATTTAGTTAATTAAATTTCTATTTGATTGTCTTCTGATTCTTTCGTTCTTCTGATTTTATTACACATATGGCTTGTGCATATCAAATACTCAGAAACAAGTGCTGAACAGAAGTAGGAAGAACAGAAGTTTTATTTGTGTCCAGCGAATTTGCTGGCAAAAATATTTAAACTAACAATCCAAATGTAAATAAAAACGGCCTATAAAATATCAAAAAGACCTATTGATCGGAACAAAAATAAAAAAGTTATTTAGAAACACAAATAACCGGACCACAAATAAAAAAGTTATTTATAAAATGTAATTTCTTTGTTTATTCAAAATATCTCTGAAATCATTAAGTATTAAACTGTTTTCTCATTAGGGAACGTATGTATATCCATATACAGTCATTTAACTGAATTTCGATCTCTAATAATAGCAAAAACATCCATGAGACACACTGTATAATACGAAATAAAATTCGTTCTAATAAAAATAAAATTAAGTACGATATATGTTTATAAAATTGTTGCGAGGGACAGAATAGCTCCAACTAATTCTCCTGCAAAGATGCCCTTAAACATTTTTAATTATTTTCGAAGCTGAAAATAATCATAATTATGGCTACAATAATAATAACTTATAAATAAATGATACATCAATGAAATACTTCTCAATCTCAATTTATTGTTCAAATTTATTTTTTCAAATTTCTGTCAGATTACCTTTGTTAATCGTCTTCACTTTCGGAAAGTGTGTTTTGTAATTCGATTATTTACACACGTATGTAGGTAGGTACTTTGTAAAAGACCTAACAGAATATTTGGTTTTATTTGTTTACTCTCTGCTGAGGCAACGTCCATCTCGCATGTTCTTTTTTCTACAGTAATTAAACCTGGACTCGGAGTCGGACATTTTTCCGACTCCGACTCCACGACTCCGACTCCGACTCCACAACCCTACTACTAACCCTGACAATTACATTAGGAAATCTTGCTTAACAAAAAAAAAGTTTTTCTTTATTCAAGTGCTTTATTTCAATGAACGTAAGTACCAGTTTTAGTAAACCGATAAACAACTACTTCATACACAAACCCAAAAAAAGAAATGACATAACCGGTTATTAAGATCCATAGAGCACTTTCAATGCCATCTACTGACAACTGCTTATAGCCCTGTTCACTGGGTGAGTCATTCCTATTCTTTAAGCCGTATACCCACGATTGCATAATCTGCCAATGGCCGATCAGCCCATTCTGATGTAGAAGAAATATTATTCTATCCATCTGTTCCAACAAATGAAAACAATCTCTGACATTTAAAGCAACGTATGAAGACACCAGGATATACTTTTGGTATTGCCGCTCACTATACGGATTAACAAAAACTTGTTGCCCCGCAGTAATAAAATTGTTATCTCGAAAGAACCTGTCCACGTCTTCTTGTATTGTGGTGTTACTGACAGTGTAGTGTTCCTTTTTGAATGTTGGGGAGGAAAGGTTGATTATCCTGAAAGCAATAAACTGCATGATGATTGGATATTTGGCTTTTGGTAATTCCTCCAGTGATGTAAAAGGCTCTTCATAAACTGGGACAGTGCTGATGCTGTATAATCTACCTTGTATATACATTCCCAAAATCGGTGCATAGAATAGAAAAAACCATAAGAGCTGTCTTAAGTTTTTTGTTGTTTTCAAACTCACCCCAGCCTGGAGGTTTATTTGAACTATAAATATAAACGCTTTGATATAGTCTGACTTATAATAATCACTAACTAGTGCGATGTATACAGTTAAAATTATATCCACGAATATCACTAACAACCATATACGTAATGGTAGCGAACGGAATATTATCGTCCACGATCTCAGTTGGGATGGTTTTGGGATTAACATCATGGATCTGTCAATGAAGACTATCGCAGTTTGAGTAAAGATACTATGGAAATGCGCCACAGTTCCTAAACCATGCAAGGACACGTCAGTAACTTTGTTACGGAAATCATCTTCTAAAGATTGTGTACTGCCGTGTTTGTAAAATTCAGTCAAATACTTATCAGAAGGTTCATTGAAATGCAGCTTTAAGTTAAGACTATTTGCGATCGTCCTAACCAGATCTACTAAAAATCCTGGATTGTGCTTATCATGAGGATTCGTAATGTATGGTGGTCTAGGGAACCAACCAATTTTAAGAATGCATCCCTTAATAAGGAACGTTGGTTCAAATTGACTGCACTCTGTTTCAAGTATAGTTGCAGTCTCACATGAAAACTTGTTGAAATCGATTGTATAGATTTTGTTATTGTACAAAACAATTGTTTTATACACAGATGCATCCCACATGATGTTTATAGCTTCTGATATTATATCTTCATTGTTAGTGATCAATATAAAAACCGCTTTGCAGTAGAATTTATGGGAACACCTCAAAATATCACTAATATCCTTAAGTGTCTCCACATCCTCAAAATGAATAATGTAGTTGGAAAAATTTGTAGATGAAATATTTCCAATATATTGCGTCTCAACGTAGTAATGAGGATACCCATAATATTCACTATTAAAGTGAATATTATCTGCAACATTGATAAGTAGAACGTTAGCCAATATCGTTTTTTGTATTGCATGGACGCATTCTGAACTATTTGTTATCAATTGCGCCTCTATAATTACGAAAAGGGTAGCTAAAGCAACAACTAAACACATTATCGTCACAACTGCGAACTGCTTTCTTTTAAATGTGCCGTAACGCCAAAGGATACCTATCGATCTAAAAATTATAGGTGATACTAAACAGGAATGTAGAAAGGGAATAGACAACTTGTCACTTTACGGTAATGGTGCTTATTAGTAAAGCATTACATCCTATAACTTTACAGAGCGTTTTCCTCGCTTTTTGTCTGTACTAACTAACGAAAATTCGAATAGTTGACTATGAAATGAACTCCAGTTCAGCACCTCAAATACGAGAGTTGGCAGTGGCTCGGGGACGGTGATTGATAATATAAGCACAAATATAGATGGGGAGTTATCTTGTAACATGCAAGACGTTCTTTTCTCGGATCATAAACTACTATTGTTGAATGGTGCGGATAGGCTTGATGAGAATATAGAAAGACACAATGATAAAAAACGAAATTTTTCGTTGGCAAATAAGACTGAATTGAAAACTTTCTTAGAATGTGAAAACTGGTAAATATAAATAAAATGTTTGATTGCTTTTCAAACAGTATTGAGTATTACTTCAATCTATCTTTTCCAGTTATAAACACAACTTTAAGTACACCTAAAAAGTCATGGGTAAACTCGAGCGTCGTGAAATCTAGCAATGACCTTTTAAGATCTGTATATACTGAAGTCCAAGTATCCCGTTCTAACAAACGCCTATAATTTAAAGAAAAGTAGCTATAAGCAACTAATAGATTTAACAAAAAGACTATACTACGGTAAACTTATTTTTGACGCTGATAATAAAATCAACTTATCATGGAATATTATTAATACCTTGCAGAACAAGAAAAATGTACGGGAAACATTTACTTATCCAAGAACGGCATAACAATAGCAGACCCCAAAGAAATGTCAACTGAATTTAATAGTTTTGCTCTACAGTACCGCTTGATATAATAAGTAATTTTAAGAAAACAGTAATTGGCATGAGAATCATCAAGTCGAATCCATCCACCATCTTTTTTTCCCATTTAATGAGCTTGAGATGCTGGACATATTTAAAAAATTAAAATATAAGAATTGTGCAGGCCCAGATGAAATTCCTTGCTACCTTATTAAAGAATGCGCACAGGTTTAAAATAAAATAAAATAAAATAAAATAAAATAAAATAAAATAAAATAAAATATGTTTATTGTGTCCACAAGAGGTATATCTTTTACACTCGTCAATATCTTAACCTAATCTCAACATAAATGGGTATCAAAGTGACAAATTCCTAAACTTCAAGAAATCCTCCTATTTCCCCACGGCAAGATACAGTAACATATGTGCGAGTGAATCAATGCAAAGTAAGCTGTTTTCAGTACATGAGTTGTCACCGCAGTAGTCAACCTTCTCAAAACAAAAAAGCTTCGACACACCTTTGTCCCAACAGTGCCGGCATGCTTGTCAAATTTTAAAACTGGTGGTGACAGGTATACACCCAAAAACTTTGTGAAAGGCGGATTCTCCGAGTCAAAATCACGCAATGCAAATGTCATTTTTACAGTCTTCGCTTCATTCAGCGACAACTGATTAGCAATTGACCATTCTCGGACTCTGTCAAGCATAAGCTCAGACCTCTCCACAACACCAACATAATCACTTCCACGTATCATCAGAGTTGCATCGTCAGCGTAAAGGATGCACTCCACATTACCACCCTCGCTCACGAAAGAAGGAAAATCATTAAAAAAACAACAAAAATAAAAGTGGCCCTAAAATTGAGCCCTGGGGAACGCCCCTACGCACAGGCAAATCATTCGACACGCTATCACCACCAATAACACGCTGGAATCTTCCAGAAAGGTAAGATTCTATTAGATTTAAGGAGTTCTCATCGAATTTATACAGACATTTCAATTTCTGCAAAAGAATCACGTGTGACACGCAATCAAATGCACGAGAGAGATCCAAAAATAGTGAAATGCAGTAATCACCCCTCTCAAATACACTCAAGCAATTGTTCGTAAATTTAACCACAGCATCTGCAGTACTCAAACCCTTACGGAAGCCATACTGGCTCCCATACAGGATGCCAGTTTCTTCAACATACTGAATAACCCGGCTATAAATTGCGCGCTCAAACACTTTTGAAAATGTCGGAAGGATGCTTATTGGGCGGTAATTATTGACATCGTCGACGCTTCCCCCCTTATGCACAGGGACGACATAAGCAAGCTTCAAGAGATCGGAAAACTCAGCAGTCATAAAGGAGGAATTGATTAATTTTGTTAACAGTGGCACATAAAGACTAATGTTAGTTTTCACAAAGTTTGTATTAATACCGAATACATCCTTTGTATTGTTATTTTTTAAGGTGCGTAGAAGATCCCGAACTTCAATATTAGTAACGACAGCGAGCGAGAACGCCGTGTCAACGGTTTCGCGGGGACTACACAAATCCAAAGGTGCATGCACGGTCACAGGCAGTGCATTCACTATACGTTCAGGATGCACAAGAAAAAAGTTGTTTAACATATCAGGATCCAAACTACGTGAGGTCTTCCTTGCCTTACCTCTGATATTACCAATCACGGCCCACGCTGCCCTTGCCTTGTTGTTAGAGTTTTCAATAAACTTGCTGGAAGCGTCTACCTTCGCCAAAGAAATAGCCTTGCGATAGTGAAAACGGGTCTTCTTTTTTAATGATAACATACTAGTCGTGTTATACTTCTTATACAAATCGCAGATAAAAGTGTAATTTAATCTCTGTTGCTTCAAGGACTCGTTAAACCAGTGCAGATCCCCATCGTTTAGGTGAAGCCGATTACTTTTCTAGTTAACGAGTCATTCAATTCTGGTTGCTTCCCAAGTATGTTGAAGATTGCGCGGAGTATGCCACTATTTAAGAAAGGAGATCCATGCGACGTGTCGAACTATCGGCCAATATCTCTTATATCAAATACATCCAAGATTTTTGTATATGCCATGTTGATCCGAATTCAGGGGTTTATTGATAAACACAAACTTATCACAGACCACCAGCATGGTTTCCGCAAGAACAGGTCCACCATAACAGCAGTGCTAGATATTTATAATAGGATCATTCACGATCTAGAACAGAGGAAGACGCCTGTTGGGTTTTTCGGATTTACAACTGATGGGAATCAGGGGATTGGCACTGTCCTGGATCTCGACATATATTTCAGAGATACAACAGTTTGTAGAAATTAAGTATAGATGTGGTGTCGGATACGTAAAAAATCAACTTTTAGCATAGCACTCAATATCAAGATTAGTCAAACTTCTAGGTTATATTCGGACCGTTGATAGGTATAATGTCAAATCAACCAACCGAATGTACTAAAATAAAGGTCAATGTTGTTGATATTTTATCGAACTAAACAGAAATATGTATGTCGAAATTTACGACTGTCAGGACAGTGTCCGAATTTGAGACGCTTACCTTATTGTAAATGGTCAAAAAGTGGACGTTAATTTATAAAAATTTCAAGCGGAAGTAGTTTTCTTGTTATTGATCTTTGGTTCACCCTGTGTTTACATATGTACAATGTACAATGTACATATCGAAAAATTCGAAATATTGAATCAAATTATTCTCAAATAACTTTTCCAAAGATACGCAATGCTTTCTGATTTGTCGTATTTCATAACAAATTACAATAAGCAAAGTCACAGTTTACGTTTACCAAATAACAATAAAAACATAAATATCCAGATGGTATTGATCGCAGCCTCCGACTATTCATGCAATTTTGAGTTAAAGTGCCATCAGATACAGCTGGTTGTAAAGCCAAAGGCTGCACTGGATACAATCACAAATCTCTCATCGTTGAATGCATTTTAGAGGAACAATACATATTATTCTACATAAGAATTACGTAAAAATTGAAACGCCACTGAAGGTACAACAACAGTCTTCATATCCTACACCAATATTTTAGTTGCCTATTCTATGCATATTCTATTCATATCAAATGGTACCTTACTATAGTTTATAATAAATGTATATACTAACATATAAAACGTGGAAATAGAAAAAAACTGCAAAACGTAGTTTTTGTTACGTGCATCTTAAGTTTGGAAACTGGCAAGCATGGCTAGTATTGCCATTTTGTTAAAGCCACAACTTTTTACTACACAACTGGGATTGCTTGAACCATAGAGCGCGAATTGCTATTTTAAGAGGGGAGTCCAACAGCTGATCGATAGCGGCTTGGCTGTTTTTGATAAGTTGGGAAAAATCAGTCGAGAATTAGTATTTAAGCGGGGATGTCGACGTTTTCGCTAAAGCTAGTTTAGAGCAAGATAGACTTTGCCGACGTGCGGTACTATTTATGTAAGTAAACTTCACCGGCTTAGGATCTGATAACTGATAACATATAAGAAAATATAAAACACTTACTAAGTGATTCCTTATTTATCAATTTGTAATTCATATATTATTTATGAAAGATAATTAGACAACATAAGCTTA
Organism: Melinopterus prodromus; assembly: GCA_964023965.1. Taxonomy (NCBI): domain Eukaryota; kingdom Metazoa; phylum Arthropoda; class Insecta; order Coleoptera; family Scarabaeidae; genus Melinopterus; species Melinopterus prodromus. The sequence goes on from OZ030396.1 coordinate 16,381,645, forward strand.
ATAATATTATATACCTTTATTAATATTATATAATAATGTCAACAGAAAATAACAAAAATGTTGATCCTCGCTATCATCAGTCACGCATATGGGTCGTAATGCTTGTTCGGTTCTTCGTGGATAATTTCAATAGAATCTGCGGTTTGTTATCTTAAACTTAAATTCTGCACACACATTGCACTTGAGAAGAGAAACATCTGGAGTCAGTGGTTGACAAGTCGACTAGGTCCCATTATACAACATTTCTCATATAATAATATAGATGTCTTCCAGTAATATTACCAAGAAATTAGCTAAAAAATCGGTAATCTTCAGCATACCTCGGTGATTTCATTGTCAGTTCATGGAAATTATGAAAATTAGTGAACACATCTCTTGTCTAGAAATCCTATTCGATCAACAAAATAGTACGTCACGATTTTGATTCTCCGTAATGTAATTTGAGTCCAATTGCAAAACCCGTCATGAGCATCTTTCTGCATCATACCATACTTGAAGCTTGAATTCTCTGGTAGTAGAATTGATAAAACAGCACTGTTTATATGTTTATTCTGCTAGGTAACCTAACAATTGACATGGTGTTTTTAATAAAATAATAGTATACTTCGTTAGGCACACACCAGATTGATATCTGATACAATAGTAGAATTTTGGCGTACCGGAATTTTTATGTAATCTCCTAATTTCGATTGGATACTGCATTGTGCGGTGTTTTCTTTATTTGCAGATTATATCTGATTTGTAGGTTAGAGCTCTCGAAATCTGTCCAAATGTGAATTTCAGCGAGTTAGACGTTTTTGTGGTATATAGAGATAGACACATTACCATCTTCGTCTAATGAACTCTAGATCTCGAGAACATCGTAGATGTCCACACTGTCTAGACTCGAACATGGATGCAAGTATTGGGAAAATACGACACCGATTCTTGAAAGGCGTGACATTATTTCTTTTTATTTATTGGATGGAACAATTGCGAAAATACGACGCCGATTCTTGAAAGGCGTGACCTTATTTCTTTCCAAAAACATATTCAGATGTTATTCCTAAAATCACGACATCCACTTATACGTCTAACTTTGAGCAGCAATTGTTTAAAATTGCGCATGGGCATAATAAATATTGAGCAAACAGTTTGAATAATTAGACCAATAGGGGACCACCAGAACAGTCCTGAAGTTAGGCTGAACCAACCTCATGAGAAATGTCTTCCTAGACCGCTTTATTCGGCGCAAGGTTGTCATTGCTTAGCCACCACAGTACCAAATTTCTTTTGGTATTTGGCAAAAAAAAATCCACGTGTTGATATTACAGGAGCTTCAAAATAACATTCAGCAAGAAGTTGGAGCTATTGATGCTAATTTGCAAGTCATGATAATGGATAGTATTCATGAAAGTATAGATAGCAACCTGTAAATGTACAACAATTAATGTTGACACGTAAAAAATACAATCATTTTGTATATTTGTAAATTATTTTAAGAAAACTTTTGTTTAGTATTACAGACATTAACAACAACATTATTTATTTTTTGCAGGTGTCCCCGAAGTTTATGGTGTTCCTGAAATCACCAGTCAATATTATAGACATCGTTGCGACTTTGAGCTTTTACATAGACGAGGTGCTCATTTACGAGAGCAAATCAGATCTTCTTGAATTCTTCAGCATCATCCGTATACTCCGTCTTTTTAAGTTAACACGGCACTCGCCAGGACTGAAGATATTAATCCATACATTCAAAGCATCGGCGAAGGAGCTAGGGCTCTTGGTGTTTTTCCTTGTACTGGGCATCGTTATATTCGCGAGCCTTGTTTATTACGCAGAAAAATTGCAGGTATGTATATCTTAAGTGCCAATAAAGTCATTGCTAGATATTTAATACCAAGTAATTTCGCAGTGCATAAAACTCATATTAAAAAGTTTTCTCGTTAAAACAGTCTCCCAGCGGGTAAAGTACCCTTCAGGGTTTACGGTTGCTTTATTTTCGCAGCTAATTGCTATATTAAAGGGGTGAATTGTTTTTTAATCTATATTTCTCCTTCTTCGTTACAGAATAATCCAGATAATAGTTTCAAAAGCATTCCGGAAGGTCTCTGGTGGGCAATTGTCACTATGACAACAGTGGGATACGGAGATATGGCTCCAAAAACGTATGCAGGAATGTTCGTTGGAGCTTTGTGTGCTTTGGCAGGGGTGCTGACCATAGCACTCCCAGTTCCTGTAATTGTGTCCAATTTTTCGATGTTTTACTCACATACTCAGGTAAGTTATTGCGGTCGGTTATTACACTCGCCCCTTCATTGGGCTCAAGTTGAGGATCTAGTTTAAATTAAACAAATTTAATCTCCGAAATCAAATCATTGTATTGTCTTTTTTTCGAGACACCAAAGAATAGTCTGACGGTCAGCCGGCCAATACTTGTTAGCAACATTTCCCTAACGCTGTAACCTAACTGCGCCCACCACATTCATACAAATGTGGATTTTTTTTGTTTATCGTCTTGCTAAATATCAGATTAGGGTCCCTTCTTTTAAAGTCCTAAGATAATAGTATAACAATCAAAATCTACACTAAAAAATGCTTCCCAAAGTCATTCAGTTCATACCAAAGATATTCTTCATAGTGTAAGTCGGGTATATTTTTGTAATAATAATTATTATTATTATTTATATTTATTATTTATTTATTTTTCTTTTAGTTTTATATTATTTTTTTTTTCAATTGACTTTGCTTTTCACAACAATGTAAAACCTGTTTTATCTATACCATACGAAGTGAAAATGAGACTTACCAGACAAATAGTCGTCGGAAATCTTCAAAAAGCACACACAAATCTTCCAAAAAAGACGGTTTTTAAGACGCTAGCTGATAAGGCCAAATGACTCAGTTTCAAATGTGATAGAAATAAAATCACAGAAAATTATTGTGGTTTTTAATCGTATTATATCTACCAGATGATCCACGACAAAGGTACGCCTATTTATCTTTTTATTTATTTTTTATAACGCTGTACGAAAGAAATTTGTTGATGTTTTTTTTCCGGAAATAACTTCGGAAATAACAGTCTACATTATTTGTGTGATATTATCAATCAGGATGACATTCTGAACACAAAATAGTATATTATTTGTCGAGCACATAATCAAGGATGTAAATCGCGAGCATGAACTTTATACGCGAGCCGTAGGCGAGTATTCCATTTTATGTACAATTATTTAAATCTATTTGTCAATGGTGACGAGGCGAACAGTCATCTACATAGGTTTTGATAGACTTTGGCACTAGCGTTGTATAATGATAACGAACTGTCATTATTATACAACGCTATTGTCATTATAATCATTTGCGTGTATCATGATGGGCATTATATAGTTATAGATAGATCCGTATGCAATGAACGTATTATATGTGAGTCGTAGATAAACATATCTATCATTAATTTGTATCACCAATTTGTATCACAAAAAAATCATTTTGTTGTGACCAGCTATTGTATTTCGTCTATTTTGCGTTTTTTTTTATGAATTTCTTTCTCTTGGACTTTCTTTTTGTGTATTTCTTAAATTTGTAACTATGTTGTATGATCTAGTGTGCTCTACGAACCTGTAATCCGTATTCTTTCGACAAAAATCTGATGCGGCCAGACACATGACTTTATCATACTATATATAAAATTAATAGTTAAGCTGTATGAGACTCTATTTGATCGAGGTCGGTCGTGTCTGCATTATAATAAAGCTAGTTAGCCAGGATTTGACAGATATTTCGATACTGTTGACAGTAGATATTATCACAACATCTCCGCTTGACACTACCTACTATCAATAGAATGAAAATATGTTTCAAATTCTGGCTAACTAGTTTTATATTAATGCAGGCACGATCGATCCCAATCAAATAGAATTTGCTCATGCAGAAACTATTAATATTACCAAAAAATTATAGAAAATTTCCTCTACTTTAATTAATTATTTAACTATTTTGACGAAAACACCGAAATGGCAGCTCATGTGCAAAATCCTTGAAAAGTGCTTAGAGTAAAAGTCCCGTTCCTTTGAACCTCTTTGAACAAAAAGGTTTTCAGCTCTAAGTTTGGTCATGCAGCTTCTAAATATGAAGTTTCTTCCAGATATCTTTGGTAGTTTCTCCGGAATCGTCGCCACAAAAAAACGGGTACACACACAAATACACACATACACACACACACATACATACAACGTCAGCAATTACATATTTCTACGCCCTGTATAACCCTGAAACAATTTATTTTCTAATTGATTCTGGCCGTGAAAGCGTACGAACTTAATTAAACTATATCTCATGGAGCGAACTAATTATACCGCATACTACCTACACTCTGTTTTGAAATTGCAATTATGCCAGCTATGACGTCATATAACCAAGTAAAAGAACATATTCGACCAGGACAATAAAAATTTTCCTCAGTGTCATCTTCTATTTCGATTGCATTAACTCCTGTGTTTGAAAGCTCATAACTCTAAAACCATCTACGAACTAAAATTGAGATAAAGTGTTGTATACTCCTGAATCATGTTTACATAAGATGTATGACTATGAACTTCGTCTATTATTCGGTTCAATGGTATTGCTTCATTACGTTTCCACAGCATATTGCAACTGCGTCAGATGGCAGCATTAGAGATGCCATTACAAACAATTCCAAATTATACTGAGACTTTCAAATAGTTAATACTTCATCTGCTCATAATCACCCCGTATAATATCTTTATAAATAATTTCAATAACACTTGCCACATTATTCTTACTTCTATAACTTCAGGATAAATCATCGGTTGTCAGAAGTAGCACGAAGCTAAACAAAACTTTATGAGTTATCGGTACAAATACATTATATTCTTGTAGGTCTCGTTATTGGCGGCCCTTGAAATACACCCTTATCGATCTCAATTGAGTCTCATATCATATGCTCACTCCTTCGTTATTTACTTTTCGAAATATATTCTGAATAACATCTTTTAAATGATCTGAATCATTGCAGGCGAGGTCCAAGCTCCCCAAAAAGCGGCGAAGAGTACTTCCTGTGGAGCAAGTGAGGAGGAAAAAGGTCGAAACGGGAACCAATAGACGGATGAATGCCATTAAACATCCTCATCCGCCGGTTTTCAAGGACCCATTCGGAAACGCAAAGATAGGTAAGGGAATTTATCAGATGACTTCTACCATTCCGTTTTACATGTCGGCGACTCTTTTGATCGTTCATCTGTTAGTTAAACGTTTGATTTTATTAGAAGCAGCGTTAGTAAAGTTGGATTTCAACGGCATGTTGCGACAATTTTGCAGCTTGTGTTTTAGAAATTAAAAGCATTTTATGGAGTTTTCTGTTCTTAAATTAGATTAGATTAGATTAGATCCTTTAACTTTTTGGAAGCCCATCTACTTTAAAAAGTCTCGCCAGAATATCTAGCGCAACTGACATGTTGTATTTGTGTGAGTTTTTGTGAAATGCAGGTTATTTCTCCAATAGTATTGTTTTAAAAATTTTCACTAATATCTGAAGACATTGTAAAACGTAGGAAATGCATTCTTGTTAATGTGTAAATACGTGTTGCAAAGGCATATGAGAGAAAATGAGTGTATGATTGACAATGAGTTTTTGTATGGAAATCTTTGCATTTCGTTTAAAAAAACTGTTATCGATGATAATTTAAAAAAAATTACAAAATATAATGCTAGTAATTGGTTCCAGTTGTACTTTCTATCTTAAGCGTTCTTGTAGTGTCTGAGCCTTCATTCTTGCACCCTATCAGTCACAGACTCGCTACTTAGGAACCACCCATAAATAAACACAATAGAAAGTCAAAATCGTATTAGCGGTTTGAGCGAAAACATATGTTAATATTTGCCAAATTTAGCTAAGCCAAATTCTACAAAAAAGCGCCAAACTTTGGATAACTTATAACCTAGCTAGATTTTTGCATTTCTGGTCGAAAATTTATGCGGACAGGAAACTGAAGCTTTAAAATTTCCTGATTGCATTTAATTAAATAAAAAATAATCAAATGAAGTTGAAGTAAGTAGTAATTTTGACAACGCAAACAATTTAAAAGTTCTTCATATTTTTTGTTTTTAATTTAGTTTTTGCATTTAACTGTCACCTCGACTTATAAATTACCTTGTATTAGTGCAGTTTTCATCATTGAGTAATGTGTATGTTAGAGCAAGTCTCTCACTTATTTAACAAATTTTAAGAGAAAATATATAAATCATCTGTTATAGATGAAATGAGTGTGTATAAATATCTTCTTCTTGTGTAGTTATGCCCACGCTTTTTTCTCAGCACGTAATTATTGTTCTGATTAAAATGTTTCATAAGATTTTTTTCAATACCTTAAAAAAATAACAAAGTACTTATAAAACAATATTTTAAATGGCTCTAATTTTTTAATGAATTATCAATAGGTCCATTGTAAAAGGTACTGTTTGTATTCTTCGTTTTAGCATTGTTTGATATGTATTTTCTGTTTTCTGCCTTTGGTAGTACTTGAAAGAGCTGTAATATATGAAGGAACTAAAAAAAAAAAATAGTTTTATACCAAGAGAGAAATATCGGCAATGTTACAGACAATGAATGCAATAAACTACCAAAATTGAGGTAAAAGAAGAACTAACTGTAACATCGCTGATTATTGGATACCAGGTATATTTCTGTATTGTTTTTACAGAATTCAGATATTCCACATTCATTTTCCTGTGAAATTACAACAGTATCACCGTAATTTCACAGGGCATTTTTTAAACTTCACACTAAAGGTACTTTAATTTCACAGCAGTAGGTAATTTCCAATCATTGATCTGCGTCTTTTTTACAGGCTTATATCTGGCTACTTGAAAACCTGCTTTACACATTTATCTCTTCGCAAAAAAAGTATTCGATATGACATTGGCAAGGAACAATGTGTAACTTGTGTAAGGACACTGTGATTTTTTTTTTGCTGGTGTTCCGCCAAGTTCCAATCCAATTTAAGGGGTTCCCCAAGAGTAAAAAAGTAGAAAAACGCTGTTCTAGATCTCTACAAACTTACGTAATTTAAGTGCAAAGTGGCGCTTTCAAGTTATTCGTCTGAAAATACGTGAAACGCACATAAGAGTAAAAACGTATTGGTGTACTAAAAGATATATTCCCCGTCCCAAGTATTTGATACCATGATTGAGCATCATTATAATAAAAAAAAACAATGGCATGCAGTTAAAACTTTTCTAACAATTCCGAGATATTTCCGTCAGTAGATTAAGAAAAGTGTCTTATGTAATATCGACCTTGTTATCTAGCAAAAATGCAACAACATTTATGTAAATCCCAAATTGGAAAAGGCCCATTAAAAACAAGGGAGGTATTATTAGCAAAAAACAAGGTATTACAGAAGACACTTCTTAATCTTCTTAACGCAATATCTTGGGAATGTTCAAGTTGTAACTGCATGGTGTTGCTTTCCTTATTATTAAATATGATAATTTTGTAATTAACAATGCTAAAAGCTATGTATAAAATCTAAATAAAGAATGGGTATATATAGAATAAATAAAAATCAGACGCCTCCAAGGTCTAGGATATATGATCTAAGCCATATAATATTTATGTTAACATTATTTAACACAACCATCATGAAAATACATAATAACATTTGCAATAGCATGTTTTATATATTATTACATTATTTTAATAAACTTACATGTACCATTACCATTCGAATATATGTAAAACACAATACAGAACAATAAACTTATACCGTTTAAGTATTTCAAAAGTAATACTTAAACGTTGCAAGTTTATTGTTTGAAATTAAATTATGTAAATTTGATTTGTATGAAGATAAAATATTTATAAGTATAAGCACTCAAATAAAGTTAACTAACCACACCTGTTATGCAGCATTTATACCTGCGATCAATTGATTATTAAAAATAAAAACACAACCAGCCATTACATTGCAGATATAAAAGAAACTTTCGACGGTCAAACTCATAATGATCAAATAATTAAACCTAATTTAATATATTGCAAAGTTTGAACCTAGTAAATACAAAAGATAAATAAATATATGATTTGTTGGCTATAGAATACTGCCTCCTACGCGTGCTGATCATCGAGTTCTGTATACATGGTGTCCCAACCTTCAACATCATGCCTTGGAGGGCTGACAAAACTTTCAGTAAAATCAACAAAACACTTTTAATTAAACATTATTGTAGATCATCAATTAACAAGGTTATAACAACTATTCGTAATTCAATTTTCACCCTCGGTATTAGGGAGTAGGTATACACTTTTGAATTTGTAAAATTTTACCTTACATTTATAATCTGCTGCTCCAATATGTGCCACATAAACAGCATTTTTAGGAGTAGGACTTACATTATTGTATAATTTTTAAATTTACTTGATTCTTTTTGTTATTCCAACAAATTGTTTACCAAAAAGCTACCGCTTATATAGCAGCTAAACTAGACGAGACCTCTAGCGTACGGTAGGCGAAACAAAGCTTCTATGTTGCACGCACAGGTAGATCGCTGTCCCTCAGGGCACTATCAACATACTGAAATCGATGTTTCAGTCGGTAATAAAGATACCAGACGAATTTCTTAAAGAAACTGTTAGAAGATTCCTTTATTGAACCATCAGTTTCTAGCTGGGAATAACAAATATAATACATTAAAAAACAAAACGTATCTAAAAATAATTCAATATATAGTTTTGTATAGGTAAAAAAATGTCTTTCCGACCAAAGAAAACATATTGGTGTCGAGGACAGCGTCGTCGAAAAAATAAAAGCTAATCTGCTAGAAGCACAATTGTTGACAGTCACGCTCAAGCGACATTTCTCCTTTGTTTGCTTCTCCTTTACCTTTGATAAACAACAGAGGGCCGGGTCGCTTGAAAAAATAAGCAACGGTTCGTACCAAGCACAGTTCAGATTTTAACTAAACAAAGCCTATTGATTTGTCATGCGCATACGCTGAGTCTAAGCGAAATAATAAAAACACCGTGCATTTTGAACATTGATCCTGGTTTAATGACGGCGCGATTTGTCATTTTCTGCGGTATTGCGACATTCTTTTTGTTTGGATTGCATTAATACTTCATTTGTCTTAGGAAATGTGACTTTTTCATATTTGGTGGCGGCGCCGGGGTTATGTTTCAGAAAGGAACTTCGATATAATTTCAAATACATTTTGGGACCTTTGAGTTAGTAACGATTTGAATTAATTAATTTTTGTCACACTGTTTTTTTTTGTTTTTTCGACTTGTGTTTTTTGTTATCTGATAATGTAAATCGAGTAAAGTAAAAGTATTGAATTGGGAGACTTCCGATAACTACATTGTTTTTATTATTCCATGTCAGAAAGGGTCCAAATAATGTTTGGGTTACCTGTAATTATTTATATTTTTTGCTGATATCTTAAAAAGGTCAAAACGATTTGCTTAGGTAATTACATACTTGAGTACCATGAAATGTGCACCTGTGTAGTTCAATTTTTTGTAGAGGTGGCAACCCTGTCACACCTCTTTTTCTGTTACTGAAATTGATATCTTTTCACTTAATATAGACGGCATTTATATTTTGTTCACCGCCCACTTTGCATAATATAAAATTTGAATAATCAAAAGCGGTTTGTATTACAGGTAATATCAACGGCGTGAACGTAATCGGATTAGCCCTGCAAGGACCCTCGGTTCCTAGCATAGCGGTACTCCATCACAATGGACCTTACAGTGTCGAGGAAACAGGTATTATTTATTTTTCTTGTTCTAGTTTTCTTGTCTTTAGTCTGTAGGTACTATTACAGTTTAATAATGAATCCCAAAGTTTTAAATATGCGAAGACGCAAAGGCAATTATCCTCAACCAAGATTTAGCTCATATTAGATTAGAACTTACTTTGGTTTAGTTTCACAACTTTAGATTTATTTATTTAAGGAGTACTTAAGCGGTAAATAATATGATATACAAGGTATACATAATTCTAAAAAGTCTGCCTTGAATCTCATAGTTAAACTGGTGTATAATGGTTAACATTCTTTGAATTAACCGATATTGTTATACTTACACTTCATTTACACTACCTTAAAACTGTTAGCAATGCATTGTTTCTATGTTTTGATGTATAACAAATATATGAATATTATTTTTCTCATATACTGAACACTAAGTATTCACCTATTGAAGAACATAAATTAAACATAAATTAATCCAATTGAGACTGACTATTGTTGCATTACGCCTATATACTGTCTTCTTTTATCTAAGTTGTTATTGGCAATATTTTTTGTGATATCGGATACAGCCAAAAAACAACATAAATACTTACACAGGGTGTTTCCTGAAGATATCGACAAACTTATTTCCTGTGTTCTATTGCCATGTCAAACTAAAAATTAAAAAAGAAGATATCACACCATATGCGTCAATTCATCTGTGTTTTGGACAAATAGTTGCATTTATTGACTTATTTGTCGATCTATTAATACAACTGTCACAGTATTTAGTTTAACTTCTGTCAGCATGGGCGCCGTTGCACAATGTTTCAGAATAGAACTCATTGTTTTAGTGTTAAATGCTTAAAATATTACTAGAATGATAAAAATAACCACAGTCGTAAAAAAGGATTTTTGGGTTATGCCGTGTGTGAAGATTTGTAAATGCTGACATTTCGCGAACCATGTTGCTCGCTTCTTCAGAGCTAATTGAATACTGAAGGCCTTCCAAGAAAATCTCCCTTATATTCTCCCTTCTTGGTAGGTCTTCAGTATTCAATTAGCTTTGAAGAAACGAGCAACATGGTTCGCAAACGTCAGCATTTACAAATCTTGACACACGGCATAACCCGGAAGTAGTTTATTTTCTAAATGATTCTGGCCGTGAAAGCCTACGTACTTATATATTATAAATGTTATAACATCACTGACCCAGATGCCAAGAACAATTTTCATATTAATCTAAAACTCTCTGTGAGTGTGCTAAAAGAGTTTAACTGAAGTATTTTAACGTTCTTAACATTATTTGAATATTTTAATGTTACGAAATATAGCATTACTTACAAAATGATTTATTGTATAGTTCCCATGTAGCACATAATATCGTTTAAATCATTGACAACATATTTGATGTTTCTATTGTGTCTAATTTATTAGTTTAGGATTCTAAAATAAATATATCAAAAAGTCTATTTATACAAATTAATTAGCATTAGAAGTACGACTATATTAGTTTTAAGCGTCAGTTCTACACAGAGATTTTAATTGAAATATTAATTGGGATCATTGACGACAAAATACAAATTTGTTATTATTATTATTATTTGTTATTATTAATTGAAATATAAACCACCGAGCGTAGAAAACGTGGGTGTGTCAGGTATCATGGGTCTTTTATAATCAAGTGACTGAGAAGGTTATAACAAACCAATGTTTTGTAATTTTTTTACCAATTTTAGCCTATATTAGGCCATCTTTAATTCACTTAAGTGACGTTAAATAAATTTTAAAATTATCATTATTTTTAAATGGGCATTTTATCATCTTTCATATGACTTCTTATTCCATTCTGTATTTCTTTCTCATATTATACGTTTATTTTTTAACGATTTGTAAGTAGAATGACTTAAAAGCTCAAATTCTAGAGACAGACAATTTAACAAAACTAACTTTGGTGAAAATAGCTAATAGTAATAGGAATAGGCATCATCAACCACTAATAGAAAGTCGAACGATTATCATTAACAAGCAGATATTATGTTAAGTCGCAATACAGTGTAGTGAAAAATTTATGCAGAATAATTCAGTTATTCCAGGAATACTTTAAACAGATTTAGTAACAGATTTAGCAGCCAAAATTTAGTAAAATTTAACACCTTTGTATTTTTTCTTGTCGGATTGATTTCAATATCTTGTATAGTTATGCAAATTCGGATTTTCAATAGAAGTATCAATTGATTTTAGTGATTATTTGACCAACTATACTCGCAGATACGTGTTATATTACTGTTTTAAAACAGCTGAAGCTTTTTTTCTTTATTATTACGTAGTTTTAAATATTTATATTTCTTTTCATTGCTCTATCAACAGATGGCGACGAACAAATCCCGACAGACTCAGCAGTGCCACTTCAGCCTAGACCAGCTACAACCGGCCACGTGGACACTCTGGCAGTCCAACCTCGCCACTACGACCCAAGAGAAGCTCGCGAATCAAAATCCGAACCAAGGGAGATCCTCTCGGCCAGAAGCCTTCTCCAGGACTTCCTGCCGCCGAATCTGGATCTCGAATATGGTCTAGCTAGTGTCCCAGCATTGGCAATAGGAAGTTCCACCGAGGTTCTCGTCAGCATCCTAGAGAACCAAGCAGGTTTCAGGAGAAACTCTTTCATGTCCACTGTATCGTCAATTACGCAAGAGAACGAGAAGAGGGACGAATCCTGCAAGGTTGAAACCACGGTCCAAATAGATCTTAAGTCGCCAGATGAGGATGACGTCATCAGTCCATGCACCGATATGACGGACGCCACCGCGCCTTCCTTTGGGGATGTGCCCAAAGATGATAGTTCGGCTACTCTGAACATTGATGACGTGAATCCGGAGGCTTGTGATAAACAGTGAATGATTTAGATTTGTATCGGATGTTTTATTAGGCTTTGGCACCCACCGGTAGATATTGCTTGTTAGCTTTTTATTAATGAAGGATCGTGCCATATGTGCAGAAATTTGAAAAAAATAAGAATAGTAAAAGCAATGAAAAGAAATTAAGTTGTTGTAATATGAAATACATGCATCCATTTGCAAACTTTGCAAGAACAATGAAGACGCCGTGAATCCTAAAAGCCCTGTGATGGTATTTCTTTGTCTCCCTTTTTATAGCGACCTAAACGAATTTTCTTGTACATGAATTTGCGAACTGAGCATACTCAGACCCCACTCCATATACTATATACACATCAAAATTTATTTCTTCCCTTTCCGAAGACAGCTTCTCTGGTTTATGTAACAGAAAATAAATGGATAGAAGTTTGCATATGGTACGATCCCTATAATATAGACATTAATTCGGTATTAGTTTCTTTCTATCACAAGCTGTTGGAATTAAATTTAGTACACGTTAGCAGAATTACATAGCTTCGTTTTCTTATTTCGAATTTAAAGTGCCAAGATATATAAGAAGATGGATTATATCAAAGGGGATGCCCCATTAAGTTCTTATGATGAAACTTGACTTATATTGATGCTCATTTGTAATATTTTTAGGATATTTTTATAAGTGGATACTGAAATATACAATACAAAGTACTGAATGTGTTTTATTTATGCTAGTTTATAATATACCGGGAGTTACGTCATAGGTACTCCCATTTATTTTTTATAGATGATCTGGACGCTTGTAATTTTGAGAAGTGGTAACAGTTCTGTTACCCAAAAACCGCATTGTTACTGTTCAGTAACAATACGGTTTTTGGGATTCTCTTGAGGGTAGTATGACTTCCACATTTTCCGGAAATGACTTGATCATTGACATCTTTAATAGCACCCTTTAGTGTTTGTGTGAGATTTTCAATCAGGATGACATTCTGAATACAAAACATATCCATCGTCAACTTTTATCACAAATATATGAGAATGAAAGGCCTCTTTACTTTGAGAACTAAAATTTAATTTACTATACTAGTTTCGACATATCTGTCATCTTCAGTAGCAGAATACTAAAAAACAAAAGATAGCCAAACGAAAATCAATTAAGTACAAAACTCACGTCAAATAGTAAACACAAGCATTAGGCTGTAAAAGAAAACTTTAAAACGCTCTGAGAACATGAAAAATCTCATTTAAGAACAATATCCGCGAAAACACCAAGATCGGACTGACACGTGGTAAAAAGAAACTGTCAAAAAACGTTAGAAAAAAATACGTTAGAAATCGTAATAAGCAAACCGAAAAGAACTTACGTTCGAGAACAGCGGAAACGACAACAATACGAAAAACAAAAACGCCACAATGCGTTTCACAATTAACGTAATAAACGTGTAAGTTACATATGTGCAAGAGAATAAATAAATTGAGCGCATGTGCAAAACATTGCAGGAATAGAACAGTTGAAAACTAGAAACAGCCGACAGTAGATATGAAAAATAAACAATATAAAATGATTTGACTAGGAAAGAAACAAACACGAGGCAAAATATAACTAGAGATAAGTAAAAAAAGGCTTGTAGGTAAATTTCGTCTGGTCATTAAGTAAAGTGTTCTGGGGAGAGTTCCCGTGACGTTGTATTTGTAAGTTTTCAAGCAGACTTTATTATAAACAGACAAAAATGACAACATAAAATATCATCATATTTAACACTAAAAAAATATTTATTTGAATCAAAATATGATTTTTTTGGCGGAAGTAAAGCTATTGTTAAGCCAAAGCAAATATATTACTTTATTTTTTTATTTGTTTCAATGAAAATTAGATTTCTTTGGTGTAAAAAAACGTTTTTTAATCAAAACAAAAATATGACTTTAAAGGATAGTAATGTTTGTTTGTGTCCAAATATATTTATACCAATAACTTAAATAAATATTCCAAATATGTTATCTCTACAAGCAAATAACCTAGAGCTATTCAATAAAGTAAATATTGTTGGCGTCAAAAAAATATGTTTTGGCCCAAAAGAATAAATTCAAAGGAATATATTTCTTAAGAACAAGAAACTTTCCGGAAAAACACAGATTAGATTACTAAACCAAAAAAATTAATACCACATTAATTAACAATATAAGGACAATAATAGTCATTGGAATTCACTAAATTATCGAGTGATAAATTTGAAAACCAAAAATACAGAGCCAAAACATTATCACTCTATAATTGTGTTCATTCAATTAATTTTATTATCACTTAATATTTCTTTTACTATCGCAAAATATTTCTTGCAGTATCCATTACACAACTAACCGTACACGAGAAACAAAACTGTCAGTGCATATACATATTTTCAACCAACATCTTATTTTTCTATTGTCAAGTGTACTTGCTTTCATATTTCGAACTGAATATGTCCTAAGAATATCGAGAAGACGTATGTATATACGATGTCGTTTCGAAGCCACAGAAGGCCGAACGTACAGCCGTGGAAAATTGAATGGTAACAGGCTTGCCGCTAGTGTACACCAAACGTAGGTCGGAGAATGTCGGTCGTCGTATACCTACCTGGTAGTCATAAAACCGAAGAGTCACTTCTGTTTCATTTCATTTTAAGTTTTCTGTATATAGATGGTATGAATATGAGTTTCGTATTTATATAATATTTTTCGATATTCGGAGCGAAACTGCCGCTCGTAGCTAAAGATTATTATTCGTTAATATTTTTGTTTCGATATGCAATTGAAGTATTATTTCATTTATACTAAAATACATAGTACCGTTAGTTATAATTGTAAAAATTTTAATTAGGCACATATTGAAATACTTCATCATCATGGCTACGTCGGTGTATGCATCAAGGCAAACCGATTACTACATCCGATATCCGCTGTCAATAATTTTTAAAGGAGGTAATTCCAGATAGGAAGTTCCTGTAAGTGAAAAAACTCATTTTTCTCAGTTTCTACTTAGTCCCAGACCGAAATAATATACTTTTATCTCAAAATGTTTTATATTTATTTAATTTACGTTATGGTAAGTAATGAAAATTGCATATAATTATGTATTCAACAAAAATAATATAAATATAACATGAGTATAGTATAGATAAAAATAATAGATAGATGTATAACAGTAAAAAAATGATATTTGTAATAACATAACATAAATATATGTAATAACAGAAAAACAAACATTTAATAATATAGGAATAACATAAACATGTATTAAATAAGAAAAGTGTTCTGTTAGGTTGGAGGTTGATATAAATTTGCAGGAGTGCTTTTATTTCATATGTTGTTGAGGTTGGTATGACCTGATGTTTTAGGAAATGATACATTTATGACAATTTAAACGGTCAATTTGTTGCACTAAGAAAACAAGCAAAATCCTTTGTTGTTGTATTAGCCAAAATCGATTTAATTGTGGTTGTCTAACAAATTTACGATTTTTAATCAAATAGCTAGATAGCTGATAGGGCATTGTAACTCTTCGAAATTGTGTGTCGATGGCACGAAGTCACAACGTTATGTGATACATATTTTCAATATTTGCCTAATTTGCGGAAAGGCCAGCAAAAAAGTAAATTAAGTAACAAAACGCGACCCATTGTGTAATAAAAATACCTACCTTTGTGCTTGATCGTCCGGTAGGTCGGCCGCAATACAAAATATTATACAAGGAACTAGTGGCCTTGAAACTTTTGCAATACGGCGAAAACGATTGAGTAACATAAATATAGATTGAAATTTCAATGATTTTGTTATAAATTTTTTCAAAGTTATTTGCATATCTTTCTGATGTGATATCATTCATATTGGATTGTAAATCCTGCCCTTACATGTCACACATAAAAGAAAATTGTGTGTGGATGTTATTATAGAACGTTATTATAATTAAGCTAAAATGCTGAACAACACTGTAGTATCAGTTCTAAAGGGCATATCTGCAGCAAACAAAAAACCAGGGCAAATACGATTTACAACTACATGCAAAAAATACATTAAATATTACAGTGCACTTTTGTCAGTTTCGGATATCGGAAACATATAAATAGACGAAATTCGATTTCATTCCATAGATACAGAAAAATAAAACGAAACGAAACAAAAGTAACCCTTTGGTTTTATGACTTTAGCAGGTAGGTGTCCGACGACCGACAATCTCCGAGCTACGTTTGGTGTACACTAGCGGCAAGCCTGTTACCATTGAATTTTCCACGGCTGTACGTATATGTACGCGGAACAGTATGTGGCCTCTCCATAATATAATTGGCCGTTCTGAATGGGGTACCTGTTGCATAAAATACGCGTGCAAAACCGAACTGTCTCTCACAGTGGGGAGCTTTTTTCTTTTTGGGGGAGCGTCCTCTTGTGGCAGGAAGGGCAGCTTTGGATTATTTGAATACAACCCTGGAGATCTGATCCCCACAAAGGAATTATGGAGAGATTAGGATTATCGAGAGTCTTTTAAGGGTCACCCTCCATAGCCTGAAACGGTTCTCAGATATTCTGGTAATGCGGATTCTATTTTGTAAAGGACTTGTGAGACATCTTTCAGCTTACATTATGATAATGTATGTTCTGTTCCGAATTGGTATTTATACTTATAATATGACTAAAGCAAATCTAAGTTTTACGAAAGTTTTGATGTTTGTTACGAAATGTGTTATTTTAAAATTAGAAAACTAGAAGAAAAAAAGTAAATAATTTAATTTTTTAGGTTGTCACAAATTCCAAACGATACAAGTTTTTTGCACAGATATTTATTCTCCAGCAGTTGGTTGTTCCAGATAGCTACAACACCATTAAGTAATTAAGTACCGGATAAAATCAAGAACTGCTTTAATGCTGTATTCATCACCAGAATTTGGAATAGGTTACACAAGAACAAACTAAGAGAAAAGGCGTTAAAGAATTACTAGTAAGATGATGACTATTACTTGAAGATGGTCTCAAGTTTTCACCTTGGGGGTTTTAAAACTTCATTTAGTTTATGGTGTTAGCAAAACGGCATTATAAATGATGGTTGGGCATGGAGATCGAAGTAAAACTCAAAGAGAATAGAAAATAAATTTCTAGAACATGGTACTGAGAACAATAATACAAAAACTGGCTATAAAAGCTTAACGTAAACTTTCTACAGTTTAAATGACAGCAATTTTATTTCCAAATAAAAACGAATCTAACTTACCAAACAATAATATTTTGTTGCAATAAAACAGACGCTATTAGACTTTTTGACGCAATTTGACCTTTTGACGTCATTAGACTTTTTTTCTGTGGGGCACTTAAAAACGAAGGAGTACACAAATCGATATATAATTTAGTTGCTCTTAGGAAAATAATTTGACATGAGTGCCAGTTAATAATACCTGAAACAATTCACCACAAACTTTATTGAATGTCCAACGACTGTCGAACCAATTGTTAGTAATTCTTCTTATTATTTTTAATAACGCCGGCATTGCTTTGTCCACTTCGTTCATGTATCTTTTAATCTATGAAAATGTTAAGGCTGCTTTCTTCTTGATTGCTTTCTTCTGTAACCTTTTCAATTTTCTACTAGTGAATACACATTAAAAAATCCTACCAAAATAAAAAATACAGGTTTTCATTAGAAAGAAAATGGTTGACGTCATTGTATTATAAATAATAGAACAATCGCAAAATAGCTAAAATTTTGCTCTATCGCAAACATCAGCTGAGTCATCGATTGTATTCGCTACTTAATTACCACCATCTATAGTCTATATAGTTCAATAAACGTCTAGGTGAACTATTCAGATTCTTAACGGTAGATTTTTCGCGGCCCTAAAACGCCTTCTCTGAGGGACACCATAATACGTTGTACGACAATTATAGGATTAATGATATTGTTACATTTTAGAAATAGTGGTTACCCCTTTCCGGGTAAACATGGTCTTTAATGTAGTTGTAACTTCATTTGAGTTATCTAGCTTTCCCCAATGGAATTAACGCGCTCACAACGGGTTATACGGTTTATTTGGTGTATTCGTTACAATGTTATCTTTGAACTCATTACAACAGAAACTTACTGCACCTTTTATAGTGAGTTCCATGAAAGTGAGATAATCAGATTGTCGTCAGTTGCCAAGTTTCTTATTCCACAATTATGCAATGGCGAAGGCTATGCACTAACTCAAAACTAACCTTCTCCTTTTTAATGTTTTTTACTTTATCATACGCAGTATGTAAAGTATTGTAATCATGCCGAAAAAAAAATTGAGATTTTAGCGGAAATAGGTCTTTTTGGGTCCCCTGAACATTTTTGACCAAGGTACAAAAAAATGTCTGTGTGTGTGTGTGTGTGTGTGTGTGTGTGTGTGTGTATGTGTGTGTGTGTGTATGTGTGTGTGTACCCGTTTTTTGTGGTGACGGTTCCGGGGAAACTACTAAAGGAATCGGGACGAAAGTTCATATTTAGAAGTTTCATGACTAAACTTAGAGCTGAAAAGCTTTTGGTTCAAAAGGGTCCAAAGGAACGGGCTATTTACTCCTAGCATTTTTCAACGATTTTGCAATTGAGCCGCTATTTCTGTAATTTCGTCAAAATAGTTAAATAATAAATTAAAGCAGAGGAAATTTTGAATAATTTATGCCTTTGACATTTTTTGGTAAAATTAATAGTTTAGCTGCAAGAGCAAATTCTATTTGATCGAGATCGGTCGCATCTGCATTGATATAGTAGCCAGGATTTTGACAAATATTTTTTTGTGCTGTCACCACAGAAATGTCTATGGCTGTCACACTCGAAAACAGCTGATTCCTTCAGAGGTTGGGGAGCCGCTATGGAACGTGGCCGCTCTAGTGCGGAAAGTATAAAATTCAAATAAAATAAGATCAAAAATTTGATTGTTTGTTGATAAGAAATATCAACCCGTTGTTATATCTAATTGTAAAAACGATAAATTAATAAAATTGTAAATAAAGTATAGCGATGAGTGTAGTTATATTTCAGTATGTTGGTACGGATGTGACATGAACGAATATAAATCTGTCAGAATTTGAATTAGGTTTTTAACTTGACGTTTCGTAGAAGTGGTATCAACCTAACATTTCCTGTACAGAAATATAACGCAAAAATATAGCGCCGCGTCACCGCTCGTCGCGCTATTCCGTACTTTCGGCACTTGTGAGATAAATAACTATTATTCTGACAGTAGGTAGTGTCAAATGCTGATGCTTTGACATTACCTACTATTGATACTATTGACTATCAAAATATCTGTCAAATCCTGGCTAACTAGTTTAATTTTAATGCAGACACGATTTATCTCAATCAAATAGATTCACATGCAGCTAAACTATTAATTTTATATTTTGTATAATAAAGTCATGTGCCTGGCCACATCAGATTTTTTTCTCTTATTCTCTTTTTTCTATCCATTTTTGAATGTAAACATTCTCTTTCTACAAGAGTTTCGACAAATATTCTTGCCTTTCTATTGTTTATTCATTTGTCATTTCTATTTTTGTTTCGGATTAGTTGAATTTTCAAATTCTAATTTTCGTTTCTATGTATTTTCTGTTTTAAACACTTTCCGTCTACCTCCCGCCAATTTAGTGACATTCTGTTGCCTTCCTATTGTTTATTAATTGTTATTAGTAAGAGATTTTTTTTGATGTTTGCTGCATGTTCATTTTTCATAATTTACGGTTTTATAAACTTTTATTTTGTCGTTGCGACTAGTTATTTAATATTACGTTCAGAATAATTGTCAGTAAAAATTTATGTCAAATTGGATGCTTAATAACTTTTTAGCTGTTGATGATAGACGTTATCCAGTTTTGCAATATCACAGAAACAGCTGATATAAGCCTGATACAATAGGAATTTGAGTAAAAAAATGCATGTAGTGTTGCATTTAAGAACTTGTACGCTGTGGAACACCATGTATCCGAGATAATATTTTCAGACCGTAGATTGCTTAAAGCCATTCACATAGTTTGCCTCCGTATTCAGAATTAAAATTTTTCAATTTTGTCGGGCGCAAGTTTTGCACTTGCCGCAGGAACTACATGTCTTCCTTACAGCACTACCAGGGCCAAAGCTCGTGACTTTGGAAATTTATTTTTAAATAGTGAGAGAGCGTATTTCTGCTGTTGACTTCTGCTGTCTATCACTGAAACTCAGAGAGCGTTTTGACGACTACTGATCCGATGCGATGCCCTATATAAGGACGACCCCACTATGTGCGATGGGGAAGACTGATGGGCAGGAATATTTACTCCCCCGTTAGGTAAATATCGGGTATTTACCCATATTATATTTACCTTCCCAAATATTTATTTGAATTAAAAATAATCAGCAGTAGTTATTATTAATTATTTACTTTACTTGGATGGTTATTTTTGTTTATTAAGGTTCGATTTCACCAACAAGAGCTGAATAAATATCGGTTGGATAACCTCATTACGCGCATAACATCGTCCACTTGCATTGATTCCACAGCTGAATAGTTTGACCTGCCGATAACTATTTATCGCATGGTGGTGACATTGAAGGTGTCACCGTTTGTTTATTTATTCTTTTTGTGAGCATTATTTTATCGTAAATTTTGTTTTAACATTTATTATGTTTATTTTTTGCATTCGTATTTGCGTCGTCTTTGTAAAAAAACTGTTATTTGGACATATTTACGTCGCGGTTGGATGAGGCTCACGGAGGTTAAATTGAAAATCGACAAAATAGTACAGATTCTGTGCACTCTGATAATCACTTGTGAAAACCGTTAAATTCCTAATAGTTTTAATAGTTATTTATTATACAAGGGAAAAAGTATTACACTTCAGATCGTGGTTGTGTCAAAAAAAACGAGAGATAAAATATAACATTTTTTGACATTTGAATTGACATTGAATTTTTAAACTTGTAGGCTGCTGTACATAATTAGACCTGCGCTGCTAAGGAAATGTTTACTACTTTTGTGTATATACCTATATATATCCGGGAAAAAAGTACTCATTTTTTTCCCGGAGAAAAAGTAATATCATAAAAAGTGACATTTTATAACCTGTCAACAGAGATAAAATGTCAAACTTTTTTCCCGGCACAGAAAAGAAATATTAAAAAACAGGAAAACTCATTTTAAAATATAGTCAGTCGTTGAAAATCCGAATCTTGCAGTTAAAAATGATTTTAGCGGTATGGTGCAATTTAATCCAAAGTGACATGTACATATTCTTAGATAAACAGAAGCCTTAAAACGAAATAGCTGGCCACCTGGAAAATTTAGATGACGTACAGTAACGGGCTTAAGTACAATGTAGATTTCTAATTTCCACAGCAATTCTCGATTGTTGTGTTGAACAATGTGTTACCTAGTAATTGCCTGAGGATGAGATTTGATTTTATATTAAATATTCATGAACGAGATTTGGATATGATTTGGAGTGTATATGCTTTTTTCTTGATTATATGGACGTCATGGCAGGAAACTAATTTACATAACCTAAATACCTGACGTATCTAACAGTTTTGTTTTCCACAATATATCTAAAGTAGTACTACATGGGGGTGGAATTTACAACCAGGCCCTAGATCATGTGTGGTATCATTGGATAGATATTTTAATAAGAAAGAACAATTGGTTAAAACATTGTTTATAAATCATACGGTTTACGAAAGGAACCATCATCAGTTATGGCAACTGCATTAACTTTAATCATGACGATAATTACAGGTAATCGTTTTGTGTTGAGTTAGTAGATAAGGCAAGTGATCTTGATGACTCCGATTATAAGCCATTTAAGTCAGTTTTGGACAGTCACTGGAAAAAGGAAATTTCCGTAATTCTGTATTATATGGTTTATTTCGTAAACCATATGTTCAGTAAGATTTTGTTCCAACGAAAGATGTTTTATTTTAGGATATCTATCCAATGATACCATCCATACACGATCTAGGTTTTATTCTCATTCTAAAATTGAGGACTGGTTAGTCATACTTTTATGTTAGTTTCTTCCCGAATCTCTATGACGTCATATAACCAGGAAATAAACCTTGGATAAAACTAGTAATATATACAGATATAATAACATTGTTCGACCCCATTGGTATTTATATTTTTTAAAACATTTGATTTAAATTTGCAGATGTAATATCATCATGTGCACATGGTCTCAGAATCTAGCACAAAGTTTATTTCTCAATTTCAACCCTGTCAAAAACAACCCCATTGTTACTCAGATTGTTTTATCTAATTTTTGTATATTCACAGCTGCAGTATGTTGCTTACTAAGTTTCACACCTTTAAAACTAAATTTATAACTAAACCACCCTCAAAACCCACCCGATTAGTGCTAGATTTTTTTAGTATTTTTTTCCTGTATTTGCAGATACAAAATTATTACATTCACAAAATTTCAGAATTTTTTGAATATATATGTTCTATATGTTTTTCACTATTTTCCGCCTATCTAGTGACTATTTGAAGCTCATTTACAAAAGAAAATAAGTTTGATCAGCAAAAAGTGCAAAATCATGCACTGTGTCCCACTTTTACATATTACAGGCACTAGTTATGATTATGTTATGTCAGTTTCAATTTTCCTTGCGGTACCAATACAAACATAATACCGAGTATATGCCCATCACTAGGTGAAACTATGAAGTGAGAAAACAAAGTGAAAAACAAAGCACCAGTCGGTCAACCTCAAAATTTTATGGCGAACAAAAGAAGCATTTTTCCCATCAAGTGTAAATGTTGGATGTTGTCTGTAAAGTGACCGATTAACCTGACAATTAAACTCAACATAATAAAAGAAGTCCTAGTAAGTTCAACAATACCAATTACACGTAGACGTTACTAAAACCGTGCATCAAACGTCAAATTACTTTTCAGAGTGCGCCCGCAATACCGAAACATTAAAACCTACTCGTACTGCAGGCCGCACTGGAAGCCCTTATGAGAATCCAGCCATCTGCATTACCGGTGTTGGAAACGCGGACCGTAATAAAGGTTTCTTAGTGTAATTTTTCGTCTGAATGGGAAATCGGGCAGCATAATGCGGGAAATGTACACAACGGTGCCGCGCCACTATCGTATGCATTAAAGGCCGCAGCGAGAGAACGGAAAAAAGATAAAAACGGACAGCTTTAATGGTGGGATCGGGAAACCAGCGAATGCGGTCCCAAATAATTATGGGCCGCCAGATAAGAATGAATGCCTGGCCGTTTCAACTGCCCATAATTCGGCAATATACTTAAATATGGCCTACGTTAAGTGTCTATCGATTAAACCAAAACGATTTACCGTTTGTATAATCGTGTATTTCAGGCTATGTGGGATTTATATCACTAAAATTTATATAAAACCAACAGCGAGCTCTACCCAACGGGTTATCTCAACTACGCAGAACCGCATTGTTAAAAACTATGACGTTCCAGAAGGCAGTTTTCTGCTTCTACTACTTCTTTTCCAATACCATGTAAAGTAAACGTCCCAAATTCAGACACTGTCCTAAATTCCGACGTTCTGTTTAGTTGGATAAAATAAGAAATCAACAACACTTAATTTTATTTTAGGACATCCGGCCAACAACCAAAATACTCTACACGTAATTGCAGCAAATCCAACTCAACAAAACATCGCACATGCCCATAAAAAATAAAAATTAAACCAGCGTCCGATGTGCGCTCAATGCCTAAAGTCCGGGGGGGGGACGGGGGGTTGAGCAAACAGACAATACTTCACCTTTCGTCCAAAACTGTTTAACGATAATTTTTTCATATCTTCCTAGAGACTGTTGTATATGTGACTGACCTGGTAAGAGAATAACCGTTAACACAGCTCAGCGCAATGGGCAGGTGGAGCAAACAAACCCCTGAATCTTAAACTAAGGTTATGGACAGCCGTTTTACAGCGTATCTTCCGCATGAGGTATTGTGGGATCCTCTTGGATAGCAACTTATGATATAATATTGCTGCATGCAACACCTTGGTGTTATCCATGTTCAACCACCCCAAGTCGCCCAGCCCATTCGATACATGATCATAGTTCCTCAAACCAAAAACAAACAGAACACATGCATTTTGGACACGCTGAACACAGCCTATCCGACGCCGTCAGACAAGGACCGTACACGGTATCACAATATGTGATCTTTTTACTATTGACAGTGGATATAGTGAGATATTGCCAAAACATCAGCATTTGACACTACCGGTACTGTCATTAAACTGAAAACATTTGGAAAATCCTGGCTCACTATATAGTATTATATCAATGCAGATGCGACTGATCTCGATCAAATAGAATTTGTTCTTGTAGCTAAACTATTAATTTTACCAAAAAATGTCGCAGACATAAATTGTTCAGAATTTCCTCTGCTTTAATTAATTATTTAACTATATTGAGGAAATTACAGAAATGGTGGCTCATTTGCAAAATCCTCGAAAAATGCTTAGAGGAAACGTCCAGTTCCTTTGGACCCTTTTGAACCAAAAATCCATCTCCACTAAAATCGAGTACACACATACACACACACATACATACACACCAGGGTTGCCACCTGTCCTCGTCCTCGATTAAAATGAATATATTTTTAGTGACAATAAATTCCGCTGTAAACACTCTTATCGCAGTTTTGCGTTATCTTGAGTATAAACTATGAACTGTTGAAAGTCTACCGTTCAGTAGATGTCATTCATCTGGCTAAGTTGTTAAAATGGCCGTGTGACCCGTAGAGTGCATGCAGGTTCGAGTTCCGATTCCGAATCAGCGTACTTTTTGCTACCCTAACCATTATTATTTTAACTAAATAAATCTCGTTTATTATAATATATAAATTGTAAATTTTAACTGAAAACATAAGTTGTTTGACACATATAAACGCTCTTTCTACCAAACACATATTTCAAACAAATGCGTTATTATCCGCAAATAATTATTTCTTTGCCTCTATTGAAACACCAGATTGATTTGAGTCAATTCATATTTATTTGAATTAAATAAAATTGTCTATCTGTGTAGGATAAAATTGTGCTATCTAACCTAATCTACAAATGTTTTGAATATTTCAGTAAGATTTAATATTGAACTTTTTTCAGACCTACTACGTTAACCTTAATTATGATACAAAATTCAATAATTCCCGGCTATCCAAATCTCGGCCACCAAAAGTTGGCTCGTCGACGAGTTTAAAGCCTTCTGCACTTTACGCTAGGTTGGAATTTCGGTTTACATGGTAGTTTTTGAGAACATACCTAGATTTTTATTTTTATGTGATATTACCACAGGAAAGTATGATTTTTGCATATTTAAAAAAGTAATGTAGGTAGTGTTTGTTTTTGTTATATTTCAAAAATATTTTGTTTTATTATTTGATTGTATTTTATGTGCCAGTATGATGTGGGCATATTGGATATGACATAATATTTTCACCCACTTACTGTCCTCGTGAACAATTACAAAAAGGTGGCAACCATAATACACACACACCCACACATTTTTGTTGTACCTTGGTCAAAAATGTTCAGTGGACCCAACACGACCTATTTCCGCTAAAATCTCAAATTTTTGTTTCGCCACGATTATAATACTTCATCATACTGCGTATGATAAAGTAAAAACAATACAATTGCTGTATCGATTATTGAAATTTGTTTCATTACCTTGCTACGCAATAACTATTTTTTGGGGTGCCCCGTGATTAGTTGCAAAGTCAAAAGTCTGACAACTGAATTACTATTAAAATCCATAATAAATTGGCATACATTTGGCATTACTCATATCATTAAATTTATATAATCTCAAATCGATTTTAAAAGTTTTTTAATATTTCAACAAGATTTACTAACCGTAACTCCTTAAAAATGCAAATTATAGACAGTTCCTTGAGAAGATTTCTACGATACAACTAAACATTTTAATATTTTAATAAAAATAGATTTTTTTTACTTTATCATACGGAGTATAATAAAGTATTGTAATCGTGCCGAAAAAAAAAATTGAGATTTTAGCGGAAATAGGTCTTTTTGGGTCCCCTGAACATTTTTGACCAAGGTACAAAAAATGTCTGTGTGTGTGTATGTGTGTGTGTGTGTGTGTGTGCGTATGTGTGTACTCGATTTTTGTGGCGACGATTCCGGAGAAACTACTAAAGGTATCGGGACGAAAGTTCATATTTAAAAGTTTTATGACCAAACTTAGAGCTGAAAAGCTTTTGGTTCAAAAGGGTCCAAAGGAACTGGTAGTTTATTCTAAGCCTTTTTCAAGGATTTTGCAGATGAGCCGCCATTTCTGTAATTTAGTCAAAATAGTTAAATAATAAATTAAAGCAGAGTCAATTTTGAATAATTTATGCCTATGACATTTTTTGGTAAAATTAATAGTTTAGCTGCAAGAGCAAATTCTATTTGATCGAGATCGGTCGCATCTGCAATCTGCATTGATATGAAACTACATAGTAGCCAGGATTTTGACAAATATTTTTTTGTGCTGTCACCACAGAAATGTCTATAGCTGTCACCACGCTGTCACACTCGGAGAACCGCTATGGAACGTCATCTACAGTGTCATGAACGAATATAAATCTGTCAAAATTTGAATTAGGTTTTTAAACTTGACATTTCGTAGAAGTGGTATCAACCTAACATTTTCCGAAATATAACCATTTTTGATTTTTTTTAAAATACGTATTTCTCAAAAAGCAATACAAAAAACGTTGATGTCACTCCTGCCGAAAACTACATAGCGCGACTCGCTCACATGCGACGACGACGCCCCGCTATCGGTGACGGGCCGCATCACCGCTCGTTGTGCTATTCCGTACTTTCGGCACTTGTGAGATAAACAACTATTATTCTGATGACAGTAGGTAGTGTCAAATGCTGATGCTTTGAAAATACCTTCGATTGATACTATTGACTATCAAAATATCTGTCAAATCCTGGCTAACTAGTTTAATTTTAATGCAGACACGATTTATCTCAGTCAAATAGATTCTCATGCAGCTAAACTATTAATTTTATATATTGTATGATAAAGTCATGTGCCTGGCCACATCAGATTTTTTATTTTTACTGCTTTTCGTAATAACTTTTTACTGTGGTTATCTTAAGATCATTCCGAGGCACGTTACCCATAAAATTCAGAAAATCTCTCATTAATACCTCATAATTTCCCATTCACAACACACATGTTTCGCGAATTCGTATAAATGGTTCAACAAACTTTACATGTGGAAAATTTCAAGGTATTATATATAAGTTTTTCCACTTTTGACAATAATAACACAGTTTTTATATACAATAGATTTTTTTGTACTTCCTAATTCACTAATGCAGAATGTAACCGAATTTTAGCTTGGTGCAAAGTGGCGAAAATCTAAGTAGAAATGTAGTAGAAAGTAGTAGAAAGTAGAAAAGTAGAAAGTACAAATTATGCCCCAAAAGCATAATAATCTCTCTCGGTAGTAAAATATACATTTTATGAAACTCATAAATCTGTTATGAAAGAAAACCTCTATATGTATTGAAATAAACATCATTAAAAAGTTTCATAGTGACCAACGCGCTTTACAAGCTCGCGTAGAACAATCAATCTCACACAGAAAAATATAGATTACAGGCCGCCAAGAATATGGTATCAATCCTATATAATGATTATATTGTCCCTCGTAGACGAACGCGCGAAAACGGCCGAAACCCTCTAAGAATTTTAGCTTGGTGCAAAGTGGCGAAAATCTAAGTAGAACTTAGAGGGTTTTCGCCGTTTTCGCGCGTTCGTCTACGAGGGACAATATAATCATTATATAGGATTGATACCATATTCTTGGCGGCCTGTAATCTATATTTTTCTGTGTGAGATTGATTGCTCTACGCGAGCGTGTAAAGCGCGTTGGTCACTATGAAACTTTTTAATGATGTTTATTTCAATACATATAGAGGTTTTCTTTCATAACAGATTTATGAGTTTCATAAAATGTATATTTTACTACCGAGCGAGATTATTATGCGTTTGGGGCAACTGGCCGTGTGGTCCCGTTTTCTCCTAATATGAAGTCGAGGAGGGGGAAGTTTTAATAAATAGTTGAGGCGTAGATTTGTTGGCATCCAGAAAATATCCAGAAGACATAGAGAGTGGTTTTGAGATGTAACTCAAACCACTTGCAAGCATTCCGCTTGCTTAATGTTAAAATGCAGTTTTTAGAGTGTGTTTTTTGTAAATGGTAAGCCGATCATTACTTCCTTAATTTGTGTTTAATTTCTAAATTTAATGTGTTTTGTTAAATCTGACAACTCCTCAAAATATTTGATAGGTTTAGAGTTCCAGTTCATTGTTTTAATCCATTTGTTTTAATTGTAAATAAATATTTGTTATTCTTTTATTGAGATTAGAGTTTTACTTATGAGTACGTTTCTTTTAGTACTTAAAGTGAGCCAACCAGCTAATATTTAATGGTAGAGATTTTGATTACATTTTTATTGATTTCAAATAGTGATTATCATGGTAAGAGTGGTGGGCTTTGTTTGATAAAATACTGCATTGGTCCTATTGCAAGAACTTACGTGCGGAGCGTGTTTAGAGCGATAAATTTTATAATGGTTCAGGTTGTGGTACTTAGAATTAAAAGTATGGTTACTTAATAACCAGATTATTACCCGCCGACGAACTATTACAATAACACACCATAGAAACAGCCTCTTGCAGACTTTTTTGTAGCAATGTTCTTCGCAAAAAATAAATTGAGACTATGTATATGAGTTGTAAGAGTTGTCAGATCA
The DNA here is from genome assembly GCA_964023965.1 of Melinopterus prodromus. Lineage (NCBI taxonomy): Eukaryota > Metazoa > Arthropoda > Insecta > Coleoptera > Scarabaeidae > Melinopterus > Melinopterus prodromus. The sequence goes on from OZ030396.1 coordinate 16,411,052, forward strand.
ACTTCTCCGGACACATTTGGATGCAAAATATATTTATTCGAAATAAACTAGACTTAATGACGTTATCGTGATGGACTTACACGTTGATGATAATACACACACAGTACAATTAAAGGACAACAACACAGAATTCAGGATAAAATGATGGAGTCGATTCGTCAGCAGATTGTCTTAATTTCCCCAATAGCATCATCTGCTACGTCATACATTTCATCGATGTAGTCACAATCGTCCATCTCAATGACAGCATCGTCAACGTACTTCAGGGCATCATATGCATCCTCAGTAAACATATACTTATTCTCAATCTCCTCCTCATCGGTCGTATTCACATATCTACCAGGAGATTTACACAACGGTGGATCATTAGCTCTGAACCAATGACCTTTCTCAATACCGAGACCAGAAGGTGGATCTGGCGTATCATCCCAGTACAAGAACTTTGGTATATGAACAGTAATATGTTTGATTTTAGCTCTCCTTTCGGCGATGAGTTTATTGCAGAATTGTTCTATGAGCATCACTGGATGATCAGCCATCTCTGGTGGTGCATTCTCGAATGGAATCTTTCCAGACAAGACCAAATTCTTGACTCGTTCCTCCTCAGCTGCTTTCCTAACAGCTACTCTCAGCTCTATATCAACTGCATAGTCTGTTAAGATCCTTTCGGAAAGCTTCTGCATGTACATTCGATCGGTGAGTAGTACCATGTTCGACCCCATCAACTTCTCCAGTCTTGCCTTCACATGGGGGTCGCTGAAGGCGTACCGTATGCTCTCCTTTTCCCACCATCTTTTGGGCGGTGATGTAATCTGCCTTTCGGAGGCTTCCCGCTTCGGTTCCACGACTTCCTCCTTGCCGGGTTTGTTCTTCTTTTCGATATCTGCTAGCGTTAGGAACCTCATCTTGGCGGTCTTTCATTCACCGACCAAAAGACCAAAATTTAAAGACGATAATTTTGAAAAATTTTGCTCGACGGAAATTTGGCGGTATCAGAATTTTCTGTCAATACATGTTTGACATTTGAGGCGAATTGGTATACAGGCGTCTCACGTAACGCACAGATTAGTAATGCTTAATCTTCCAGTATTTAGAAGGGTCTTGTTGTAAATTAGGATATGCTAAGGCTAAACGTAAAAGGTATAGTCATATTTAAAACTGTCGTTGGTCTTTTGAAATTCAACGGATTGATTAGAGAACACACAAATTTGCACTACTTTGTTCTTCTTTATCTCTAACTACTCTAATAATACCAAAACTACCTAGCCAACCCATACCAATACTCACGTGCGGTGAGACATAAAGTGAATGCGTTACCACTTCCCACTATATGTGTGCCTAGATATGAAAAGGGACCAGTTTACCGAAATTGAGTTATGAGTGTTGAAATAGAATAACTTATGGCAAAGTTATGGCTATGACGCTTCAAACTTTTGTAAAGTTTGAAAGTTAATAACTTCGCGCATATTTGGAAGTTACGCTGACTCCAACATTTTTGAATCAATTTCGATATTAGTTTAAAGATTTTTAGTGGAATTTATTATTTCATTATTCCGTTTAGGTTTTATCGGTTTTTAAATCTATAGCGCCATTGGCCTGGGGCTACAAAATACTGTAAACTAGGTATCTTCATCTCTCGAGTCTTAAGAAGATTTAACCATTCTCGTAAGGTGTTTTTGGGAGCAATTTTCAAAAATTGTAGTTTATTTTTATTATTTTTTTATTCATTTATTTATTTGTCACCGGAAATAAGTCCACATACAAAATGTCAACGCGATTGGCAAAATTTCCAAATTTTGCATTTTTTTATTGATTCGTGTTACTGTCGCCGAAAATCTGTCCACATGCAAAATATCAACTTAATTGTAGTACATATTTTCCAAATTTTGATTTTTTTTTTAATTTTGGAAAAGTTTTCAATTTTTCATCATTCATGTATTGTCACCGGAAATCTCACATGCAAATATTCAACTCGATTGGACAGTGGGAAGTGAGAAAATTATCGATTGCACGATTTTAACGTAACAAACAAACAGACAAACAACTAAACAGACAAACAAACAATCAACAAATAAAGTTAATATAAGCGTAGTAATTGTCCCAGAATATTTTATAACTTTGTAAAATTGTATTCTGTACAAAACTGCTAAAATACGGTTATTTGTTTGTGCCATTGATTGTGGTAACACCGTAATGCGGTGTTAAAAACTGACACTGCATTCTTTGTTAAAAAGTACCTGTAGAGTGTTTTGTTTCAAATGTCTAGCTACATTTCGTTTTGAATAAAAAATTAAGTACGACAAATTAAATTAAAGCTTAAATTTCTTTTCAGATAATTGATTAGCACAAAATTACGAAACTTTGCCAAATTTAAACATAGGGTCTGTCTCCACTAATAAGCGAGATCCCCGTGTTGCGGCTCGAAATTGAATCACCCGGTATAAATTTAATAGTTAGCTGCATGAGATTCTATTTGATCGAGATCGATCGTGCCTGCATAAAAAGAACACAAGTTAGTAAGGATTTGACAGATATTTTGACAATATTGACAGTAGGTATTGCCAAAAAAAGAAATTGAGATTTTAGCAGAAATAGGTCTTCCTGGGTCCTCTGAACATTTTTGACTGATCAAATTTATTAATGAAAGATCAATATTTATTGCAAAATATAAATACACATCTTAATGTAAAATATTATTTCCATAATTTTGTCGGTCTTTTTCAGTCAGCATTTAATCCTTTATCATTGATCCTGCCCTATTTATAAAACACACTACTACTACGACCCTGTCAGTGCAAAGCTGTTCATCCGCTGCGAGATGAATTTGTAGTAAAGTGGTGATGTTCTAAATCAATATATCGTATAATATTGGTTTGCAGCTCACGCAGAACTTAATAATAGCGTAAGCTTGCTACTATATAGTTATACGTCACATTCATGTACTCCGGCGTAATTAAAAATCGCATCTCCGGTCACAATACGTTCTAATTTGACGAAGGGAGGGCGATATGCGCATCGATTTCAATTTTCCATCTGCAAATCAGCGGCGTCGATCCGGAACCTGCCGAGCGTGAAATTTATTACTTGCGTCTTTCAAAAGACCGATATGGTGAGGGTTTCCTTTTCAACCATTGACAACCACCATTGGAAAGCCCCCAGCCACTGACTCCAGCAAATTTATCGAATAACTCAAAGCGATACGATACTTTTCCGTCTCATAGGTCGTTTGTGGTTCCGAACAACTTTAAGGAAGTTCATCATGCATAAGTATAATAACTTTATTTTATTTTGAATGCTGTACAGGTTATCTGATTAAGGTCAATGGTCATTTTTTGTTAATTTCTTCTATAGTTAGTAATATAAAACTTTTAAGTTTGCTGTAATATTACAAATTTCTTTCTCGTGTATTGGTGGTATAAAAACTGTCATCCGAAAAAAACATGCCGAGTTTGGATATCCAGTAGCTTCCACTGAAGTGTAAAATGAGAATATCGTATACAACTAAAATTCGAAACTCACAGACTTTTGTTTTTTAAACGTTTTTTTTTCGGTTCTCTTTTGAACGTACTAGTAACAATGTCTCCTTAATCTAATTGAAGCTTGTGTACTAGACAAATCACTTCGAGAAACTCTGATTAAAAATTCAATTGTTTTCCCAAAATTTTGTCTCAATCTCCATGAATAGCCAACAAATCCAAAACGGAACACTCCGCATCTAGAATCAAAAACATAACTTGTCTTTAAAATAACAAAATGCTTGGGATAACGAAAAATAACCTGTACTTATTCTCTGTATGAAGAAATAGCATATTTTGAAAAGAAAAATTTACCCAGATCGACAAAGTTGCTTTTGCCGTATGTGTGCGTGGAAGTGAAAAGGGACCCGTTGTCCGTTTCTAGTTATATGCAGATAGTCCCAAATAAAGTTAAATTGGTTTAAATGGGAATATATATGGTCCAATATATGGTCCAAATTGGTTGTCAGGTACAGTAAGGGCGAGGGAAATATGTATCTCGTTGAATGTACTGCCTGACGGTAGATGTAAAGTAGATGGATTTCTACTAGTATTAAATGTCTACATAAAAATGCCATGTAGTTATAGTTATTGTTTAAGTGTTTTATGTGTACTGCCGTAATGTTTTCTTTGTTTTCATGTACAATAATTGCGTGAGGGTGTCCCGATGTTATCCGAGTCGAGGTTTCAGTCAAGTAACAAGTGTGTGCAGAGAGTCTGAATCGAGTAGGGCTCGTAACTAGTCGAGAGTCGAGAGTCGAGATAGGAGAGAAATCTGGATTCAGTAGGGCTGTAAAGGTGTTCTATCTCGAGGTAGGAGAGAAGTCTGGATTGAGTAGGGCTGTAAAGCTGTCCTATTTCGAAGTTGGATGGAAGCCTGAATTGAGTAAGGCTGTATAAAGCTGTCCTATCACCCTCCAAAACTAGTAGCTGCAAGTACTGCTGAACAATCAGATCTTCAAGACCGGAGAAGACACCCCCAACAACCATCTCAACATCATTTATTGTACTGTAATTTTTTTCTTTCTTTTATTATGTTTGCCTTGTTTTCTTTTATTGTTGTTTTTATTGTTGTTCCCGGAAGTACTAAAATAAAGATTATGTAGAATAAGGACATAAGCGAGAACTTTGGTGGCATAGACGGGTCTTGATTGTTCATGGTATTTTTGTTTCTTTGATAGTTGTAGTAACTGAAGCAATATGCTGGAGCATATTTTCCAGCAGGGAAGGTAATGCCACGAAAAGTTCTTGTTTCCGCTTTAATGGAGCGTTTGCTGGTCAATCCGCATATTGTTTTGGATGTATGCATTTTTAGAAATGCAATACATGACAAAACGACCGGATGGGAGAAACCAGCGAGCGCTGTGCTAAAGGTAGAATAGTTTAATCGTAATGTAGCAGCTTAAGGGGACAGGTGGTCCCAAATAAAGATGTAGATTAAGAGAGCTTTATGGTGTTACTTCACTTGTCCCCGACTGTGTTCCAGTGGCTGTGAGGCGTTAGATTATTAGAGTAAAGGTAAGTGTAATATTGTTTATTAATATTAAAATATATTTAGAAGTTATGGTACCTCCGCCATATAGGTATCTAGCTAGTCAAGCGAGTAGCCCCAAATATAATTAACTAGGTCATATTTAACGTGACAATATGCGTTTTTGTTTTATTCGCTAATTAGTCTCTTTATTGTGTTTTTTTTTCAGATGTGTTCGTCTGAAACCCGTCTGCGGTTCGAAACGCATGAAAAAATGCGTTTTTGTTTGGAACCACTTGTCGATATCGCGCTACGGTCTTGCGCATTACCATATTTTACCTACTTCCCAGAGTGCACTCGAGTTGAAATTTTGCACATGGACAGATTTCTGATGACAATGCATGAATCAATAAAAAAAGCTAGACATTTTTCCAAAATTTGCAAACATTTTGACAATTTCCCTTCATGGTAATAGGTTTAAAATGTTGGCGCACCTTTGCCAAAACTTATTCTATCCAAAAACACTTATAATTTAATTTCGGACAACTGGTCCCTTTTCATATCCAGGCACAGATATATTATTTCATTTACACAAAAGAAGATGAATTTTGTGAATTTAAAAATTTTTTTTTGCGAATCTACAGGGTGAGTCACTAGATACCGCATTTATCTTAAGATATAAAAAAGACGTTAAGAACTATTTTTGAAATTTTTAAAGTTTATTTCGCTATTTTTGCAATTGCAATACAAACGAATACTTAAAACGTTTAAATTACTACTAAAGTAAACGCTAAACCTTTCGGTTAACTTACGTAAAAAATTTTTGACTTATGAAAGTGTTGAACAGATGATTTGTGCTCTCACATAGAAACCAAATATGCAACAGCATAAACCTATAGGCTTATTTAGAGTAGGATGTATACCATGTATCAAAAACATTTGGAGGTGTTTTTGATAACCCACTTTCCATGCATGATATCAATATTACTCATATTAATTATTATCATTCGTAGTATCCCAATTTTGAATTGGCTCTCCAGAATAATAACCATTTTAAATCAATTAACAATGACAGTTGGTAGATATTGTTGGTTCAGCATTTTCTGATTTTATTTGTGCGTGAGAGCACACACAACTACAATAAACGTCTGCGCAAACTTTTTACAAGTGTATAATTAATTTACACAGGAATCCCCTTAAAAGTATACGCTCTATTGTATACTGCTGTGCCGCTGTACGTTTGCAAAAATGGGAGTACAAACATATCATTTTGTAATATTTTGATAACCGCAATGCTTTGTATATAAATAAATCTAGCTAGATAGGTTTTATATGGCCAATTATATTTATAGAATTGACCATATAATTCCTTAAACGTTTAGGTTTTATATGGCCAATTCTATTTATAGAATTGACCATATAATTCCTTATACGATTATGTTTAAATATTTGGGTCAAGCTACCCATCACACCATCTACAGAGCAATATTAAGGTGCTATAATTGTATACCACTCTTTAAATTGCAAATATCACAATAACTAGTTCAAATAGATGTAGGACATACTGAATATAAATTGAAAAGAACTTAAGGAAAATTTCAGTTAGCAAATAACATGCAGGCTGTACCATTTAAAAATCCCATTGAAAAACATTGACTTTCTTAAAAAGTGTCTCCATGCTACGTCATCCTGTATATGATAATTTATCATAACATTAGCATCTAGATGGTTTTAGTTATTATTTGACAAAGTTCTTGGGATTAGATGCAAACATGTAATAATTAGGTACGTAGTTTTTCAGAAAGGGATGCAAAAATGCACCTTGTATCTATGCAAACTACATGCCAATAACCGGGCAGAGCAACGCCGCCGGTTGTAAACGCCCTAAAAGCCACCCCTAACGTGCACGTTCGCGGTTTTTGCGTTTTACCGCAAAACGGTTACGATAGAAATTTTCGCCCCAATACAAAATTCATCCTCATAAAATTACTTATAAAATCCATTAGTGGTTTTGGTGTGGTTAAAGGCGCCATTATCGTATTTCTGATAAAAAGTGCTAGTGACTCATGTTTATGTACAGTTGCGGACATTGAAAAGTAGTAGACTTTGACACTGAAAAAATCTTGGCTTTGTAAATTTTCCCTTGAAATTGATGTTAATATTTTCTGTAGCACCACCACAATCTATTACCTTTTGGCGTCTTCTAGCCATTGATAAAACTGTGCGCTGAATTTGTTCTAAAGGTATTTGATCCCATGCTTCATCAATACTATTAATTAATTGTTGTTGATTTTGTGGTAATACCTGGTCTTTAATTTTACGAGCCATCATACCCCAAATGTTCTCCATTGGATTGAGGTCGCTGCTCCTACTCGGCTAAGCTAAAGTCTGGACCCCTTTTTCTCTCAGAACTTCATGAATAATATTCGATTTATGTATAGGTCAGTCATCTTGTTGAATCACAAAATTATCACCAAAAACTTGCGTCACCGACGTCAACATGCATCGTTGTAAGATATCTCTATAAGCGAGAACAGTTAGCTTTTCTTCAATAATCACATAGATGCCTAGCCCTTGGGCACTTATCCAGTCCCAAAAGTTAACGTCTTTTCGTCGGAAAAGACTACATTTTCCCAGATATCCACATTTGCATTATGTTGTCGAGCAAAATGTATCCTGGCCAACTTGTGCCTATCATTTAAAACAGGTTTATTAGCTGCCAACCTGTTGCGGAGTTCTGTCACGCGTATTCTTCTTCTCGCAGTTCCAGTAGATCCTAGGAAATTAGATATTATTCCAGCCGCAATCGCTGTTCGAAGAGGATTGGCCCGAAGAAAATCGGCTAATGGCACGTCCTGTTCACCATTTGAAATTTTTTGTCTTCCAGTGCATATTTTTCTTTCAACCGTCTCAGTTTCTTCAAATTTCCTTTTGGCTCTAAGCATAGTGGTTTTGTTCACATTTATTTCTTCTGCGACAACTCGTATAGGAACATTGTCCCTTAACCTAGTAATTATAATAGATTTTTGTAAATTCGACAACTGCGGCATTTTTAAAATTTTCTGACAAATATAAAAATATGTACCGGTATTTCGGTACATAACTGTACCGTGCAGCGGAGGCCAATTTATGAAAGCAGAATAAGATGGCGACCATCTTTATCTCCCATTCCAGCTTCTGAATTTTCCCAGCTGGCGTAATTTGGGAAGATGTTGTCATTTTCCATGTTCATTGTTTGTCGCCCACAATAAATGTTTACCTTTGTATATTTATAGGTCTGAAATTGTTAACCAATATCGTCCGTCGCCTCCGCCAAAATTAAAACACACGGTTGTGTATTAAAATAGAATGTATGTCTACTAAAATAGATCAAGAGCTAGAGTTCCAACTCACGCTAGCCTATTTAGTTTGCTATTCCTACTGAATATGGATTGAATAAATGTTGATTTATGATGTAAGATTATCAGAGAATTGGGAACTGAGTTTAAAATGATAATGCTTATAATCTAATCTCGATAACTACGAGATACAATTTTAGAAATAAAACATCAGGCCGATTCTGTAAACAAAAGCTGCTACCAACCATGTTTTCAAGCCGTTAGTTAGGATTTTTTTTATAGAATCAGGCCCATTTATCTGCTGCAATACTTTTTTTACCTTTTTTACATTATTTTTCAAATGCCAGAATTCTCTTTATTGTAGACAGGGAAATTTCCATGAAACAATGCTTTTCAATACCAATGTGTTTTTCATGAAATTCGTTTTACGGTACAATGAAAGTACTGTAATACGTGACAAATCGACGACCGGTGATATGGTCTGCGCTCTGATAGAGAAGGATTAACTCGAAATTGAACGCTTTTTGTCTGCTTTTAACTGCTATACACGACGGACTACACGGTCGATCAGCTCTGCCTAATTTGTGGTTGTGGTTGCACTACACAGTACACACCGTTCGCAACCTATTTTGTCTGGATTTCGTGGACAATTTCTGTTGCCTATATTAAAATTGTGGACCATTTATCAATGTTATGAAAATCCCATCGTTAAAAGTAAGAGAAGCAAAAGAATAGCAAGCACAGTAACTAAATACTACGAATATAGTAACAATTGGCAGTGGCGGTTGTTTTTTGACAAATATTTTTCAAAAACGACCGATATGAGGTGCATTGAAACTTCTCACTTTCCACACACTTGATTTGACTTAGACCAAAACTGTGGGTGATCTTCCAGATATTCCAGATTATTAACATATAACCAGATAAGTTGTGAGCTCCTTTAAAAGAATATTGTGTCATTCCGTTCATAGTAAAATCTGAACAATCAGACAGGAAACTTAAAATTCGTAAAATTCGTAAAATTACCAATTTTGCAAATTCCCAACTTAAATAGGAAGAACACGAACAAGAACAAGGTATGAACAATATCTATTTATAAAATGATTTGTTATCTAGTGTTATATTATATTATATTACCATTATAGTTATTATATTAATCCGAGTATATTGTTTTCATTTTCAGAAAAATCCATGTATTGATGTGTATTGTATTAAGTCAATATGTGGTTTGTGTGTTGCCAAGAGCATGCGCTACAATATGTGCTAAAACAAGAACAGGGCAACCAACATTTTAGCTACGAGCATGGGATACAATTAACAATTTAAAAAATACCGTATGTCCAATATTATGTTTAGTAATTCAACTTTCATGCGAATTTTTATAATAATCTTTGTCGTTATGTTGTTATATTGCATTAAATAAATTCGTAATTTATTTACTTAAATTAAACGAAACTGATTGTTTCTAGAGGAGTATTAGGTAAAAAATTATATATTTGTTCGACGGCGACTTTCCAGTTGAAGTCGAAGGTGTATTTCGATATTATACAAGAAACTTTAATATTCTTTGCTTCATTGATATACTTTGACACAAGATCAACAAAAAGCGATTTTAGAACCTTATTAACTGTTTCTGCCGAACTTTCGGAAGCGCCATTACTTTGCGGATGATATGGAGCAGACTGAAGAAACACAATATTTTCTGTTCCACAAAAATTATTAAAATTTTTGTTCACATCCAATAAGAACTACATGATACACATATAGAGCAACACATCAAAGACAAACCTAAATAAACTACAAAGACAACAGAACAAAATACTACAAATACTATACCAAATGAACAGAAGAACACCATCTGAAGACGTACACAAGAAAATCAATGAATTTACACTAACACGACGAATAACACTAAATAAAGTATTACTAATCTATAAAACACAAAACAAAAGACCAGAATGAAGCTTAGCACACAAATATAAGAGAGACCGATGTGCACCCACATTAAGTACACCTGAACTCAAATTCTATAACTCATTACCAGCTTACATAAAAACACTGAAGTATAACACCTTCAAAGACAAAGTAAAGACAATTCTTAGGCAAAAAAAAAAAGAACAGCATTGACTCCAACCCACAAACCGGACGAATATACCCACATACACCCTCACCACCTGCACCGTTATCCCGAGATGAGACTAACAGGACAATTCCCGAGCCGAGGACAGAGGGACAAACAGCAACAGGATGCATTTTCTGTTTTGCATGAAATGTATACTTAGCATATACGTACTATATATTATATTGTGCATTGTATCTTCTTCTTGTTTAATAAATAATACTTGTTTTAGAAAATATGAAAGAATTAAACGGTGGACCGTTATCGCACACAATGGTTTGCGGTAAACCAAAAATTCCATGTAAAAATTCAAGTTTCCCAAAAATTATGTCCACATTACTTCTTGTTAATATACGAATGTACATACGAACATGTATATTATAGGGAGCATAAAAAACTTTTTTTTTAATTAAAAACTTTTTTGTTGATAAACCGTTGTCCGTATGGACCCACATACACTACAAAAAAATGGCCCAATTGAAAAATATTTAGGTCTCCCGCAAGTGGCCTGAAGTTTATTTTTCTTTAAAAAATCGAAATATTTCTTATTTTTTTAATGAAACATCATGTGATTATTCTTTTTCAAAGCCCCAATGGGCGCGTACAATAAAATATTTTATGATAAATAAACTATAACAACATTTAACCATATTTTCTAAATTATAGTAAATTGGTCATTATTATAAAAGTTTTATCGAATCTAAATAGTTAATAAAAACTTTTTATGGGATTATGGGATTATTCTTTTTCAAAGCCCCAATGGGCGCGTACAATAAAATATGTAATGACAAATAACCTATGACAACATTTAACCACTTTTTCTAAATTAGCCTAAATTGGTCATTTTTCTTAGAGTTCTATCGAATCTAAATAAACTTCAGGCGATCTAAATGTTGCATTAGCGTAATATATTTTTGTATACGTTAATTTCATACCTTTTCTATTTGAAAAAGACAAATAAGTTAATATTTCATTAAAAAATAATACTTATTAAAGGAAATTACAAACTTTAGTCCTTCTAAGGTAATTGTATGTCCCAGTCAGTAAATTATTTAAGCAATTTCCGATTGTCAATCGCTTTCATCTGGTTTCAGGCATATTCATTTTGATTGCCAAAATAGGCATTTTAGAGCAACATTATTATTATATATAAACATTATGGCAGGTACTGACAATAGAGACAAAATAGTAGTAGTATTTACTCTAAACTACAGTAGGAAAAATATTAAAAATAATCGAGTGGTTCTTTTGACAGACATTTTGCTCAAGAATAGGGAGGTTCACGGAACTTGTGGAATACAAATTTAATCTCTTTATACGGACCCGAAAATGAAAATAATTTATTTTATTATTTCTGTGTGATCATTTGCAAGACCAAACTAGCTATTGATTGATGAACACACGTTAGGTTCTTTATTAGCCACAGTTCATTAAAATAATTGATCAAACAGTTGGATAGCGGATAGTAGTTGGATAGATGTTGATTTTCGCGGGCCCAGTACCCAGTAGAGCGTCTACTTTCAGTTAAAAATACCGCAGTTAGAAAATATGTTTCAGCGGACCATAATTTTTTTTTATAAAATTCTGGGTTTTCACCTATTTTCTTCAACAGATGGGTACAGATGAGTAGGTCACTTTGTTTCACAAAATGTGAAACCATGCGACCATGCGATTTTCAGCAATTCTCGAAGTGTACAATATTCAGTCAATTCTATTATCTTATTATATTAAAAGCATGGCATGTGGCATACCAAATTACTCAGAAAGAAATGATGAATCCAGATTGTAGACAAAAAGTGCCTTTATAATGTCACAGACGCTCTTTTGATTGGATCACAAATAAAGAAGTTCTGCCCATATTTATAAAATAACATTTTTGGTTATTTCAAAATAGCTTGAGGACTTTGCCCATTTAACCGACATTCTATCTTTAATAATAACAAAAATACCCATACAATCCAACGTCCAGTGAGACACACGGTATATGTTGTAAGATTCCCTCGTCTATCGTGACAAAATGTTACACTTGTTTGGAACTCTGTAGTAGAACCCCAAAATCAAATTTGGCTTCTACAAGAGAAATAAAAACGAAAAGGCTAACAAAAAGCTGTAAGTAATACAATAATGCAAAATCTTGAATCAGAAAAATATAGCAGTCTAAGTTATTCTTAACTTATATTGAATTCCTATCTAAAAGGTAGGAACAGATTTTCAATAATTTACAATCGCGAATAGAAACGTAAAGATAGACTCTCGCAAAACGCTCAAATCTTTATCTCGGAAATAATTCTCAAACTATGACAAACACAACAAAATGGAGTGAGGCACAAAGCTATATATATATATATATATATATTCGTCGACGAAATATCTACGCTTTTAAACAACGTCAATTACGACAATGCTGGATATGCTCACTTCGAAGCATAATTTCAAATCGTAGACGGTGTACGAGTGAAGTCGAACAGCGCTGACGCTAACTGAATTGAAAGTCAACTTCGCGAACAACAAAACAGTTCCATAATACGGGACCAATGGAAAACCGGCAATATGTCCCGCACTCTGGCGTTGGGAAGGATAAATTCGAATATCCGCGGCAGCGCGAAAGGCGGGAAACGGAGAGGGGATGCGACTGCGTCCGGCGTACCGCCAGACGTCAGTGTTGACCGCAACTCCGGGTCGTGCTGACGCCCCTCATATAGACACGCCGGTCCACTGGGCCGACTTTTCCCTCACCACAGTTTCAGTCCAAACACCCGACCGATAGAAATCCGGAAGAACTAGGAACGACAACATTTTTAATGTGCAAAATTTAGTTTGTTTTGTTCGTAAATATTTTTTTTTCGGTGTTTTTAAACAAGAGAACTTTTCGAGTTTGAGTGAGCGAAGCATGTACGGTATGTTGGACACGCAAAAAGTGATATATAGCCTGTGGAAGTACTGTCAAATTTGAGCGGTCGAAATGCGGGAGTGTGTACCACCAGAAACGGTATGTGGTAGTTCGTAAAACAAAGTAATATGTTTGAAGTTTTGTTAATTAAATGTATAGTTATTCAAGCATCACTGTATTGTATACAGAATATATTTTTGTTTATTTAATAACTAACATTATTAATTTTATATATTTATCAATCAAATATAGAAGATTAATTACTGTTTTAAGTGGACAATAGCATATCATTATATATTATATCCATACATATTCTAGAAATCAGCAACACTAAGTATTTCTGATAATCCTATAAATGACAAAGGAAAATTGCCCCATCGCCTCCACCAAAGTAGCAACTAACAATTTAGCATTAATTTACAAGCTATTTAATCTAATATTGAATGTAATATAGAAGTGGTATTGTCATTTCGCATTTTGACCAACTACAATTACCAACACTTATTTCCTTTTGTTTCTATGGGGCTACAAAAACATGACGAACAAAAAGTGTTTATTTCTATTAGTACAAAGTTAGTATAAAGTTATTATGGAAAGTCTTGAATTACTTGTTTGTGTTACGTATATAAATAGGAAACAATTATCGGACAATTTAGTATCCGATTAAATATTCGATGAATAGACAAGCGATTTATTCGGGTGAGCTTATACTTGTAAGATTATATTATATAGCAACCAATTCATACAGCTCTCGTAGGTTCATGATATAAGATTTTATTTCAACTTGCTTAGAGAATGCATTAACCAAAAAATTTTTTTTGTGGAGGGTCTAAAATGTGGCAATAAGTTTGTTTTTAACATTCTAACAAAGTGCCACTTGAAACTCTACTAAAGGCAACAGGGAAATTATGGATTTTAGCAGATTAGTATTCAAGTGTGCCCAACATTAGTTGGAGTTTAAGTATTGAAGTATAACAATGACTCTAATAAACAATAATCCTAAGCTCATTTTTCGATTTTTAAATTCTGATTTTTTGTCACTGAGTATATTATAATAGGCACAATACTAGCAGTGTGGCTGAACGAGTAAAATGCCCTGGAGAACTACAAAAAAGAAAGAACTAAAGTACAATTTCAATCATTTATAAACAACAACTTAGATAATATTGTATCTAAGTATATATTAGGTGGAGGGGGCGGATACATTAGCAAGTAAAAAGCAACGGCCATTTAGTTCCTTTTTTCCGTTAAATATATTACATTTATTAAATAATCATAAATTTTTAAATGGCGACCATATAAAAAAACTCCTGCAAATTATCATGTTATATTTCTTTCGATGCAAAAAATAGAAAAAAAATAATAAAAAACTGATATAAATTTCTAGACTTTCGAGAAAAACGCGATTAAAGTTTTTGGAATGTTTTATATTCCAATACACAGTTTTTCTCAGATGTAAAGTTGTTTCGTGTAATTTGTTTCCTCCCTCCGGTTTGGTGAGGGAGGGAAGTCATAACTTTGGTCTGCACGGTTAGATCGAAAAACGTTACCTTTTCAAGGTATTCTTGCTAATCGCGCCACCAACTGCTCGAAGCTGTGATACAAAACTCTTTGTACCGTCGTTACTTTTCAGAATATTGGCTTGATATTTGATGAGGGGTTAGAAAAAGATCTAAACTTCATGAAAACAAAAAAGAAAAACGTGAAATTTTTGTCGTTTCCATGTACCCGGTCCCCTTGACAAATATATTTTGAAATGGAGGGAAAATAAATTATTAAATGACCATCCTTACATTATCTACTGGAAAATATCCACATAATCCAAATACATTTCTGTCGCATCCATAAAATAATAAAATTCTTTGTCAAATTACGTTTAGTTCAATTTTGGTTTAAAATATAATGTTTATGTTTATTACTATGATTAAATTTGCTTACCACAATTACTAACTTAATCAAAATCATAATGAATGGTATTTTCAGTAGGTGCAGTAGGTGCATTTCCAATTATGTAATTAACTGATAAAAAAACAAATCATCGAAGGCAAATAAGAACCCATTCTGGTATGTCATTTTTTGTAGAATCTGAATCTGAAGACAATACCAAACAAGAGGTTTGTACATTTTTGACATTGATTCATACTCAATACAAAACACAACTCTACCACACTGTTGTCTATTCTAAACAGTAAATATTCAAAATGTATTAGAACAGTGATGTCAAACTTAAATTTTAGTCAACAGTCAAATTAAAAAAAATATGACACTTATTTGTGTATATTTTTAATTAGTAAGTTTGAAAGGAGCTTTTGTGTATGGACACTAGTTATAACTTATTAGGTAGCAGACCAGTAATAATTTTTATTTCTATACATAGAAAGTTGGAGTTAAGGTGAAATTAAACTAAATATATCGTTCAAGTGAAATTTACGGAACATGCATTTCATGTCACAAGAAGTTTTTGGAATATTTTATGCGCTGAATATGAACCCTGTCTCTAAACGTCCCTATCATGTCATGCACCGAAAACTTCAGCCCAGGCGTCCACTTGCATTATTCGCTGTGGGGGAATTTTAATCCCAATTATGAAACTTACGGTTTTTTATGAAACACTGTCTATTCGGTCGCGGATTTATTTATCAGTAAATTTTATTAGTAATAGCCAAGAAACAACAGGAACAGAATTCCCCGAAATTTTGTAAAATCTAAAAATTCGAAATTTTGTAAAATCAATCGTAATTATTCTTAAAATATCTTAAATATATCGTAAATATCATTTGAATGGGATTTTGAGATTAAAAGCACACTGTAGCAATTGTTTTTTAGTTAACTTTGAAATGTGAAAAAGTAAGAGTTCAAAAAATTCATATTTCATTGTTTTTTAATGTTCATGATACTTTGTATTTAGAGATTGGGGGTGATTCTGAACTAAACTGGACAAATGAATTAGGAAATAATTAGAAATTAGTTAAAAATGGTTGATTTTCTCCCCAACCATTTATCCGGTTTTGATGATTCTTTCACTCAGGAGACGTACTTTAGCCAGGACACGTACTGATAAGGAGTTTATCTTTCAGTTTTGAGTATATACCGGGTGGTCGTTTTAACTTGAGACTCGTAAATATCTCGTTAAATATGCATGATACGACAAAACTGTCTTTAATAAACTTGTAGGACTCAAAGGGGGAAATGATATGACGATATCATTTACATTGCAGATGGCGCTGCAATCGGTGAAGATGAGGCTAACTTCATTTTTTTAAATGGGAGTACCCAAGTTTTTTTATCAAATTATGATTTTACGCAAAATAAGAGCAATCTTTTGTCTGAACATCTTTTTCGTACAATGCATCTATTAAAAGTTATTGACGATGGAAGTTTGTGGCGGCTGCGGTAGTTACGACCGCTGCCACTGCATGGGATGCGCTCGCCGGTTTGTTTACGCACGAAAAAAAATGCATCGTACGAAAAAAAGTTTCAGACAAAAGATTCTTCTTATTTAGCGTAATATCATAATTTGATAAAAAAATTAGGTATTCCCATTTAAAAAAATTAAGTTAGCCTTATTTTCACCGATTGTAGCGCCATCTGCAATGAAACTGATATCATCATCTCATTTCCCCCTTTAAGTCCTACAAGTTTGTTTAAGACACTTTTGTCGTACCATGCATATTTCACGAGATATTTAGGAGTCTCGAGTTGAAACGACCACCCGGTATAGGCTGGATATACTCTGTTATGTTTTTCTTTCCTGAACTTTGAAGAACTACATGGGGGTTTCCTGCTATAACAAACTGACAATAATTGGAATAAAACAGTAATAACTGTGGTTCAAAATTGTTGTTTTTCGATTCACGTTATTATCTTTGTTTTAAAATACATACAAGAAGAACAGTAGATAATAACAAAATGGCACGATTTCAAAGATTGTTTTTCTCTGGGACCGCTTCACTTATTTTGCTGATTTTTTTATTTAGATTGGGTTGATACCACAGTTTTAAACATAAATATAATTTTTTTAAATGCGTACTGTAGCAACTGTTTTTAAGCATGAAATGTAAAGGTGCAGTAAAAATGTAAAAAATTAACATTATTTTTAAATGTTCATGAAATTGTAAATAGAGTTTTTAGTTAATTCTGAATTTTCAATGAAAAATGTTTGATAAAAAACCGTTAATATGATTTTTTAT
Organism: Melinopterus prodromus; assembly: GCA_964023965.1. Classification (NCBI taxonomy): domain Eukaryota; kingdom Metazoa; phylum Arthropoda; class Insecta; order Coleoptera; family Scarabaeidae; genus Melinopterus; species Melinopterus prodromus. Next base: position 16,428,575 of record OZ030396.1, read on the forward strand.
TTAACTTGTAATCTCCGAACTTATTTTCGGACGCATAGATAAATGTAAAATGTAGATGTGGCTCATCAACAATATCAAAAATTAACGGCCTAACGATGTTGATCTAAGAAGGTATTACCAACATGGTATAAGAATCACAATAAAGCTGCTATTTTAGATTTTCATATGTAATTTAAGCAAAAGTTTCCAGAAAAAATAAATCTACAAACAATGTATTATTTTTATAATTGAAATGAGACAAAAATTATATTACCAGTTAATCACACTTTTAGTTAGAGTATTTTTTTTGTATGCGGCCCGCCGAAGTTCAGATCAGAATTTTGTGACCAGCGTCCATAAATGACTTTGCTACCACGGTATTAAAATATGAATAAAGAACATGCTTATAGTAGACAAGAGACAGAAATTGCCCCATAATCCCAAAACTGACAACGCTCTGGCAAAATGGCAAAAATTGTAATGTAATATGTTTGTATTTCCGATTAAAGCAGAAAAAAAATTAATCTAGAATTCTTCTTTAAGTTTAAAGACAAAAATGATTTTGCTGATAACTTATTTTTACCTTTTCACAATTGATTTCTTAGAGCAGTAATCCATGTCCATAGTAAACGGTACTTTGTAAGCGTTTCTCAACAGTCATATCGTAATTGTTAGAGGTATGTTGTGTAACACTGCTAAATAATTATCTAACAAAGTACAATGTGCTGTAATATATTGAAGCGAATTATTGAAAATTGTGTATTTTATTGTTAGCTTTGTTGTGGCTTAACTGTCACGCAACGCAGTTTATTAGCAGTAAAATAAATACCAACAATTTGCAAATGTTTATCAAACTGTCAATGTTTTTCAAGTGATTAATATTGTTTATATGCAAATTAAACACCAGGTCTGTACCATTAGTGCATAAAGCATTTTGTAGCACTTTTACCCTATAATAATTCGACAACAGCAAATAAAACAATATACAAATTATGAGTTACAGTGAGACCAGTATAACAGTACAATGCATATTGATGATATTCAATCGAAATTTCTTTATAAACACGTTAAAAACAAAGAAATAACAAATTATGTACTTTAAAGCTTACGTATTGTGAGGATAAATATTATCTCTTTAGTACTGCGCAACTTCGATGAACTTTAAACCAAGCAATTATTCGCTCGTTCCACAAATCAATTACTCAACTTGCAAATTGCGAGCGCAAACTGGAGAACAAACTGAAAACGCCGAACTAAAATTCCATAACTTCCGAATTGTCGGAAGTAAAAACAAATCAGCCGCGTCGGCCGGTTCAATAAAAAACACGAATTTCGTTTAACTCGTTCCGACAACTTTTCCTTGTCTTTAAAGAAGGAAAAGAATTACTCTATTAGAGGATGCAGACACCATAAAAACGAACGGTATTCGAGTTATTCGTGCGAGGTCCTATTTCATTAAAGTTAAGCAATTGAAACTTTAGACGTTCGGTGTACCTCAACTGAACTTACTCCAGACCACTCCATCTCTGTTTCTGACAGTGCATTAAGTGTCACTGGTTAAGATAGGTATCGCAGCAAGCCGAATTCGAAACAGAATCTAGTAAATTACAAGCTGTGCGAATACAGCAGTCGTGTTATTCAATGGAATCAAGACGGTTTCTGCAAATTATAATTCATGAATAAAATAACTAAATCATTCGAGAATTGATAATTTGGTGTTATTATCCCGGTAATCCATAGGAACAACGTATTTTTCAGAAAAATATTACTAAAAAACTTTTAGTATTCAAACAATTGTATGACACCAGACTATGCACAAAATATGACATTTTATTATTATTCAAAATTGTGGATCCAATATCGCTACGAAAATTTTTATTCAAGTAAATTTAAGCTTATTCAAGGTTGTCAAATATTCTCTTATTTTTTGTGACTTATTCTGGGAAATTAATTTTTAGGTAAAAATATATTGCCCGTTTTGGCCATCGCTTTTGAAATATTTTTGATCCGACCAAGTCCAACTGAATGGCGATCAAAATATATCTATTTTTTTCGTCAAAGGATAATTTAAAATATTTTTCTGGGGTAAGCGATAAAAGATTAGGCTGTTCTATATTAACATGATTTCTCTTGTCCCTACTGTCCCATAACATACACCATTTATCAACCTTATCCACAGTTAACCGTTATTGGGGCATAATTCTGGTGCAATTCGTACTATATTTAGGATGCCGTTTTGAATTAGTCTATATTGTTAGAATAAAATAACTGTCTGTTTTGGAATCAAGTAGTTTTAAAGTTGTTGTGGAAATAGTTATTATTGATAGAGATGTCAATGTAAGCGTTGACGTGAATAAAGATTTATAGTTTGGAGACTATCTATTGTATTCAGCTGAGGCCCTCACATTCTCAGAAGTGGGATTCGAAGAAGAATATTCTTCGATAATTTAAGATGAGCAAGACGCGCAGTAAACAAACTATTATGCAGACCGAGTCAACGGAGGAATCTGCCAGTCGTAGTGAAGTACCAGTACAAGACGTACGACAAATGTTGCAAGCCATGCAAAGTAAAATGGACGAGCAGGATCGAATAATACGTCTACACAGAAACGTTGATGGTTTTGCTAATGTACCTTATTCGGAGATTGCTGCTCAAATACCCATATTCACGGGCGAAAATATGCCGATCAGCGTTGAAGAATGGGCTAGACGAGTGGACGACTTGGTCACCATTTACGAAGTCCCAGATCGTGTCATAAGAATTCTTGCGACTAACAAACTGGAGGGTAACGCGCGGAAATTTTATGATTCATCCGATCTAGTCAACAGGACATGGGAGGAAATCAAAACCGAACTGTCCAGCATGTTTGCTGTGAAAGAGGACATAGCAATGCTAGTGGATAGTGTACGGGCACGAAGATGGACGAAGGGTGAGCGTTTTGAAGATTATTATTATGAAAAGTTTCGCTTGGCGAGGAAGGCACACATGACAGAAAGCGAAACTATTACACATGTCATCCGTGGAATTGACAATTTCACGATACGAGCTCAACTTACTATGGCAAGATACAAAACAGGCAAAGATTTATTGTCGGACATGAAGCTATTACAACCGGAGATGAACGTTAGACCGAGCAATTCGTATAGTGCTAGAGTTGTTACCGGTTCGGCAAACGTGAGTTTGTGTCAAAGAGCTGACAAGTTCGAACAAACTGCTGGCACCTGTGCTACCGATAAAACGGGCGAGAATCAACCCAACTTAACATGTTTTCGTTGTAGGAAATTAGGACATTTTGCTCGAAGATGTCCAGAAAACGAGACAGCTCGACGACCTATCAATGTTGTGGAATCCTTGAACCTCTCACAAGTCACGGAGGAGTACACGCAACGTCTTTCTGCTCTCGAACGGAAGTTCAAGCAGGCGATTCGCGAAAAGGACGGCCTCAGGAAGCAACCGAATGAATATAACGAAGAAGCGGCGCAGCGAGTGAGTAGGAGCGAGATCGATTTTATTGTGGCTGAGAAGGACGAGATCATAAAGGAATTAAGGGATGAAGGCGAGAAGTTATCAAAACAGCACTGGCAACATTCAAATATAATCAAGAAGTTGCGCGCTACGGAAAAACAGCACGACAACACGATAAAATATCTGAAGGAGAACGTAGAGGATTGTACGGCCGAAGTAGACAGAATGAAAAGGTCATTGATGGCAAAAGAGGAGCTTGATTGAGGCTATTCACCAATTAATTAACCACAAAGAATAATAAATTGGAAGATGAAGTGCAGAATTTAAAGAGTAGTCTGGAGGACTACGTGCAAAAGCATGAGACACTCAAGAAATCCTTTGAAGTGGTTAAGAAGGCACTGGCCGATAAAATCAAAGCAGGCAGCGAACTGCTGGTAAGGGAACAATTTTTGCAGACTTTGGAGAAAGAGAAACGGTCTACACAATCGCAAAACCAGGAGATTCTCTGTCACTTGGAGGATCTGAGGACAAAGTTACAAGAGGCTGAGGACAATTACACTAGGAAGGAACAACAGATATGTTTGGAGAGTAACGAGTTGCTGCAGAGCTCGGAAGATGCCGAGAGGCGGAATGAAGAGCTGGCACAATCGGTAATGGAAATGGAGTATAGTTTGACTGTAAAAATGAATGATCTACAAACTAAGTTGAAAACGCATGTTGATCTGGAACGAGTTGGCAGGGAGGACTGTGTCGCATATAAGAATAAGTTGTGCTCCATGGAATTGGTATTAGATAGGAGTGCCAGGCGACTCAGCGCCGTTATGAGGGCATTCTACCGCCAAAACGCATCAAACCGTGGGTATGCTTAGAAAATAGCAGTTCAGAGGATTGGAGCGAGAGAGATAGCCCGGTCGAGGACTCCCTGTTGTCAGGAGAGGCCGAGTTGTTAGAATAAAATAACTGTCTGTTTTGGAATCAAGTAGTTTTAAGGTTGTTGTGGAAATAGTTATTATTGATAGAGATGTCAATGTAAGCGTTGACGTGAATAAAGATTTATAGTTTGGAGACTATCTATTGTATTCAGCTGAGGCCCTCACAATATAATGTAATTTTCCTTTTTTAAATTTTGAATTTATTACTATAGATTTATAGCCCAGGCACATGAGATTTTAACTCTGAAAAAATAAGTTAATCTGCAAATTGGTAAATACCTACTGTTTAGTGCCACACTTAAGTACAAAAAAAAACCTGTGTCTCCGCCATGTTTTTTTTGAGATATTTTACAAGCCACTAACTACCCTGCCCAGTCTGCAATGGCTCACAAATAGTTCAAATATGGCATTTAGGGATTTAGAATGACAATTATTTTGAATTTAATAACAAAATAAATAGGAAAATATATGGGAATTTTTTGCCAAATCTAGTTTATAAGCATTGCTATGGGGTTTTAAGTACGGTTAATCCAAATTTGACATAAACATTGTAAAATCAAAATGTCGGGTTACAAAATTAAAATTATAAAACAAATGTCTTTTTTTTAAGCGACGCCGCCGTATCGCTGGAGAAATGTAAATGTTGTACAGTTGATTTACAAGGATTTGTCATCTAGAGACTTGCTAGAATGGAGTTTAGGTGGAGGCACTCAAAATAGCAACGAAATCTTCATGTCTACTGTCTGCGCATAGCTTCCAAACATGTTACATATTGTTGAGAACCCATCAATTCAAATCAGTATTGCGGATTATTTAGCAGCAGGCATTCAATAAAGTTTATTTGCCGTATTTAAAACGGTAAAAAAATAGGAATGGGTAACAAACAAACATATTTGGATGTAGGTACGCTACAAACAGCGGTTGGAGAGATAGGGAAGCACAATCAAAGCACCAAAACAGGCTCGGACAAGCTGTTAAAACGCGCAAATTAATGAAAACGAATTCTACAACAATGAAGAAGGAATATTGTATGAACCTGCCATAGCAGATGAGCAGAAAAGTGCTATAAGTAGGTACAAGATATGCCTCCGGAAGCTGGATTTAAAACTTTAAACGCGTTTTTCTCGAAACAGTTTTTTCGCAACTAATTAGGATTCTATTTTCAAAAACTATTACTGTTTCTATGAAAATTATTATATTGTTTTTCGTGCACTCCTCGAAATGTTAGTAAATACGCGTACCAAATTTCGAAGCAACTGATAACTTAGTTTTGTCAATAAAATATTCAAAGAATTCGGACATGTTAGCGTAAAAATCTGGACCTCCCCGTAACTATTTTAAATTTTGCTGTGTTTATACGAGATTTGGATTCACAGTGGTTCCACATAATGGTTCCGCTATTTTAAATTTTGGAATTTAGATGTATAATTGGGATTCAGCGTCATTCAAACCCCCAATAAATGCCAAGTTATGAGCACTTTCAGACCAGGTACTACAGTAATGACGATATTCCACACACAAAAAATAATGACGTAGGCAATGGATTTCTTAGGACTTTCTTACCCTTTTTTTAGGGTGTTAGACAAATTTGGTCTAAAATGACGCTGTTTTCAAACTTTGGTTCACATTTAAGAAAATGGGACGTTACATTGCTGTCAATGGTGAAAGCCTGATAAAATCAGAAGCAGAAAAAAAGTTTATCAATATTACATTGAGAAATAAAGCCTCCTGAGCAATCAGAATAAATGAAAGAATCAAGAAACCATTTCAGGGATCTTATCGAACATTTTATAACTAGTAATAGTTGTTTATTAATTTAAATTTCAAGTCCTCAAACGCTATTGTCTGCTTTTGAATATTTTCAACGCGCAAATAGGTACAACACTTTCAACATGCACAACACATCACGTGTTATTCGAAACAATTACCTAAACATGTAGATAAACAGAACCAATGTTGTTGTTTACGTATTTATTCATTGTATCAATCTCCTTTTGTTTAAAATAACATTAACGCATTAATGCTAAATTCAAATATTGAGTTAACATATAGGCATACCAAAAGAAGAAAACATTAAACACTAAAACAATGTTCTGTGATATTATTTCTATAATATTTTAAACTGTGGTAAATATCTACCTATTATAATATTCTACTAATACCCAATACCCCTCTAGCATCATTGGTCCGTTATCACCACGCGTCTTAAAAACCGGTTTTTTGTAACTACAGGCCTCGCTCTGGTCATATGCATGTGCAGGCGTCGACGCGCAGTATCGCGAAAAATGTGGCTTGCGCGGCACCGCGGTATCAAATTCCTCAAATTTTGGCTTATTATCGATCAAATCTGTAGTTATTTTAAGGAACGGTGTGGTATAAATGTGCAATTGTATCCGTGTGTTGTATTCATCGAAGATTTGCGACGATTATGTTCCCGGTAAGTGAGATTTGCCCCATTTTCACTTTGTATAGATAATGGCAGGTTTTACATAGTTTTGGCAAACAAAGCCGGTTTCACAAAACACGGGACATACACTATGACGATTATGTTTGGTATGGACTAAATGATTTTGGGTAGTAATTAGACAAATATTTCGTGTGTTCTTGGTATTCCTTGCGGGTAGATTTGAATTCTTATATTACAGTCTGCGACAAATTTTGATCAACTTTCTTCCTCGCGGGCAATTTTAGCTAATAATGATTCTATATGACCCCCTTAACACATCCCCCAAGGCGTTTTTCTAGGTTAGCTCGAATAAGCGGATAAGAAAACACTGTATTTAATGGCAAAATAGTCTAGTCAAATCGTTTCCGAGGGTGCCTGTTCATTTTATATGTTTTTTTTGGGTGCTGAATCCAAATTTCATCTTTGCTACTTCCCACAGATGTGGCTTCCCAACGAAAGCCGCAAAAATCTAAAAACTTTTGATCGTTTTCAGTTTTTTTGCGAGAAGTGATAAAACTATGCATTTTTCGAGGTAGACCATTGCATACAAAAATAAAGTACATTAAATTTCCTATAAGGGCAGCCCTGTAATGCATTTTTGGTTGAACGGTTTGTCGTTTAGAGCGCGCTGAAAGAAGGACAATTTTTCCTAGTTTATGTAAAACACAGTTTTTGAGTTAGTTTAAACGGCTAAAGTTGTGCTAAAACCACATTAATTTCCCTACAAATTACACATCTTAATCACTTATTAGCCAAACCGTGTAGCCGCGAGATTGGGTTGATATATTATGTCATATTAAGCTAAGCGAACCCGCTAAGTCAAGGGCCCGAATGTGCATAAAAAATAAAAAATTACATAATACATTAAGTATGAATTAAAAAGACCTATATCAAATATCTATATTAAATTGTAAGAATATAATATAATTATAATTAATATATAGATCTCTACTGAATTTTGGGCGAAGGGCTTTTGTTATCGCAGTTTCGCGTAATGTGAACTGAACCAAAATAACTGATTAAGTTATGCAATATGTAGAGAATTTAATGTAGTTTTATTAGAATCTAAGCTTTTTTGTAATTACTCCCACATCACATAAAGTAGGAAAATTTGGCCTTCTTTCAGCGCGCCCGAGCGGTCAAACCATCAACCAAAAAATACACTTGAGGGTGCTTTTTATAGCAAATTTAGTGTACTTTATTTCTGTATATTATACTGGTCTAAGTCGAAAAGTGCATAGTTTTTTTTTGCTTTTTGGTAATAAACTGAAGAAAAGTCGAATTTTGTTAGGTTTCTTTCGATTTCCGTTGTGAAGCCATATCCGTGGGAAGTGGCAACGTAGAAGTTCGAAGTCAGCTCGCCAGAAAACATATAAAATGATAGAAAAACACTTTTTTCCTGGCCAAAACATCATTTGACTGGACTAAAATTATGAATACAATATAAAATAAATTATGAATAATTAAAAATAAGTTTGCAAATATCTCGTTTATTCGAGCTAATCTTGAAAAACGCATTTGTGGAAGTGTTCAGAGGATTTGCATCCGAATTGCCTGAAATTTTGTGAAAGAATGTACAAGAATTCTTTACTTAGTGCCTTTCTAGCATTTTTATAACGAAGAGGCATAATGACTTGCAACATTGTTTTGTCAAAAAATATATATAAATCATTTGTCAACAATGTGTACAGCATAAGCCCTCGTTCTTTCAAGTCACGGAATTATGTAGTTTCACTTGTGTGTACTTAGCGATTACAAAAATATGGTACGTATAATTGATGATAGGATCAGTAATTATACCGCCCTTGCTCCAGTTCCCTGTGCAGTGTGCATTCATTGATATCGATATAGTTTTGTTTTATAATGCAACCTTAAGAATCTATAATTTTCGTAGATGCTACGTGCATAGAACTTACTGAACTGATTTTGACGTTAATTGCAAATAAATGAGAATGCAAGGATTATATCTGAGCATGAAATACAATGCCAACGATGCTGTACATAATCGTATTAATTACCGCATAGAACTCGTGGCGCTATGAAAGCACGGAATTGCAGACATGATATTCGATAACGTGGAATCAACATCTTGGAATGACAATCAGCTCTACTCTCGTTGTCATATCGTAGCTGCATCAAAGTCCATAAACAGCACACGTTGCGGCATGAAATTTCATATTCGTGGCACAAAGGTCCACAGATGCTTTGGAAGGAAGATCGTAATCTACATACCCGCAACAGTCGAAGATGTAATCTTACGTATTAACACATCCTCCAATACAAACCCGCACATAACGTTAAATTCAAAATGGAATTTTATTGATTTCTCAGTAACGGTTCGTACCTATTATGAAAACGGAGGTTTACGTGTATCCGTAAAATTTCACGATAAAATGGTATCTTAGCCGTCGTTCGTTTATTTGTTTCGGTATAAGAGAAAAGCCGCTAAAATTTACGCGCATATTTCAGCGCCACAAACATAAATATATAGCCGCAAGCATAAAAGCTGTATCTAAGGTGCACCATAAATTCTCCCATATTAAAAACATATATTATTTATTAGATTGAAAGAAAGGGACGTAACGAGTCATAATCCCAAAGGGTGGGGCCCTGTGCGAACTCCAAATCTTCAAATCCATTACCCAGCCGCCCCTGACAAACCAACAGTGAAATATCGTTAAACCTTACACATTTCATAGAATATACAGGGCGCGACAATGTGTTTTGATCTAAACTTCTGGTACTTGTTTGGATTAGCTTTATTTATTATATTATTTGGATTAGCGAATCACCTCAGAAGCAAAATGATGTTTGCTTGAAATTGTTTGACGATCCGTCTCTATCTGTTAGTCTTTTGAGTGAAATGGCATTTTTAAATTAAAATATTGCTGTTTGTCGCAAAAATATACAAAAAAGTTATATTTGTACTGAAAATTTGGCTTGTTGGGTTGCTGTTTACTTTGTTTTATATTATCTTTGTCATTGTGATTTTTTTGTAAAATATATTTTGGTTGCTACCAGCTGCCAAAGAAAAGAATATTTGTATGTTTATTCATTTTAATAAATTTGCGAACCATAATTTTCAATAATTAATCAATAAAATAGTAGTCAAAAAGTAAAGTGTAGATAATGATAAAATAACTGAATAATAATTGGAACATCTGAATCTTAAGGTAGAGATTCGTGATTGTCTCTAGTTTAGAAACACACTTCACTCAATTGAGAATTTCTGTCTGCCGATTCCGACACGGAAAAACACATATCACATATTATTATTAAAATGTACTTATTTACTTCTTTGAGTAAATTAGACATTCTATTTATTTTAATTATATATTTTATATATTCTATATTTTAATTAAGTTTGACAGCAACATTTAAGTGCTATCTTGAAAAACGTAAACGCTTCGAAACTGGTATCTGTCATAAAATTGCTTAAAAAAATTATCAATCGATGCATTTCTGTGAAAAATAATATAATCGTGTAAAATCTACAGCCAAACATCAAGACCACGTAAGTTGTCATTTATGGTTTTCCCCATCTTTAGTGTTATCTTTAGTCCAATTACAGTATTATATTTTATCATACTCTCCAGCATTGTCAAACGCTGATGTTTTGGCAATACTGTCAATAGAATCAAAATATCTGTCAAATCCTGGCTAACTAATTTTAATGCAGCCCCATCCCATCTCGATCAAATACAATGTAGTCATGCAGCTAAACATTGAACATTTGAGAATTGCATACTACAATCTGGACACAGTGGGGAGTTTCTTTGCCAAGTTGAAACAGAAAACTCCATCAGACCATGTGTCTAATATCGTTTATTGTATGCATTGTGAATCTATTTATTTATGCTGGTTATGTATCAACACAGACATGTAATTAGAAACAATAAGTTAACCAGCGCTTTATCTCAGCATGCCAAAAATTAAATCCATAGTATCGACTTTGATAACGTTGAGATGATTGGAATAAAAGGTTCGAGTAATGCCATGAACTTGCGATCGGAATTTTTAGTAATATTTACAGTTTTTTACTAAATTTAGATTATAATTACTCAACTGATGCAAATAATACTACCATGGGTGGAGCCGATATTAGCAAGATGATTTTATTAAATTGTCACATTCCTGTTAATCCATTCATGTTTTGTCACGTGTATTATTTTGGTATGGTGTAGTCGTTTGAAAGTTTGTCAGCTTGTTCGGTAATGTTAATTTTATTTAATTGTTTGATTTATTTGCAACAATTCGGATGTTACCGGTTGTAGTGCACTTTAAGATGTATAAATAATAAAAACGCCTTGATGAAAACTTTCAGTCATAAGTGAACCTGGTAGTACATTCGGTCCTGTATTTTTGTTTAATGCCGTTCTCGTCGATTATTGTGACTATGTGTTGAGACTGTTATTTGGTATGTTTCATCAGTTTTTGATTGTATTGCGGTCATATTCCGTATTGTGTAATATAATTCCTGAACCTTCCTGAAGAAGCCAGAATTTACTGGCGAAAAATTGTTATAAATGGAAACAGTTAGCTAGTGGGCACATATCTAACGTATTACTTTGACTAGAAAATATCATGGACATAAATTATCGAAAATTTGTCCTACTTTAATACATTATTTAACTATTTGGACGAAATTTTAAAGATGGGGGCTCATTCGCAAAATCGTGGGAAAATTGTAAGATCGTTCTTATACCTTTAGTAGTTTCTCCGGAATCGTTGCTACATAACGTTGCTACAGACACATGCACACACACACACACACACACACACACAGATTTTTTTACCTTGCTCAGAATGGTTCAGGGGACCCAATAGGACATTATTTCCCCTAAAATCTCAAAACTTTTTTCGACACAGTTAAAATACGTTGCCATGATAAAGTAAAAACTTCAGTTTTCACCTTTAAGGGCCGATATATTCACCTATCGTCAAAGTTGTCGTTAGCCAACGAACAGATTACGCTAACGTTCGCGTTAAAAATGATTCTGTCTTTTCACCGATCTGTAACTTGTCGTCAGGTAACGAGGACGTAAACATCGCTAACGAATGTTTTTTGGCAGTATAGTATCAAAAGTCGGTAAAAAAGGTGTACTAAATCAATACTTGGACCATAACTTGGACTAATTGCCGCTAGATGCAGCGCCGTAAATGACAATGACAAAACGTAACCCAAATTCATTCAAACACGTTTTCTAACCGCATCAATTAAAAGGACCCAAACCAAAGAAATAGTATTGAAGGAAAAAAGAAAGGACCGCCAGTTTTTCAGTATCGGAGGTAAACCTCCTCGTAGACCCATTTATTCAATATGGTCAATATGGTCATGCCGATTATCACTGGTATATTAGCTGCGTGTGGATATTCTACACCGTTGACACCGGCATGACACCGGGTACAATGGGGTACACCGAGCAAATCAAGAATAGTAGAATAATCTACTATTCTTGCGAGCAAATGACACGTGAATGAGTAAAAGTATAAACGGCGTACAATATCGGAACGCAGCCATAGAAGTCGAATTCCGTCAGCCATAACCGCTTCTTCAAAAATAATGAGGTCTTCAACTTCCTCAAAGTCGAATTCCGCAAATTCGGCCATATTAACTAAACAATGATCAATAATGACTTCAATTAATACAGTACCACGTATGTATGTAAATATTTGTCAGTTTGACTTTTTGTTTGACACTCAGTACATGCTCTGTGATTGGTTCAAGGTGTTCGTTATCAGTTTACCGGCAGGTTCATTCGATCGCTAAATAAATTCGTTCGTTAAGCGTATTTATCCGGTCGGTAACGTTAACGACAGGTGAATAGACACATATTTACCATTTAACCTGTCGCTTAGATGACGAACAGTTTCACGATAGGTGAATATATCGGCCCTAAGACTAACTATCAAATATTTCTCATTTCAATTGTGATCCAACCAACCAAAACTGACAATTGATCAACGCAAGAATTTCGTTATACACAATTTCAAGTAATCGGTGATACAAATCTTCAATAAAGCATACGAGGAGAATAATCTCACGCCGAAGATGCGAAGATTTATGCCAACTTTTACGAAACGGGGACAGGTGGCAACCCTAGTGCGGAGACTGTTGCTAAACCATAATAACAATTTTCAATATTTTATTGTTTTAAAAGCATCCCTAAATGTGAACTTTTGTTGAAAATAAAATTCTGCGTTATCTTTTTTTTAACAGAAACACCGACTAAAATTTAGTCTACTATGCAGGTTGGATGGCATATCCAACCTGCATGGTAGAATATACGTGATGCAATCGCTCGGAATCGAAGTTCAAAACGTATTCCTTCTGTCACGTGGACTATGGACTACACAATATACATGATATTATAGTATTCTATTTTACCCATCAGTTCTTCTGTTAATTATCTCTAAATTAAATTGTTGCTGGTATTACAAGAAACGGCATTTCATATCGCAAAGTGTCACTTGAAATTATTTATCTTTTAGAAAAACTGATAATGGAATACCTAAAAGCAAAATGATATGACTATCGGCCTACCTTGGGGATCTCGGTTATTAGTGGAAATAAGAGTCTATGTTTAAATTTGGCAAAGTTTCGTATTTTTGTGTTGATCAATTATCCGAAAAGAAATTTAAGCTATCATATTTCATTTTGGAGATATCCGCAAAAAACTGAAATGTTAAGATATCGTTTTTAATATTTTATTCAAAACCAAACGTAGCTATACATTCGAAACAAAAACACGCTATAGCTACTTTTTAACAAGGAATGCAGTGTTATTTTTTAAATTGAAATAACACCAAAGATGGCGGCGTAACCATGGCCAACTTTTGTTTTTCTTATGGGCGCCATGTTGAATTTTGGCATTTTCCGATAGTCGTGTTTTTTCTCATTTCCGCAATGTATAACATGTTGGAATTACTTTTTAAAACATTCGTGTAATTATATAAAAAAAAAACTCTTCTTTTTCTTGTTGTTTGTCGTGCTTATCAGGTACCCAACTGGAGGTTGGTTATAGACCGCCGGACTTACCAAGGGTGCTTTCGATTAACAACATTCAGATTGTAAAAGAAACCAGTTTATACAACAAAAAGCTTATTTTTATTGTGTGGCGGTTCTCCATCTTGCTGCCACCACATTATTCACATTATCCACATTATTCTCCTTTGGTCCAACGTAACATCGTCAAAATAGTCTGCCACTTCGGTGCGCAGATGATTTAAAAATCGGTCTCCATTCAAGTTTTCCTGGAACATGAATGGCCCAATTAAAGGGTTGAGGATTATAAGAATTGCGGGGTTTACTAAACGATCCATGCTCTGCTAAATTTCTGGCCAATGTTAGTAATATTGTACGATGGGGCATTTCTATGAGAACAATAATAACCCCTTATCAGATAACGGTTTTCGTTATTGGTAAATGGCATTTTACATCCACAATTAAGGTTTATTTGGTTAAATGGTAAATCCAATGCTGCGCGCGCCGCTTGCATTTCGTTGGCGTTGCTTGGCAACGACTTCGGCGGTCTGTAACCAAGCTCCAGTTGGGTACCTGAAGGGTTTTTGATTATTACACCATTATTTTAAAAAAGAATGGTAACATGTTATACTGTGTATAAATTTGTCCAGGTTTCCAAAAACCATCTTTACGAATTGGAAAGGTACCTTGATTTAAAAATCGTGGCTGGGTTTTTGTAGTTTATTTTCAAATCTTGCGGTTACATGTTTCGAGGATGCATTCTCATCTTCAGACCGTGCTACGGAGATAAATATATATTAAAATGGTAAAATTTCAAATTTAGATAGACTTTATACATTTTTTGGTAAAAGCAGACGCATACAAAACATTTATTCTTTCTTAACGTAACCTCAACCCTCGTTATCAAATTTAAGAACTTGTGTGGCAATTATTGTCAATGTTAATTGATGTTGTACCGTTAGTGTTTTTTCAACTATTTTGATTAATTATATGTGTCATTACATCCAGTTTCAATTGTGAATGTTCTTCGATGTCTGATTATTGTCGTCATGCAATTTTACAGGTATTCTTCTATGTAAGTTCGAAAATTGCAGTTTGTTGTGGTGTCGTTTGGTTGCGGATAGTTTAGGTGTTTGAATATGTGATCCTCCGGAGAGAAGTCTATATCATTTAATAGGTTATCAGTTGGTTTTCTATTTTCTTTTGTGATTTCCAGTCTTTCAAGAATATCTAATTTCCTTGATTTCTTACATTCATGTAGTAGTTGTATGCTATTCTCCGTTATTCTGTGATTCTCCGATCTTAAAACATGTTATACATTGCGAAAATGACAAAAACACTACTATCGGAAAATGCCAAAATTCAACATGACGCTCATAAGAAAAACAAAAGTTGGCCATGGTTACGCCGCCATCTTTGATGTTATTTCAAATTAAAAAATGATATAATTTAACAAGGATAAAATTCCTTGTTAAAAAGTAGTTGTAGAATATTTTTGTTTTAAATGTCTGGCTACTCTTGGTAAAAGATGCATTTACCAAGATACTCTTGGTAAATGGTAAAAGACAGCTTAAATTTCTTTGTAGATACTTGATCAGCACAAAGACAACAATCTTTACCAAATTTAAACAAAGGCTCTGTCTCCACTAATAAGCGAGATCCCCATGGTGAGCCTCGAAATTGAATCACCCGATATAAGGATTTGTAACAGAGTACTATTGAACTTGCCCATTTTTCTTTATGTTGGTATTCCATATCACAAAACTAGTCCAAAACATCGTTATTGCTTACCCGGTGTAATTAGGTGTAAAATGTTGTTTTTTAGGCTTACTTAGTATGAAGTAAATTTCTTTACAATGTAGAAAATATAATCAAAGTGGACCAAATACTACAAAAGTTATTGAAGATGACAGGTTGCTATTTTTACATCTCCTCGGATATGTCATATTTATTTGTTACCCTTTTTTTCCTATGGATTTGACACATTTTGACACGTTAGATGAAAGCTGCGCACCAAAAAAGTTTACTCCTCATTATAAATTTCGTGATAAAAATGTTGTGATAATTACATTTCACGTACTTTATAGCATTTTACTTTTTCCCAAAATCTTAGATGTCATACGTTATTCCTCCAATAGTTAGTACATAGGCTTCGTTCAAAATGTGTCACAACCTATTGCCTCACCCTGTACATAATATCGAGAGTGCCAGGTTTTATTATGTGGTGGGTGTTACTTTGCTCCTCGTAAATATCGAGTATGTCGTAATATCTTCGGTAGGAAAAAATGTAAAAGCACTCTTCGGTACATACATTCAGACTCCAATAGCAGCAGGGCGACAGGGTGTGAAGAATATAACGTTTGATGACAAGACATCCAGCGTCATAAAGTTCTACGGGTTTTTCTTTTTCACGACTTCACGAGTAATATAGTTTGTATGTGTTTTGTTCTTGCCTCATTAAATATGAGACAAAGGACGTCGTCGCCTTTCGACGGACAAAAACTTTATCTTATTATGACGAAGCGTTCTGACGCTCTGGCCCCATATAAAATAACTTATATCTTATTACTTTTCTTGAGTTTAAATTTGTTATGTGTCGGCATTGTTTATAAGATTCACAATTATATCATTTTTATGCAGTTTAAATGATGTGATTCTTAGTGTGACTTTTAGCGCCTATTCTTGTAATATAATATATGTTTTAAAATCTAAAATAAAAACAATCATATGGCATGATATGTTCGACAATTACCTTTAAAAGTCTCCACTAATGCAAAAGCTCGTAGATACATTCCACGATAAACTATAGTTTGACTCACAAAATCTACTGTGATCTGGGAAAAGGTACCATTTTCCAACAATGCAGGAAGCAAAACAAATCTCGAGATTTGTTTTGCTTCCTGCATTGTTGGTTTCATTCGTGTAATTCTAACATCTATACCTACACACGCATTAGTATGTTAATTTAAGAGATTTCTGACTAAGACTTGCAAATGTACGTAAGAACGAAATCGGTCGTCTAATATCATTTTACAATTAAGAACACTATTGAACAAGCTCAACTTCATTTCTTTTCTACGTTACTGCCTGTTTGCTGCATTTTATTCAAAAAAATAAAAATAAATGTAAAATAATTGGCCTATATATAAAATAGGGTAAAATAAGGTAACAATTTACGAAATGTTACGAAAATATGTGAAAATAAGAATGGTTAAGAATGGTTGGTTTACAAATGTCTAAAAAAATAACAGTTTTCTTCAAATTTTTACTTTATCATACGCAGTATTGTAATCGTGCCGAAAAAAAATTGAGATTTTAGCGGAAATAGGTCTTTGTGGGTCCCCTGAACATTTTTGATCAAGGTACAAAAAAATGTCTCTGTGTGTGTGTGTGTGTGTGTGTGTGTGTGTGCGTGCGTGCGTGCGTGCGTGCGTGCGTGCGTGCGTGCGTGCGTGCGTGCGTGCGTGCGTGCGTGCGTGCGTGCGTGCGTGCGTGCGTGCGTGCGTGCGTGCGTGCGTGCGTGCGTGCGTGCGTGCGTGCGTGCGTGCGTGCGTGCGTGCGTGCGTGCGCGTGTGTGTGTGTGTGTGTGTGTGTGTGTGTGTGTGTGTGTGTGTGTGTGTGTGTGTCTGTGTGTAAACGATTTTTGTGGCGACGATTCCGGAGAAACTACTAAAGCTATCGGGACGAAAGTTCATATTTAGAAGTTTCATGACCTAACATAGAGCTGAAAAGCTTTTGGTTCAAAAGGGTCCAAAGGAACTGGTAGTTTATTCTAAGCCTTTTTCAAGGATTTTGCAAATGAGCCGCCATTTCTGTAATTTCGTCAAAATAGTTAAATAATAAATTGAAGTAGAGGAGATTTTGAATAATTTATGCCTATGACTTTTTTGGTAAAATTAATAGTTTAGCTACAAGAGCAAATTCTATTTTATCGAGATCGGTCGCATCTGCATTGATATGAAACTAAATAGTAGTCTGGAGTTTGACAAATACTTTTTGTGCTGTCACACTCGAAAACAGCTGATGTCATCAGAGGTTGGAGAACCGCTATGAACGTTGCCGCTCTAGTACAGCAAAGAACAAAATACAAATTTCAAATAAAATAAGATCACCAATTTGATTGTTTGTTAGTAAGAAATATCAACCCGTCTTTATATCTAATTCTAAAAACGATAAATTGAGAAATTTGAATTAGCTTTTTAAACTTGACGTTTCGTCAAAGTGGTACCAACCTAACATTTCCTATG
Organism: Melinopterus prodromus; assembly: GCA_964023965.1. NCBI lineage: Eukaryota > Metazoa > Arthropoda > Insecta > Coleoptera > Scarabaeidae > Melinopterus > Melinopterus prodromus. Next base: position 16,446,630 of record OZ030396.1, read on the forward strand.
CAGAAATATAAACATTTTTTAATTAGGTGAAGGTGCAATAAAAGGCGCTTGGTCAGTCAGGGACTTCCCTGACTGACCAAGCGCCTTTTATTGTACCCTCACCACATCATCACAGTCGATACAAACCCCAATTAATTTTTTAATTATTTTTTTTAAATACATATTTCTCAAAATGCAACACAAAGCAACACACCTGGCCACATCAGATTTATTTTATTAAAAAAATACAAAAAATCTGATGTGGCCAGCACATGACTTTATCATACAATATATATAAAATTAATAGTTTAGCTGCATGAGAATCTATTTTATTGAGATAAATCGTAGGTATTGTCTAAGCATCAGCATTTGACACTATCTACACTAGGTCATTAGAATAATAGTTATTTATGTCACAAGTGCCGAAAGTATGGAATAGCGCGACGAGCGGTGATGCGGCGCGCGCGTCACCGAAAGCGGAGCGTCGCCGTCGCATGTGAGCGAGTCGCGCTATGTAGTTTTCGGCAGGAGTGACATCAACGTTTATTGTGTTGCTTTTTGAGAAATATGTATTTAAAAAAAATAATTAAAAAATGTTTATATTTCTGTATAGGAAATGTTAGGTTGGTACCACTTTGACGAAACGTCAAGTTTAAAAAGCTAATTCAAATTTCTCAATTTATCGTTTTTAGAATAAGATATAAAGACGGGTTGATATTTCTTATTAACAAACAATCAAATTGGTGACCTTATTTTATTTGAAATTTGTATTTTGTACTTTGCTGTACTAGAGCGGCAACGTTCCATAGCGGTTCTCCAACCTCTGATGACATCAGCTGTTTTCGAGTGTGACAGCACAAAAAGTATTTGTCCTGGCTACTATTTAGTTTCATATCAATGCAGATGCGACCGATCTCGATCAAATAGAATTTGCTATTGTTTTTTGTTAATAACATACCGCCACAAGACATGACGTCAAAAGCGGTACAATTAATAAAAAGTTCTGTATCGCTGTCCATGGCCGTGGGTCTGCAGTTTGTATACTTTGAATAGCGAATATTCGTTGTTCCCAAAGCTATTCGACACACGAGAAACGGCGCATATGTAGTTCGAAGTGCTCGCTATATCGCGAGTACTTGGCGAAAAAAATGCGAGCACTTCAATTATTCGCTATTTGCCGAGCGATCGCTCGGCACTTGCCGAATGGCGCATGTCTGGGCCTATGTGAAGTTTAGTAAATGTGCGTTTTTGACGTTTTTTTTTTTTGGAATGACCTTGAAACCTTCGAAAACGTGTAGTTTGAAAAGAAAATGGGCTGGGAGAACGACAAGAAAAGCAGTTTCTACTCTGTTGGTACTTTTTTGCATATTTCGAAAGGTTTTGTGTTATTGATCGTGATACAACACTCCTAAAGACAAACAAGAACAATAGTTCTTCGAAAACGTGTAGTTTGAAAAGAAAATGCGCTGGGAAAACGAAGAGAAAAGCATTTTTTTTTTCATATTTTTTTTTCTGTTGGTACTTTTTTTAACATTTCGAAAGGTTTTGTGTTATTGCTCGTGATACAACACTCCGAAAGGCAAACAAGAACAATAGTTCAACCTACTAACTCACTCCGCCTTGAAAACGAACCATCATAACCTTAAAAAACATTTTCTACGAATCCAATACCAAGCAGCCCCACCTTGAAAAATGTAGAAAATTGAATAACCCGTATGGATGAAAACCAGGATTTAGAAATTGTCAAGCCAATACCAACCAACCAACCACTCAACCTAACCAACCAACCCCGCCTTGAAAATGTAGAAAATTGAATGACCCCTATCGATAAAAACCAAAAATTACAAATTGTCCCTAACCCAGCAACAGACCACCCACTCCAAAAAAAAAAACAGGATCAACCCCATACCAATCACTGTATACCATTTATATTAATTGAGAAGACATGTGGCATTTGTTTAATGACCAAACGGGAATAAATTCTAAATTATATCTAAATCTTTAAATCTGGAGAGAGGGTATTAGAAAATAATCACAAAAAACAATACAATATAAGAATTCCTTTATTTCTGAAAGAGAATCACCACAAAACTTGTATTTACACGTGAAGAAAACAAAGTTAAGACACAAGTCGGAAATTAAGAAAACAAAAGAAACAAAAACAAATTAAACAAAAAACAAATGAAACAGAAAATAAATGACAAAATGTGATAAATAATGCAGACTACGAATCGGTGGCGGCTTTTATGATGGCCGTGATCAAGTCGGGGTCCTCTTGGTGATCGCCCACCCACCACGTGCAGAGCACGTTCGCGTACGTTCGGGACATCGGCGTATGGTGCAGGGGGTCTTACGCGTGATGTTGGCCCGATGCCGTGTCCAACTGATTGAACACTACTCGGCCTCATCCCCGTCCTCATCCTCTTCCTCCTCGCCCTCGGTGTGGTGTGGTAGCATGTCGGAGGGCGGTAATAATGGGTTGTAGATTTGGCCCGCTAAACGCAAAACTCCACAGTCTGATTCACATTTATCTCGGTACATCTTTTTTCAAACATATACCGAGCTAAGTATCTCGGAATGTGGCTCTTTTTGCGCTGACCGGTACCAATCGACGCTTTGGCAGCCCGCCACGACGACTCAATCGCGTTAGTATGTGCACCTGTGTCAGGGTCCTTGAAATTAATCGAGTGGTTGACCTTCAAGTGCACATACCCCTCGGAGGAAAGGCAATCATAGGCCCGCCAAAAATCGCTGATTATCGTTGTTCCCGGTTCAATCCATTCCTGGATGATCGGCAACAACGTATCAGCCGAACGATTGCTGACGGGTACCATGAAAACCTTTCCTGAGCCTCGCTCGTAGCCACCAAAAACCCACTGCCCTTCGACATGATGACCTCGATGGTATTTTCGCTTTCCAAATTTGGATTCATCTATTTCCACAGTTTTCCCAACCCCCGCTAATTTCTGTGGGTGCGTAATGAACTTGTGAAGAACGACCTCACGACAGAAGGATGCCCTATCTATCGCGGTCTTCATCGACAAGCCCAAATCCGCACTCACCCAAATTAAAGGAAGGTTGGAAACCCAGCAGTAAGTGAATGCCAAAATTTGGTAAAGTGAAAGATGCGAATGGTCGAACAAGGTGCCCTTACGTAACTCTACCCTCTGCTGGCACGTGGTCCGCTTGCGGTGTCCTTTCTGAACGCTATTTCCGCAGTGGCAGCGAAGTCCGTCAGGGCTATAAATAATAAAAAACACTAATTATTAAAATGAAATACAGTTATCAATGAAACTTACGCATCCTTGTGCTTCACCACTCTCATCTCTCCACCACACTTCGGGCATTTATACTCCCCCTGCTTAGGGATGAGGCCCCACTCTGTCAGAGTCGTTAATAATCTATCCTCATCCTTAACAAGCTCGCTTAAAAACGCAAAGTTAACTTCGGACGCGGGTGACGAAGCCATGGCGGACATCTTGATATAACCTAACCACGAACCGCCAAACCACGTCAAACCTGCCAACTGCGTGGAGCTACCAACCCCCGAAAATGAAATCCCAATAGAACCTAACCTATTTTACGTAAACGTCCAAAGGCTTTAGCAAACTTATTTATTGTCAAATTTCCTTTCCCATCTGTTTTTCTTACTCATATGATATCCATACATCACTTCATCACTGTAAGTACACGTAATTTTGTCTTATTCGCACATTGACTAAACTTCACATCGGGATATAATGTAGGTATACTCCGCTATGTTTGATATGATATACGAGCATGAAGCAGAATGGGTAAATGTAGTATCCATGTAATCTCTCGACTACGTTGAACAGCAAACCAGACGATTTATAATTTAGACCTGAATGCTTTGGATGCAATGTCTTCACTTCACCAAATGCGAAGAGTTTCGGCCTATCAACATGTTATCAAAATTAGAATAAATACTCAGCATAGGTACCGTTTGTGTAAAACCATGTATCCTGACCTAACTTATGACACATAATTAATTTACTAGATTAGAGCCCACAATTAACGGAAATTCTTAAATAAATAATAACAATTATCTTCTTAACATTACATTTGTACGTCCCTATACATACACCGCCAAAACATTCAACAGAAATCATCCGAAATGTTCAATAAAATCATAACTAACAAAACTTACCGGCGTACGACGCATATCCAGGCTTCTTAACCAAACCGCTTACATTCAGGTAAAAAGCAGTAGGAAACATCACCAATGGCATATTAACAACTTTAACACACATTTAACAAGATAATCGTCCGTTAAAATACGATCAAAATCGCGACCGATTACACATTTACTGTACAAAACGAAGTACAATTTGTACAAACGTCAAGATCGGGTATACTGCCCGAAGATGACAATTGAAGAGCGCTTAAAATGAACGCATGCTAAGATTGGCTGCAATCGGTACCGGGTCGATACACGTCGTCAATATTGTCGCGGGTGACCGAAGGCTCGGGAAGATCAGACGTTTGTTAGATTATTAGGATTTTGTGTTGTTTGTGTTAAACGGATATACGATTGCTTGTTGATTAGGAGTGAATTACGTTGCTAGATGAGTGTTGAAAAGTGTACAATTAATCTTGAAGCGGTCGTAGTTGTTACAAAGGGTAAAAATATATAGCATAAAGAAGAAATAATAACCGCTTTTCTTTTGTTGTGCATCAATTTTAGTGGGTTCTAGTTTCGTCGCATTGACATGTTTAGGACAAATCTACAATTTGAACACGGCCAGAGTATAAAATAATATGTAAAACAAATATATGTCCAATGTAAATAATTAGAGACGAATGACGGGAATGGGACAAACGTATTGAAGTTAGCTGCATGATATGATAGCGGACACCAGGGTAAGCAAATCTTATCTCAAGTAATTCTAAATGGTTTATTTTATAACTTTTGTTATATTTGTGGATTAATTTTAATTAATTCAGTTGCCTGTATCCAGTGGGGCGGTGTCCCATGAGCAAAATGGGCATTTGCCTAGGACCCTCAATAACAGGGGGCCCCCAAAGTTTTGCCTATGGAGCAGTTAAACTGATGTTTCTTGCAATAAAAGAAACTCTATCTAATACTGTATGAGACTAATTGGAAACTCTTGACTCATTTAGAAGAGAAAAAGTTATGAATTCTTTGAAGATGTGTAGTCGATAGTTTTCCTTTTGTTCTGGAATTTTATTCTGTAAAGAATGCTCCCAAGGAGTCCGTAAAATATAAATTCTGATCTGAAAAACGCTGTAAAACTTTCCTTGTCCTTATTATTACACAGTGTGTATAAAAAGAAAAGTAACTACTCAATATATTTCGTTTTAAAAAGGTGACATGTTACTTTCTTCTAAACTTTGAGGACCATCAGATATTGGCACATTACGTTTCTTCTTGCTAAAACTCATGTAACAGAAAGCATTCGGAATAATTGTATTTTTTTTTACTTTATCATACGCAGTATGATGAAGTATTGTAATCATGCCGATGTGTGTGTGTGTGTGTGTGTGTGTGTGTGTGTGTGTGTGTGTGTGTAAACGATTTTTGTGGAGACGATTCCGGAGAAACTACTTAAGGTATCGGGACGAAAGTTCATATTTAGAAGTTTCATGACCTAACTTAGAGCTGAAAAGCTTTTGGTTCACAAGGGTCCAAAGGAACTGGTAGTTTATTCTAAGCCTTTTTCAATGTTTTTGCAAATGCGCCGCCATTTCTGTAATTTCGTCAAAATAGTTAAATAATAAATTAAAGTAGAGGAAATTTTGAATAATTTATGCTTATAACATTTTTTGTTAAAATTCATAGTTTAGCTGCAAGAGCAAATTCTATTTGATCGAGATCGGTCGCATCTGCATTGATATGAAACTACACAGTAGCCTGGATTTGTCAAATATTTTCTTGTGCTGTCACCACAGAAATGTCTATGGCTGTCACACTCAAAAACAGCTGATTTCATCAGAGGTTGGAGCTTGGTTGGAGAACCGCTATGGAACGTTGCCGCTCTAGTGCGGTAAAGTACAAAATACAAAATTCAAATCAAATTAGATCACCAATTTAATTGTTTGTTGATAAGAAATATCAACCCGTCGTTATATCTAATTGTAAAAACGATAATTTGAGAAAATTGTAAATAAAGTATAACGATGAGTGTAGTTATATTTTAGTATGCTGGTACGGATGTGACATCTACAGTGTCATGAACGAATATAAATCTGTCAGAATTTGATTTAGCTTTTTAAACTTAACGTTTCATAGAAGTGGTATCAACCTAACATTTCCTATACAGAAATATAACCATTTTTGAATTGTTTTCTCGTATTTCTCAAAAAAACAACACAAAAAACGTTGCTGTCACTCCTGCCGAAAACTACATAGCGCGACTCGCTCACATGCGACGGCGACGCTCCGCCATCGGTGACGCGCCGCATCACCGCGCGTCGCGCTATTCCGTACTTTCGGCACTTGTGAGATAAATAACTATTATTTTGATGACAGTAGGTAGTGTCAAATGCTGATGCTTTGACAATACCTACTATTGATACTATTGACTATCAAAATATCTGTCAAATCCTGGCTAACTAGTTTTATTTTAATGCAGACACGATTTATCTCTATCAAATAGATTCTCATGCAGTTAAACTATTAATTTTATGATTTGTATGATAAAGTTATGTGCAGATTTTTACTTTATCATACGCAGTATGTAAAGTATTGTAATCGTGCCGAAAAAAAAAATCTGATGTGGCCAGGCACATGACTTTATCATACAAAATATAAAATTAATAGTTTAGCTGCATGAGACTCTATTTGATTTAGATAAATTGTGTCTGCATTAAAATTAAACTAGTTAGCCAGGATTTGACAGATATTTTGATAGTCAATAGTATCAATAGTAGGTATTGTCAAAGCATCAGCATTTGACACTACCTACTGTCATCAGAATAATAGTTATTTATCTCACAAGTGCCGAAAGTACGGAATAGCGCGACGAGCGGTAATCCGGCGTGTCACCGAAGGCGGAGCGTCGCATGTGAGCGAGGCGCACTATGTAGTTTTCGGCAAGAGTGACATCAACGTTTTTTGTGTTAGAAATACGTATTTTAAAAAAATTCAAAAATCGTTATATTTCTGTATAGGAAATGTTAGGTTGATACTTAATTCAAGTTCTGACAGAGTTATATTCGTTCAAGATACTGTAGCTGTCACCGTACCATCCGTACCAACATACTAAAATATAACTACACTCATCGCTATACTTTATTTACAATTTTTTCAATTTAGCGTTTTTACAATTAGGTATCACAACGGGTTGATATTTCCTATCAACAAACAATCAAATTGGTGATCTTATTTTATTTGAATTTTGTATTTTGTACTTTGCCGCACTAGAGCGGCTACGTTCCATAGCGGTTCGCCAACCTCTGATGAAATCAGCTGTTTTCGAGTGTGACAGCCATAGACATTTCTGTGGTGACACCACAAAAAAATATTTGTCAATGTCCTGGCTACTATGTACTTTCATATCAATGCAGATGCGACCGATCTCGATCAAATAGAATTTGCTCTTGCAGCTAAACTACGAATTTTACCAACAAATATCATAGGCATAAATTATTCAAAATTTTCTCTACTTTAATTTATTATTAACTATTTTTACGAAATTACAGAAATGGCGGCTCATTTGATCTCGATCAAATAGAATTTGCTCTTGCAGCTAAACTATTAGTTTCACCAAAAAATGTCATAGGCATAAATTACTCAGAATTTCCTCTACTTTAATTTATTATTTAACTATTTTGACGAAATTACAGAAATGGCGGATCATTTGCAAAATCCTTGAAAAAGGCTTAGAATAAACTACCAGTTCCTTTGAACCCTTTTGAACCAGAAGCTTTTCAGCTCTAAGTTAGGTCATGAAACTTCTAATTATGAACTTTCGTCCCGATACCTTTAGTAGTTTTTCCGGAGTCGTCGCCACAAAAATCGTTTACACACACACACACGCACACACACACACACAGACATTTTTTTGTACCTTGGTCAAAAATGTTCAGGGGACCCAAAAAGACCTATTTCCGCTAAAATCTCAATTTTTTTTTTCGGTATGATTACAATACTTTAGCATACTGCGTATGATAAAGTAAAAATTGAGATTTTAGCGGAAATAGGTCTTTTTGGGTTCCCTGAACATTTTTGACCAAGGTACAAAAAAATGTCTCTGTGTGTGTGTGTGTGTGTGTGTGTGTGTGTGTGTGTGTGTGTGTGTGTGTGTGTGTGTGTGTGTGTGTGTGTGTGTGTGTGTGTGTGTGTGTGTGTGTGTGTGTGTGTGTGTGTGTGTGTGTGTGTGTGTGTGTGTGTGTGTGTGTGTGTGTGTGTGTGTGTGTGTGTGTGTGTGTGTGTGTGTGTGTGTGTGTGTGTGTGTGTGTGTGTGTGTGTGTGTGTGTGTGTGTGTGTGTGTGTGTGTGTGTGTGTGTGTGTGTGTGTGTGTGTGTGTGTGTGTGTGTGTGTGTGTGTGTGTGTGTGTGTGTGTGTGTGTGTGTGTGTGTGTGTGTGTGTGTGTGTGTGTGTGTGTGTGTGTGTGTGTGTGTGTGTGTGTGTGTGTGTGTGTGTGTGTGTGTGTGTGTGTGTGTGTGTGTGTGTGTGTGTGTGTGTGTGTGTGTGTGTGTGTGTGTGTGTGTGTGTGTGTGTGTGTGTGTGTGTGTGTGTGTGTGTGTGTGTGTGTGTGTGTGTGTGTGTGTGTGTGTGTGTGTGTGTGTGTGTGTGTGTGTGTGTGTGTGTGTGTGTGTGTGTGTGTGTGTGTGTGTGTGTGTGTGTGTGTGTGTGTGTGTGTGTGTGTGTGTGTGTGTGTGTGTGTGTGTGTGTGTGTGTGTGTGTGTGTGTGTGTGTGTGTGTGTGTGTGTGTGTGTGTGTGTGTGTGTGTGTGTGTGTGTGTGTGTGTGTGTGTGTGTGTGTGTGTGTGTGTGTGTGTGTGTGTGTGTGTGTGTGTGTGTGTGTGTGTGTGTGTGTGTGTGTGTGTGTGTGTGTGTGTGTGTGTGTGTGTGTGTGTGTGTGTGTGTGTGTGTGTGTGTGTGTGTGTGTGTGTGTGTGTGTGTGTGTGTGTGTGTGTGTGTGTGTGTGTGTGTGTGTGTGTGTGTGTGTGTGTGTGTGTGTGTGTGTGTGTGTGTGTGTGTGTGTGTGTGTGTGTGTGTGTGTGTGTGTGTGTGTGTGTGTGTGTGTGTGTGTGTGTGTGTGTGTGTGTGTGTGTGTGTGTGTGTGTGTGTGTGTGTGTGTGTGTGTGTGTGTGTCTGTGTGTAAACGATTTTTGTGGCGACGATTCCGGAGAAACTACTAAAGGTATCGGGACGAAAGTTCATATTTAGAAGTTTCATGACCTAACTTAGAGCTGAAAGGCTTTTGGTTCAAAAGGGTACAAAGGAACTGGTAATTTATTCTAAGCCTTTTTCAAGGATTTTGCAAATGAGCCGCCATTTCTGTAATTTCGTCAAAATAGTTAAATAATAAATTAAAGCAGAGGAAATTTTGAATAATTTATGGCTATTACATTTTTTGGTAATATTAATAGTTTAGCTGCAAGAGCAAATTCTATTTGATCGAGATCGCATCTGCATTGATATGACACTACATAGTAGCCAGGATTTTGACAAATATTTTTTTGTGCTGTCACACTCGATAACAGCTGATTTCCGCGGAGGTTGGAGAACCGCTATGCAACGTTGCCGCTCTAGTGCAGCAAAGTACAAAATACAAATTTCAAATAAAATAAGATCGCCAATTTGATTGTTTGTTAATAAGAAATATCAACCCGTCTTTATATCTAATTCTAAAAACGATAAATTGAGAAAATTGTAAATAAAGTATAGCGGTGAGTGTAGTTTTATTTTAGGTTGTTGTTACGGATCTGACATCTACAGTGTTATGAACAAATATAAATCTGTCAGAATTTGAATTAGCTTTTTAAACTTGACGTTTCGTCAAAGTGGTACCAACCTAACATTTCCTACACAGAAATATAACCATTTTTTAATTATTTTTTTTAAAATACATATTTTTCAAAAAGCAACACATTTAACGTTGGTGTCACTCCTGCCGAAAACTAGATAGCGCGACTCGCTCACATATGACGGCGACGCTCCGCGTTCGGTGACGCGCCGCATCACCGCTCGTCGCGCTATTCCATACTTTCGGCACTTGTGACATAAATAACTATTATTCTAATGACGTAGGGTAGGTAGTGTCAAATGCTGATGCTTTGACAATACCTACGATTTATCGAGATCAATAGAATAGATTCTCATGCTGCTAAACTATTAATTTTATATATTGTATGATAAAGTCATGTGCCTGGCCACATCAGATTTTTTTTTATTTTGGAAGTTCTATGTCATGAAAATGCGCAACATTCTCCTTTTCAAACCGTATTCAAATATTTTTAAATAAACAGACTCACCAATCATTCTCTCATACTGTACAATGTACATAGTCAATAAGACTGTACAGTCAATAGTAAAGAACATGAATCAGGAAACAAACTGTGATCTGGGAAAGGTATGGGTCAAAACAATGTAATTATAGTAAATTAATTAATAACTAATTAATAGTAATTAGTAACAAATATTTTTTGCCTTCGGGCTTAAAATTGATCATCGATAGAATTTTGACTTCAGAGTAGTATCGAAGAAAAAAAGATGACGTCATACCAATTCAAGTCAAGTCATAACAATCTCAAAGTTATTTTAATTTTAATTTTTATTTTTCACGCACATAATAATCTTCCAATTTTATTTCAATGGCATCATAAATACCCCTCTCTATATAAATAGGGTGTCCCAGTTTAACCAACAAAATGTTTTCAAGAAAGCGAATATCATTCTGAGTAAAATGTTTTATGTGGACTTGTTTATTTGTTCAATTCATTAGAAGTGACAGCCGTTTGAAAAATTTACAAAACAAAGAAAAGAAGGTACAATAAAATAAAATACACCAAAGCAAAACTGATAAAATAACACAATCAGTACCCATTACAACAATATACATATTTAAGTAAGACGATAATAATAAAAATGAAAACGATAACAATAATTAAAAACACAAATAAAAAAAATCATATAAAGCTTTTTACTAATTTTCTTTTCTAGAACGTGAATATTAATCCGAGCAAAAAGCTTCACATGTTTTTTAAGGAGCTAGCTTAATATATAGGAGCCACTTAACATTGCCACTAGAAAAATAAAAGGTACCACAATTTTTCAAACAAGTCCATATGTGTTGAGGTTAAGTTCTACAGTACCTTGCATAAACATACTGTTTGAGAATTTAAAATTCGGCAATCTTACCTTGATATTTTCCTGCGTTGCGTTAGTGCAAAATTTGGGTTTCCCTTCCAAAATTTTCCCAGATTCCCTTTTCCCAGATTGCATCACAAATTATTGCAGTTAACAAAAGTTGCTACATATTATTTGAAGGTATATTCCATACTGGAAATGCAAACTGTGGTTAGATTACATATAGCGAACGTTCTGTTCTGTTTGTAAGTAATATTCTAGCGTGTAGTAAAAATTCAAAAGTTGTACATTTTTTATATCAGTAAAATAATGGTCTATTTGCTAACAGACAAGCAAATTAATTTTCGTACTGTTTCGGAATGAATTGCATAAAGGACAACTAACATGGGAATGAAAAAAATAGTCTAAGTGAGGAAATATTCTTGGGAAAATAACCTCGACCTGGATTTGAACTATGAACCTACGCATTTTCGTTCGGGAGCTTTAAACAATTGAGCTACCGAAGTCAGTGAATTGGTTAGCAAATTTGTCATTTAACTAAGATTAACTCAGTTACTGGTCCTCAATGAGGCCCAGTTCAGATATTATTATCGAGATTTGGAAATTCTTAAGGTCACTATGGTAATTGCAATTGATATTATCGCCTTCTATTATTTATTAATGGTCAATTAAAAACTATAATTTTTTATTACAACCTCGATGAACACGATTCTTTAATTTTTAATTTGATTATTTGAGTTGTTATTAGTTTGGTACAGAGTTTGAAAAGATGTAATATTTTTTTCTTGCGCGGTTATACTTTTTTTTGTCTCCAACTGTTCGCCAGAGTCTATACAAAAAAAAGAAATAAGAGAAAAAAAAGCATATGTTCAGAGCTAAAATAATAGAATCCTCATTTCACATTGTACCTTATTCATAAAACGCGGCATGCCATTAACAATTTTGTTCCACACAAGCTACACGTATCTTATTCAGAGCAACATACCGCAAAACGTACTCGTAAACGTGATAAATTACGTTCATATGAAAATACGTTCATTACGCTTTGTGGCAATTATACTCGCGAAACCACCTACGCATGATGGAACTCTACACGCTGCTGTTGCGAGTCCTCAGTTTGCCCGAGTTGTCATTGTTTTAATCTCGGTTTCAAAGGTATTAACTAGCTTTCTGAAACCAGGAGCATTGTATAATGTTTCGTGAAATTTTATAATGCTATCCGTATAGAAACGGCATTACAATTACAGTGTGGTGTTGTCATTTTCAGAAGTTTAAACCGGACAGATTTGCATAGATTACACAAAGATTTGTTGCATTGTTGTTTAAACCATTCCTATTATTAATGTTAATACGTACGTTTATTTAATAATAAAACACTTTCATCTCTTTTTTATATTCAAATTGTTATATTTATATCAGTGATGACTACAACAACTGTTAATATATGGTAAGAACTCCAACTATTACAGTTTCCTTTTGTTGTTTTGGCAATAGTCGTTTTATCCAATTGAAAAGCATAGGTAGAGTATAGTACCTATGTTAATAAAAATGGAGTATGCAAATGATGAATTCTGTATTTTTTAGCAAATAATGATATTTAAAAGGGCGTATGATTAAAGACGATTATGCGTTGAAATACGGTCTGCCGGAAGAAATAAGTTTTCAGATAATGAATTTCAATTATAACTTATTCGTTGAGATAGTTAGACATTTCCACTGTTTCCTTGCTTCTCTTGGTTTTTACCTTGATTAACAACATTTTACCTTAATTGCAGTCTAGCACCGAAGACAATTTTCATTTCCATAATTTCGCATAAAGAAAAATGCCACAGTAATTAGTTTCTTATTCAACACCAACATATCTGCTCATAGCCGAAAACAGTGACTATTTTAAATCAGTGATCATAGATGAGAATTAATGAAATCTGATCAACTTTTTACTTTATATAAATATTGTAATCGTGTCGAAAAAAAATGGGATATATGGCGGAAATATGCCCATTTTTGTGGCGACTATTGCGGTGACACTACTAAAGGTATCGGGACGAAAATTTAGAAGTTTCATGACTAAACTCAAAACTGAAAATAGTTATGTTCAGAAGGCCCAAAGGAACTGGAGGTTTACTCTTAACAATTTTTAAACGATTTTACAAATGAGCTGCCATTTCTGTAATTTCGTCAAAATAGATAAATAATAAATTAAAGTTAAGGAAATTTTGTATAATTTATGTCTATGACATTTTTTGGTGAAATTAATAAGTTTAACTTCGAAAGTCATGGAAAGCAGTTGACACTGTTGGCCGCTATTTGCATTATGTATATACAATAAATAGTTTAGTGAAGCGCTAAGCAATTTTTAATCAACCAGAGCTAACCCGACTGCACACATCAAAATATTCTATTTGATCAACATTGCTTGTATCTGTATTACAACTAGCTTGCCAGGAGTTAACCGATATTTTGATTCTACTGACAGTATTGTCAGATCATCAGCGTTTGCAGTGTAGTATGATAAAGTCACGTGCCTGGCCACATTAGTTGATTTTTTGGCTAAATAGTCAGAGTAATTGAGGCGTGGGAATATGAATTTCCACTATCTCTAATGTTCAACACATTCTAGAAATAAATCGTAAACCTACGGTATGAATTTCAAAACGTCTACACGACTGCAAATTACAGTTTCACAAAACACAAAAGTCGTTTGTAGATCGTTTGCTGTGTAAGCCATTTTTGTCCAAAAGATCTATAATTATATTTATCTTTTTTCTTTTATAATCTTTGAGCCTCGAAGCCCAGTTGTTTTTAATTATCATTATATATTCATAACTTAGCTTATATCATTAACGTAGTATCAACAATTTCTGCAATAAATAGTATATGCCGGATAGAATCTGCATGTAAAACTGGATCGGCCGGCTCTTTACTGAATGTTTATCAAATTTTGAACATTGAAAACGTACTGCTTGGACTGTTTATTTTGAAATATGTACTCAAATTTCTTGCTCTTGCTCAATGAAGGAAATTAGTTTTGATCTGATATCAATTTATTTTAAAAATGTCCGTCGTATGAGTTTTTGAGATTATAATCTAGTACTGTGATAAATGTTTGAAATAAATCATGTACTCTCAAACGCACAATAAATAAATCGGGAACACATTGAGTAAAACATTTTGTATTACAGTTTTTATTAACTATTAACTTATTTTAGTTTGAAAATAGGTTTTGCTCATGAATTTACTTGCTTTTATAAATACTCCAGTTCAGATTTTTTTAGCTATTTGATATGGCATGGCCATATCCATATGTATAATATAATCGTTGGCTAAGTTTACTAAAAATTATTGTCATGGAAAATACAAATAGTTATGGTTATCTACTTATATGTCAAGTTACGGCGTTTTTCAGAATTTCATTATCTCTGGCTCTGGGCACTGGTAACTTTATTACATGAACCGACATTAGGCCTGTTGTTTGACAGAAAGCAGAAGAACGACATGTAATATGCCAGATTCCGGTTATCCAGAAGTTACACAGAAGAGTTTTTTTCAAAAGCAGTATTTTTATTTTTAAAGTGAGAATGTATATTCTCAGGTGAAAAGAAAATCGATTAGACGCTCTTATGGAATAGTATGTTTTGAAAAGCAAGGTTTGACAGGCATGTTGTTCTATGTTTTTGTAAAAAACAGTTTCACCTAAATGTTAAAATAATAGGTATATCCATTGTGAAGAGAGATAAGATTAATTAAATAAAAGGCCTCTACAGTTTCTACACAGTTTTTTTGCGATTTTGATTTTTTGACTGTGAGTAGCACTATAAGTTTTAAGATAAGTGAATTTTTAAACAGTTTGTCCTTCGTTCTGTATTTAGATTTAGCCGATATGTGACGGGCTGTCACAAAACACCAAGTAAATTATTAAATGTGTAGAAACTGAAGAGGTCTTTTATTTAATTGATAAATATGAAAATGTTGTACCAATTGCAAATTATGCCAAAATACCAAAATTAAAATCTAATGTGCAAGATAATATTATCTTCCCACATGTAAAAATATTTATATAAAAACAAATCTAGCTGAATCTTTTTATTTAAATAAAAAATATAATGAAGGCTTCTTGTAGTAGGGTAAAAAGGAGATACGTCATCATCTGAAATACTTTTCATCGCTCTCATTATACGAGTTCATTTTAATTGCAATTTGCCTCGCCGGCATTCCAGGATCGATTCACAGTCGGCCAAATTCAACTGTCGTAGGCTTTCACTCTGGATATCTTAGCATATAGCCTTTCAACAGATGCGAAATAGTCCAGTCGTTCTAGATTTTTGGTCTACAGTGTATATGATGGATTATGGTTCCCGTAGTAATATATTAAAATGTTTAGATATTGTAGTTGGTGATCGTCTTAAAATGAAAAAGATGAAAAATAAGTAAGAAAAGGTGTGCACTGTTTGGATAGTATGGAGATGAACGAACAAAACATTGGGTTTGAAATAATATTATCATAATATGATAATAGTATTTCAAACCCAATGTTTTGTTCGTTTACCTGCATGTGTAAGGTATCATATTATGATACCTGACACATGCAGGTTCTTGTATTCTTGTCCGACTTCTCGTCTTTTCATCTGCTTGTCTTCTGTTCGTCTCGTCTTCTCGTGTTCTCGTCTTTTCGTCTTTTCGTCTTCTCGTTTTCTCGCCTTCTCGTCTTTTCGTCTTCTCGGCTTCTCGTCTTCTCGTCTACTCGTCTTCTCGTCTCCTGGTCTGCTCGTCTTGTCTTCTTCTCCTCTTTTCGTCTTTTCGTCTTCTCGTCTTCTCGTCTTCTCATCTTCTCGTCTTCTCATCTTCTCGTCTTCTCATCTTCTCGTCTTCCGGTCTTCTCGTCTTCTCGTCTTCTCGTCTTCTCGCGTTCTCGTCTTGTCGTCTTCTCCTCTTTTCGTCTTTTCGTCTTCTCGTCTTCTCATGTTCTCGTCTTCTCATCTTCTCGTCTTCTCGCCTTCTCGTCTTCTCGTCTCCTCTTCTTCTCATCTTCGCGTCTTATCGCCTTCTCCTCTTTTCGTCTTTTCGTCTTCTCGTCTTCTCATCTTCTCGTCTTCTCATCTTCTCGTCGTCTCATCTTCTCGTCTTCTCGTCTTCTCGTCTTCTCGTCTTCTCGTCTTCTCGCCTTCTCGTCTTCTCGTCTCCTCTTCTTCTCATCTTCGCGTCTTGTCGTCTTCTCCTCTTTTCGTCTTTTCGTCTTCTCGTCTTCTAATGTTCTCGTCTTCTCATCTTCTCGTCTTCTCGTCTTCTCGTCTTGTCGTCTTCTCGTCTCCTCGCCTTCTCGTCTCGTCGTCTTCTCGTCTTCTCGGGTTCTCGTCTTCTCGTCCTCTCGTCTTCTTGTCTTCTCGTCTTCTCGTCTTCTCGTCTTCTCGTCTTCTTGTCTTCTCGTATTCTCGTCTTCTCGTATTCTCGTATTCTCGTCTTCTCGGCTTCTCGTCTTCTCGTCTTCTCGTCTTCTCGTCTTCTCGTCTTCTCGTCTTCTCGTTTTCTCGTCATCTCGTCATCTCGTCTTCTAGTCTTCTCGTTTCTCGTCTTCTCGTCTTCTCCTCTTCTCGTGTTGTCGTCTTCTCGTCTTCTCGCCATCTCGTCTTCCCATCTTCTTGCCTTGTCGTCTTCTCGTCTCCTCTTGTTCTCGTCATCGCATCTTCTCGTCTTCTCCTTTCATCTTCTTTTTCCTGTTCGTTGTCCGTATCAAACCCCTAAACAAACAATGAAGTGAATTAAAATCGAGAAAGGGACAAAAAATTTCCCTGGCTTATTAAAAACGCTGCATCTTATTTCGATGCAAAATTAATAGAATTTTACCAATGAGAATCGTTTCCTTACGTTGATATTTCAGTCGCCCTACATAGAGGCTCATGCCGAACAATATATACAATGCATCATTGTCACGTGAAAGAGATGGAAGAAACGTTAACAGCGTTGGCCCTGGGGGTTATCGATATAAATGATAGCTTAATGTGACAGGTTTGGGTCACGCGTAGGTGAACTGCGGTAGTGAGAGGGCCACAGCGTTTTCCTAAACCCACACGCAGCACACCATTATAGCCCGTCAAATGTTCATTGTGGTGGACCAGAATGGACACTTATACCCTAAAAGTATTCGAACTCGAGTTAAAAATACTTGCTAATACGTAAATGTCCAACCAGAGAGCCAAGTTATTGCGGGTTGTGGAACTAAATGAAGTAATACTGATAAGTAATTCTAAAAACTCTTGTCAAAATCAACCATTGTAGGATCATAATAGCAAATTAATGAACAATATCTAGGCGTCGATAGTGGACTGAACTCACGTAATTTGATGTAATTGGTGTAATTGGTGTTGGGATTATAACGTTATAAGGACACACACAGTTTTGGCTGTCCAGTGTCCACGAGGTATTTAATATTTAACGATATCGGTTATCCGGTATTAAATGTACTGACACTCCTCATTACATATATCTCAGTACATATGTAACTGCCGTTCTTTTTGTTTATTGTATTGGTATTAGTTATTGTTTGGCATCAGTACTGGAGTATCCACAATGGGCTATACTACGAAAAATTGCTGTAATGTTGCGCATAAATATTTGCATCGATTTCGATTTTCCAGTTTAAGAATTTTACCTTAAACTAAAAAATCTGATGTGGCCAGGCACATGACTTTATCATACAAAATATAAAATTAATAGCTTAGTTGCATGAGAATCTATTTGATTGAGATAAATCTTGTCTGCATTAAGATTAAACTAGTTAGCCAGGATTTGACAGATTTTTTGATAGTCAACAGTATCAATAGTAGGTATTGTCAAAGCATCAGCATTTGACACTACCTACTGTCATCAGAATAATAGTTATTTATCTCACAAGTGCCGAAAGTACGGAATAGCGCGACGAGCGGTGATGCGGCGCGTCACCGATGGCGGAGCGTTGCCGTCGCATGTGAGTGAGTCGCGCTATGTAGTTTTCGGCAGGAGTGACATCAACGTTTTATGTGTTGCTTTTTGAGAAACACGTGTTTAAAAAAATGGTTATATTTCTGTATAGGAAATGTTAGGTTGATACCACTTCTACGAAACGTCAAGTTTAAAAAGCTACTTCAAATTCTGGCAGATTTATATTCGTTCATGATACTGTAGATGTCACATCCGTACCAACATACTAAAACATAACTACAGTCATCGCTATACTTTATTTACAATTTTCTCAATTTATCGTTTTTACTATTAGATATAACAACGGGTTGATATTTCTTATCAACAAACAATCAAATTGGTGATCTTATTTTATTTGAATTTTGTATTTTTACTTTGCCGCACTAGATAGACAAGGTTCCATAGCGGTCCTCCAACCTCTGATGAAATCAGCTGTTTTCGAGTGTCACAGCCATAGACATTGATGTGGTGACAGCACAAAAAATATTTGTCAAATCCAGGCTACTATTTACTTTCATATCAATGTAGATGCGACCGATCTCGATCAAATAAAATTTGCTCCTGCAGCTAAACTATTAATTTTATCAAAAAATTTTATAGACATAAATTATACAAAATTTCCTCTACTTTAATTTATTATTTATCTATTTTGACGAAATTACAGAAATGACGTGTCATTTGCAAAATCGTTGAAAAATGCTAAGAGTTAATAGCCACTTCCTTTGGACCCTTTTGAACCAAAAGCTTTTTAGCTCTAAGTTTGGTCATGAAACTTCTAAATCTAAACTTTCGTCCCGATACCTTTGGTAGTTTCTCCGGAATCGTCGTCACAAAAATCGGGTACACACATACACACACACAGACATTTTTTTGTACCTTGGTCAAAAATGTTCAGGGGACCCAAAAAGACCTATTTCCGCTAAAATCCCAATTTTTTTTTTCGGCACGATTACAATACTTTACCATACTGCGTATGATAAAGTAAAAACGTAATATTTAGGCACGAACAATCTCGAGCGTGTGATGAGCTGTGACAGCGGTAACATGGTCATTTTTGACAATTATTGATTTTTCGCTTTTTTAGTCGAAAAGTTTTGTCAAAAGGTGCACTTCGATAAAAATCTATTTTTATAATGTGAATTGGGCTACTTGAACTGCAGAAATTGAATATTTAATATTCTAAGAAGTTGCGCGAACAACAATAATTAACGTCTTTACTTGAAAACGCTTTTATAACTGGGTCTTAAAGTAATTATAGTTATTTCTTGTAAAGAAACTTCGTTTTATTTAAAATGCAAATAGTTAGTCTACTCGCATAATAAACATTCATGACGTATGATTCTAAAATTATACAAAATTATCCTAAACAAGAAACCAAAAAGTCAAAATGTTTTATTAGCATCAATATGAAAAATTGAATTGTCTTGATTAAATTTTTTTTTGCCGTGACTTCTTATAACATTTTACAAAAATGTAAAATTTTTGAGCAAATTTAAGATGGAACAGGAAGTATTTATCTAATAAACTTTAAATTTAGTTTATTAATGATACACTATGCACACTTGGACGCCTTTTATCGTTAAAATCGTCTATATTGGCTTTCTACATGAAGGGTAAACTTTGAAAACATTGATGAATTTTCGAGATAAAAGATATTCTCCAATAAAGTATATTTTAGGCGTTTCTTACTGATTCCTGGCGTTTTGGCGTTCAGTATTGCCATAGAATATACTTGTGCTTAGTACATGCCAAGTTCTTCATATTCAACTTCAAACATTTTAAGATTAACAGTAAAATAATACCTTTGTCGAGAAATTCTTATCTATATAACTGGGTATCAGTTGTTATGAGCCTGATACAATGCATCCTGCTAAATATGTCGTATTAGCTACTTCCGTAATCGAGGTGCGTTGGATTCTAACTCGTCATCTATGACTTACAATAAGTTTACAATATAATTATAAAAAATAAGTTAATTCAATACAGGTGTAATTTCCAGGCTAAATTCTTACAAGATCAAAATTGTGAATTTGCAATGAAAAATTGCAAGAACGCAATTGCGATGTCAAATTATAACATAATATTCCTACTGTAAATTTACGTCAACATTTTTTCAGTCTATCACTGCGCTGCACATCATTTCGTAATCAATAAATTGCAATATAAAAGATTTTGCTCGATATTTCTTTCAGTGATTTGTTTCAGTTTTGTCAGATTAAAGGCTTCTAGTAAAAGTGGTGTGTTTTCACAACGTAAATCTTAATCATTCCTAATTTGTAGTATTTCTTTAATATAGTCATACTTTATATTTTCGCAATTTTACCAGGAAACAACCTTAAATAAGAAATTTAAAATTGATGCATGTAAACTCTCGCTGTATTGCTAACTGCTGTTTGACTTTGTAAAACCGAAAAGTATTTTCAAAATATTCATGTGTATAATTTGACTGCATGTAACCGCTTATGAGTATAATCAGTTCATTCACTGTAACTTAATTGCGACAACTGAGGCTTACACACTACACGACACACTTTACATACTAAGCGGTGTACAAGTACCACTCCAGAGCAACAGGAGGAAGGCGAATTATAATATATGCGAAGGAGTGAATAAATCTACAGCGTGGTAAAGCTTAAGATATAGATTTCAATGTCCATATTTCAGGGAAAATGGGTGTATTATATTATAACAGTCATGTAATTATATTTTACATATTTACAAACATAATACTTAATTAAATCTTTGTTTTCGCTCCAAGTTATATGCAAGTTGAATTTGTTTAACGGCTTTGGGAGCTGGTTTGCAATAAAATTCCTGCTTTACTTTGTTGCTGACGTTTCGGTTTTATTTTTCACCTTAATCACAGCTAAAACACAATAGGTTAATATAGAAGAGTCAAATAATTTAAAAATGTACCTTAAAGTAACATAAAATTACATAATAAACACTCACACACATGTATCGACCGACAGACATTCAACGATGAACAATTTTAGAACAACACTGCTTGACAGGCACCTATTGGATTCTTTTTTTTTAAATAGGGATAGTTGGTTGTATAACTACACGGATCATGTCAGCAAAATAGAAAATATATTCGAATAGATAGAGCTTAAATTGTCCGTATCAGACCGCAAATTGACAGTATTTTGAGTCATTTTTATATAAATCATTTCCATGATGCACCGCTTTCTATAGTTTGAGTCCATTTTGAGCATCCTTGGTGCATCAAAGTTAACTGTGTGGCCACTCGACAGAGCGTGCAATGCAAGAGCTGTTTTTTCCCTTTTACTGTTTTGATTTTCGCAATCATGTTTGTGTTGTTTGATCCTGCTCTTGAAATATTGGCCTGTCTGACCCACATACGACATCTCACAACCACCACAATCACCCGATACACCAACCCGCTCATATCCATGCTGTCCACCTTGTCTTTTACTTTAGAATAAAGATTACCAGATTCTTCTTATTGTATGTAACAATCTTCACCTTATCTGTCTTCAATGCCGAGACAAGTCTAGCAGTTAAACCCGGCACACTTAGAGAGGCTTAGAAACATGTCTGCGGTTCCAAGGACGGGATGGCTTCATTCGGTCTAGACATCACCGAAATCAACTCCCAAAATTTGATAGAAAAATGAATTCCGACACTACTAGAGATTCAACAATAGGTTAGAGTTTGTTATATTTTTAAGCAAGGAATAGCTTATATATTTATTTCTTTAAGCGAACAATATTAAATAAGCCTAATGAACAACATTAGTTTCGGGATTAGTAGAGCTTGAACAACATTCACGCAATTCTATGCAGCTATTGACAAAGAAGCAATCAAAACCACATCAATTTGTGTGATCAAAACATCAATTCAAATGTTGTATTAGTTTTTATGTTTTGTTTGAAATATAACGTAAAAAGAAATATTGACGATTAAAAACAATATCCTGACATTTTTAATTTCCATACTTTTAACTTAGCAGTTCGACAAAATATTATTTTTATCTAATAATGAGAAAATGCAAAATAGACTTTTAGCAACATTTAAATAGATTTTCTATACTATGAGGAAATAGCTTCCTGCGGGAGACGTACATATTTTTTAATTAAGCCATGTTTTGTGGTATATATGGGTGAATAGGGACAACTTTTCATCAACTCTTGAATTTCGACAAAAAGCTTTTTTTTATACACCCTCGGGGTATAGACAAACATGACTAAAAATATCCATACGTGTATACCCTGGTAGTGCAGGGGTTAATAGCAAATCTATTTAGTACACTTTATGCTTGAAGAATGTATGATAAAGAAATTTCATACATTCAACAGAATTGCAAGGGAGACATTAACGCATGATTAAGAACAGTTGGCGGCAAAAATCAGTCAAAAACACTCAATGACATGGAGTTGTTCATGGTGTGAAATACTCCAAATAACTAGGTCGGAAGCAAAGACGCGATAACGAATGTCATGCCAAAAGAACAAATTGTCTAGCTATAACAGCGTGCCAGCTCTCAAGGCATTATCAGTATTCTGTTACACAATTCTGCAAACCTGAGTTTTCAAGTGTCGTTAATTACGAATCGCGTTCTGCCGACGTGACAAATTCCCATTGTCCATCAATGTCATCAGGAAGTGCCTTCTGCACCCCTTCCTTCACAAGTCAAACAGAAGAAAATCCGGCTCTACCCGATGCCCCCCATTTGATCGAGTTAGTCTGTATGTCCACAGAAACGTCCCAATTAATTTAATTACAGGAGTTAGGACTAATATCCTGCGTGTGGGACAAAAAGTTACGAAAATCGATGGGCCAACGTGCTTTTGTGAGCGCCAACTTTGCAGAACGTTAATTAGTATTAATGAGAACCCACGGATGATGATCGTTTCGTGATGTCGTATTCCGGACGGATTATAAATTATAAAAGTAATTATAATCCAGACATTCAGTCATTATGTATCAAAAATGGGTCAAGATCGTACCGTAAATTAAAATGGGTTTTTTTGTTTAGGCAGTTTATAACAACTTGAATTGACTCGAGGTGGGGTTAGTTCGAATTTTCTATTTTTATTTGTTTCTATGTAACGACATATCATTATTAGTTTTTAGTAAAGTGTATAAATTATGTCCGACTGAAAATACTTCACAAATAAATTTTATTAAATAGACATCTTGCAATAAAGAGGCTTATTCTTTTCGCACCTTACTACTAAATCTAGTTATCAATTCTAATTCTTTGCTAAAATGTTATGGAGTTAAAAGCGAAGCCATATATCGGTTTATTCTGGCTCATGTTAAAATTTTGTTTGTTTTGATTTGTTTCCTATGTTGGTCAAAAATTTTACATTTATTTTATAACAAATTTCAGAAACAATATCTAACGGAGCATCTACAATCCGTAGTTTCGCTTTTTCCAAACAATGACTGGTATTATCACAAACACAACTTTGCCAAGATAATCCAACCTTAGCCCGTCTGCTTAACGATGGCAACGGTTGATAGTTCGCAATCTTTCCGCCTGGAAATCGTCGTCATTATTATCTTAGCGCCACCTAGGCGTTACTGTTGTAATAGCTATAATATGTATATCAGAGCAATTTAGCAGTGTAATTTCAGGAAGCTATTCTCTTACGTTCCCAGTAAAATGCACGGTAATTGTTTGTTTCTGCCGTATACATTCAAATTCATTTGAATTAGTTTTAATTAGTCAAAAGTTCTCGATTCTCGTTTAGTTTTTACATCTATTCTACATCTTACAGCAATAAAAAAAAACATGCATAACAAACTCAAAATGGAGGGAGCGTCTATTTTACCACTATTAACCCTTGAACAACGTAATTATTTTACCTGCCTTCTTGTTTTTACTTTATCATACGCAGTATGATGAAGTATTGTAATCGTGCCGAAAAAAAAAATTGAGATTTTAGCGGAAATAGGTCTTTATGGGTCCCCTGAACATTTTTGACCAAGGTACAAAAAAATGTCTGTGTGTGTGTGTGTGTGTGTGTGTGTGTGTGTGTGTATGTGTGTGTGTGTGTGTGTGTGTCTGTGCGTATGTGTGTACTCGATTTTTGTGACGACGATTCCGGAGAAACTACTAAATGTATCGGGACCAAAGTTCATATTTAGAAGTTTTATGACCAAACTGAGCTGAAAAGCTTTTGGTTCAAAAGTCTCCAAAGGAACTGGTAGTTTATTCTAAGCCTTTTTCAAGGATTTTGCAAATGAGCCGCTATTTCTGTAATTTCGTCAAAATAGTTAAATAATAAATTAAAGAAGAGGAAATTTTGAATAATTTATGCATGAAGTTTTTGGTAAAATGAATAGTTTAGCTTCAAGAGTAAATTCTATTTGATCGAGATCGGTCGCATCTGCATTGACATGAAATTACATAGTAGCCAGGATTTTTCAAATTTTCGGTCTAATGCATGTGTAATGACAGTACAGGTAGTGTCAAATGCTGATGACAATATCTCACTACATCTACTGTCAATAGTAAAAAGATTTCATATTGTGATACCGTGTACGGTCCTTGCCTGACGGCGTCGGGTAGGCAGCGTGTGTTCAGTGTTCAGTGTTCAGCGTGTCCAAACTGCATGTGTTCTGTTTGTTTTTGGTTTGAGGAAGTATGATCATGTATCGAATGGGCTGGGCGACTTGGGGTGGTTAAACATGGATAACACAAGGGTGTTTCATGCAGCAATATTATCTCATAAGTTGCTATCCAAGAGAATCCCACAATACCTCATGCGGAAGATACGCTGTAGAACGGATGTCCATAACCTTAATTTAAGATTCAGTGGTTAGTTTGCTCCACCTGCCCATCGCGCTGAGCTGTATAAACGGCCATTCTCTTTGCAGGTCGGTCACATATACACTGAGTCTCAGGGAAGATATGAAAAACTTATCGTTACCAGTTTTGGGGTAAAGGTGAAGTGTTATCTGTTTGCTCAACAGGGGGGATTTTAGGCATTGAGCGCACATCGCAGGCTGTTTTAATTTTTATTTTTTATGGGCGTGTGCGATGTTTTGTTGAGTTGGATTTGCTGCAATTACGCGTAATTAGACTCTAGAGTAATTTTTGTTTTGATAAGTTCTCGAAATAATTGTTATATTATTGATACAACTATTTAGTTCTAGTTTGCATAAGGGGTTGAGTGGAAGAGCAAGGCAATTTGGAAAGTGTGCTGATCGCCCTAAATATAAATATTATGTTGTTGCATTTAATATTGTTTTGTTAATAAAGGAATTATTTATTTAATTATTTATCAGTCAAATCCTGGCTAACTTGTTTTATTTTAATGCAGACACGACTGATATCAATCAAATAGATTCTCATGCAGCAAAACTATTAATTTTATATATTGTATGATAAAGTCATGTGCCTGGCCACATCAGATTTTTTTTTTATTATAAAGCTACACGAATATATTATTCTGAATTGCATATATGTATGCAGTCTTTGCACGACGACACCAGGCACGTAAATAGCAATGTCAAAATAATACATATATTGACTTTTTCTGATTACTTTGTTACTAAATAAACTACCTTTATATAAAAACAAATAACCATTAAATAAACTAATCATTAGATAATATAAAAATAACATTCACACGTTATTTTTGGTCCTCCAACACGTCATCTACTTTTGCGTTCCTAGTCAATGGTAAATCTTCTAAAATACAAAATCATATATCACTTTAGATTATATCCTAAAATTTACAAATTATTTCTTCTTCTTCATCAGAAAAAGATTTTCTTCCGGATAGTATTTTTGTTACAAATTTATCTCCTCCACAAACTGTTTCACCTAAAATATACACACATAAAAATTTTACGGAGTGAATTCGCACGTAGTTAATCGTACACAAAAAGGAGTGAAATTTTCTTCCAAAATCAGTTGATTGTATCTTAAAAATTATTGTTATACATAATTTCGGAGTTAATTTAACTACACAGCAGGTAGTTGAAAATAGTTGATATCCGACAAGGTGAAAATTTTCACCGGCTCCAGCACGACGGTGTGAAATAAAAATTAACACCACCCAGGGTGTTGAAATAACTGAGAAAACGAGAGAAAATACTTTTTTTTATTCATTCAAACTCCGCGTGGAGTGAACAATTTCCAAAATGGTACGATTTATTTCAAAAAGTGAAAAATTTGCCCTCTTGGCAACAACAGTACGTCATAACGTCGCCACGAAGGCGGTCGCTTCGCAGTTCGGCCACGGGACTTGTGCTGTAGGTTAGGAGTGAGGTTAGTTTTTGATTACTTGTAATATATTACATATTAGTAACCTATTTGGCATGGAGCAGTCTATTTTCATCTCCGTGTTAAATACGAAAACAATAACAGAGAAATTTTAGGTTTCGTCGCATTTAATACGACAAGTATGTAACGACAGGTAGGTACTTGTGCGTTGTATATTACCCATTGGTTGTGGTCACAAGCTTTTATATTTTTGAACATTTCAGCTACATTATAATCATAGTGACTGTCATTGAAGATTGAGACGTATTGACCGCACCCTGTGCCAGGGGATGAGGTTTAATTACCAATTAATAAAATATATGTTCGTAAGTTTTACTTACTACGAATGTATCTGATAAGTATTAATTCCCATTTGTATTACAGTTTTCTTGTCTTAAAAATTAAGTATAGAAGAAGAAAACGCACATTTTACTATTCCATGAACGTCACGGCAAGTGGAAAGCAAAATTTACACCAGTTTTTCACCACGAATTCAATACATATGTAGGAGAAGTCACCAACAACTTGCCACAAAGGTACAGTGATACATTTTAAGCAATGTAAGATATATTTTCAAACAAAATAGTTATTATGTAAAAGTAAGTGACGCTAACGCAGGTGTAAATCTACACAAATAAAACACAAGTTCTTCCCTGCGTGGTATTTATTTCTGTTGGTTACTAGTTTCGCCTAAGAAGGCATTTTCAAACCATCCAACGCTAAAAGGAGAACAAAAAACAATAGAACAAAGTCACAAGTAAAAACAGTTAATCAACTCACGGTCAATCAGTTAATCTAGACATCAAGACAAAACATTCAAAGCTCCGGGTAAACAATCTCCAAAAACGCAATTCCCGAAGTGCAGAGAACAATCAATTCGAAAAAAGACTAAAAACGAGAAAAACACATCAGTAATGAGACAGCACACAGATAACGCTACTCACAATGCCGTTCGAACACACAATAAAATTAAACAACAAAATCTGCCTCTAGTCCGCGAGAAAATCATGAAACAATACGTAAGCGTGCAACTAGGTTAGAATAGACTAGACAAAATATAATATAAAATGGCGTAGTTAAAAATACCTATAAACGGAAAAATTAGCCCCAAGCGGTAGGCAACCAGGCGTACGGGCGGGAGAATCAGCAAATTCAAACTTCAAACTTTAAACAACAATATAGGTTTCACAGTTAAACTAGACAAAAAAGAATGTGAAACAAACAAAGTGAACATGAAAATACAAAACAAAGCGCTGGTGAAAAGAAACAAAAGAAATATCAGGAAGCAGTCACATACAAGCCTTAAAGATTGGCTCCTTTCCGAGGTCGACCTGTTCATTAAGTAGTCCCGCATTTTTCATCTTTGCAGCACGCCATATCTGGAAAGCTTCAAGAAGGGTAAGCTTGCGGCCTTTCTCCTGTTTATGCAAGATTTTTATGTTGTTGTTGTTACAGCTACGGTGTCCTGTTTCCAGGAGATGTTGTCCGAAAGCGGATTTGTGCTTTACCTTCCTATGTTCGTTAATTCTTGTGATTATAGCTCTCCCTGTCTCACCGATATAGAAGGCTTGGCAGTCATCACACTGGATTTGGTACACTCCGCTGCATTTTAAGCTATCCTCAGCGTTCTTGACCTTTTTATTGAGTAGGCTGAGAATATTGTTGTTGGTTTTAAATCCGCAGTTAATTTTGTATTTCTTCAAAGGTCTGGAAATACTAGAACAGGCATCGTTGAAAAAGGTAAACTTTCTCCATGTTTCAGTTTCATCTCTATTGGGTCTCGAAAACAAGGGCAAAAGCTTTATCCTTTCCTTCTCCATGATTCTTTGTATGGATTTTTGCGGGTACCCATTCATCTTACCCAGAGCAGCGATAACCATCTCTTCCTGTTCTCGTTCAGCTGCCTTTAATGGAAGGCGAAACATCCTCTGGGCCATGGATCTGAAAGCAGCAAACTTATGCGTGTGATGGTGACATGAATC
This sequence comes from Melinopterus prodromus, assembly GCA_964023965.1. NCBI lineage: Eukaryota > Metazoa > Arthropoda > Insecta > Coleoptera > Scarabaeidae > Melinopterus > Melinopterus prodromus. The sequence goes on from OZ030396.1 coordinate 16,475,088, forward strand.
AGCAGGAATCAAAGCACTACAGGTAGTAGGCTTCCTATAGATGCTGAAATTGAATTCTCCCGGGATCCTTTTTATCGTTAGGTCAAGAAAATTCAGAGAACTGTTGATTTCTAGCTCAGTTGTAAATTTCAGCTCAGGAAGTAGGCTGTTAATATAAGAGGTGAAACTATCTAGGTCTTCCAAGGTACCACTCCATAGGCAAAGGATATCATCCATATATCTATGCCAGGAAACAATGTTGTCTCTGTGTGGATTACAAGTGTTCATGATGTGTTCTTCCTCGATGTTATTTAGAAAAATGTTAGCCAGAATACCGGATATTGGAGAACCCATTGGGAGACCTTTATCTATCTTGTAGTTATGGTTGTTAAACTTACAGTAATTGTTCTCAAGGATATGCTTTAGAATGTCGAAGGTGTCTTGGGCTTCGGTGTCATTCAAAGAGGAAGCAGATAGCTTCTTCCTAATTATCTCCAAGGTATATGGGATTGGTGTGTTGCTGTATAAGTTTTCCACATCGAAGGAAACCATCATCATGTTGTCAGGATTTAACTTCAGCAGCTCGCCCGTCAGATCTTTACTATTCTTAACCAGGTACCTGCAGGTAAAATCTTGTCCAGAGAGAATAGGAATCATTATCTTAGAGATTCTATTCGTTGGAGTTCCGTAGAAGGTTGTAATAGGTCTCAAAAGTTTATTCAATTTATGTAGCTTGATTAGTCCATAGATGTTGGGCAGCCTCAGGTTCATGTCAATTGTCGGCTGTTTTGCAGTATTGAAAGCTGTGATGCTTTCTGCTTTGGCCTTCAACAGCGCTTTGGTGGAGCTGATGAGTTTTGGGAGCGGGTCCCTGTTGAGTCTCTGATAGCCATTGTTTGAAAGGAAGTCCATCATTTTGGTGTTGTAGTCAGCATCATAAATGACGGTCATACCTGCATTTTTATCGGCTTTAATGATGGAGGCCTTATTTGTCGTAAGTTTCTTCCTAATAGATTGCAGGATCAACTCCTCATCCCGGTCAATGCTGTTAACTTTCCCGGCACCCGTTCTCCTCCTACCTTCTCTTCTAATGTGCTCAATGCAGTCCTTCCTTATCTCCTGTTCTGCAGGATGGTTTTGGATGGCAATTTCCATCTCTATGGCAGTGTAGTGTAGGGTTTCCTGGTGGATTCTCGGAGCATACTTGTGTCCTTTGGAAAGGAACAGTGTTTCCTCATCAGTGAAAACGACATTGGTCAAGTTAGTCAGATTATCTGCAAATTGCGTTTCAGGGGTCTCACTCATTCTCCCAGCAGCAGGATTAATCAGATTCCGTTGCTGGAGTTTCCTAGTCCGGAGAGAGATCAGCTTATTGCTCTTTACTCTGGCACTTTCCCTCGTTTCAACGTATGTTCTTTCTGTCGTCGCCTCTAAAATATTCTGGACAGTGATGTAGTGCAGCGTGCTGCAAATCTCCTGATACGTGTTATATTTTCTCATCATCGTTCCGTCAAAAATCGCATACTGTTTATGAAGCTCGTTTTTAAGCATAGTTCTTCGTAACTTCTGTAGTTGAAGCTGCGTGAGGCGATCTCCAGTCTTAATTTTGATGAACGTGGGCGTCAGTCCATCTCTGATACATGTGCGAATGAACTCTATACTCTGTCTGGTGCGCTCCAGTTTAGTGTTAAATTTCTGAAAGTCGCGTACACAATTTGGCGAACTATCCTCCATATTATGTAAAAGTAAGTGACGCTAACGCAGGTGTAAATCTACACAAATAAAACACAAGTTCTTCCCTGCGTGGTATTTATTTCTGTTGGTTACTAGTTTCGCCTAAGAAGGCATTTTCAAACCATCCAACGCTAAAAGGAGAACAAAAAACAATAGAACAAAGTCACAAGTAAAAACAGTTAATCAACTCACGGTCAATCAGTTAATCTAGACATCAAGACAAAACATTCAAAGCTCCGGGTAAACAATCTCCAAAAACGCAATTCCCGAAGTGCAGAGAACAATCAATTCGAAAAAAGACTAAAAACGAGAAAATTTGTGTAAAATAGTTATTGATATTGCAGCTTGAGATATATTTACCGCCTCCGTGTGCCAGGGGATGGAGTGACAGTAAAACTGATACATGTTTAGGCACGTAAGTATTATTTACTACATATACAACTGATACGCATTAATTTGGTTTTGTATTACAGGTTTCTTTACCATTAGAACTTAAAAAAGGAAGAAGTGTAGCATTGCCTGTTGCAGTTGACAGACAAGACGGTGTACTACTGATTATTATTTATAGTATATTTATATGTAAGTATTGTGGAATAGATATAATATTGATCAAAATAAAGGATTGATATCTAAATTAGATGAGTATTTAAATTAATAACTTTTCTGTGTTACAGTCACAGTCACTAAAAGACAACTAACTAAACTGTTGTTTCTTATTGACTAGTGATCAGAACACAGAAAACTGATTAATTGGCATATTTTTTATTTTTGCTGGCCCCCGCATCATTTCTCCCTTTGGTATAAATTTAACTCCGTATAGGATAATTTTAACACCCGCGCGGTGAGAACAACCAACTCCCTAAAGATTTATTTTCAACTCCTTTTCAAATAATAATAACTACAAAAGGAGTGAATGTACTCCCTAAAAATTCAACTCCGTCCGATCTAACTACATGCGCAAATGGTCGCGAGGGAGATCCATAGCGGTGTTGAATCGGTGTTAAATCCAACTCCGTATTTTTATGTGTGTAAAGTACAGTTTGCCTTTCTCTACCTCATTTGTAAAAATGATTAATTTTTGGTAAATACTTACCTGACATTCACATGAAACTTTTAAAACTATTTCATAAAAAGAATTAACCTGCAATATCCATAATCACATAAATGTAATTAAAATGAGATGGTTGGCAAAAATGAGTTCTGTTACAATACGCGAATGTTTTGAAGTTCTTTACGTTGGCATAACATATTACAGGAGGGGAGGGAGATGAATAGCGTGGTATGACTCCGTCCATAATGGGGAGTCATATAGAATAGCTGTCTCGGGGCTGAGGGGTGCAGCGACATGTTCAATATGGCTCGGATGTATATAATGGTGTATATGTTGTAGGACAAATGCTTTTGCCTAGGCAAAAGCTATTTGCCTGGGCAAATAGAAACGGAACCTATTTATATTTTTAAACCTTTTTGCCTAGGCAAATGTATTTGCCAAGACCGTTATCAGGCAAACAGCATTTAGTTTTCAATCTCGTTTATTCTAAAATTATGTGAGGTTATGTGCAATCCGTGCATGTTGGTTCTCAAATCTGTCATAATTAATATTTAGTCGTTGATTAAATCTGAGTAATATCGAAATTCAGGATCTTCATGATTCTAATGAAGTTACGCCTGATTTTTGTGACAAGCGTCAATACTCATCAGTGCGGAGATACGATGTCATATGGATTTGATTCCGCAGAACAAAATGTTTAGGTTAGGAATTAGTGGTGGGCGATGTTTATCGATGTTTTAGAAACATCGATGTTAGGGTTCGATGGTCGATGTTTTTGCCATCGATGTTTTTCTTTTTAAACATCGATGCAGCAACAATAGCAAAAATGAGATATAGGATACGGGCGTTTAGGTCGCGCCAACATGAGTTGCTGCTGTTTGTGTTTACTTAAGACTAGTGATTTTTTTTACTTAACTCTGCAAAATTAATAATAAATTAGTTATGCCAGGGATACCGTTGTGTAAGGGTGAAAATTTAGGTGCTACAATTATCTTGTTGAAAAATTCAGTGTTACGTAAATTTTTGTTGATTTACCCTTTATGTAAGTAAAAAAAGAACAAAGCACTAAACGTTAACATTTTATACAGATTAGTTTGTATGATACCGCTTTAAAGTTTGAATACATTTTATGTTGAATAATAATATGGAAAGTATGAAAAAAAGTTATCTAGGCGTGTTTTAGTTTTTTTTTGTCCTTGTCATTTTGTGTTTACAATTGGAAAATAAAACAAAGCATAATTAAAATAAGCCGAACAAGCAGAAGTTATTATGATGTATTATTATAGAAAATTATAGACAAAAACGTTGTCCGCTGAAAACATCGATGTTTTCAAACATCGATGTTTTATAACCGATTTTTTTATACCATCGATAGTTGGTATCGATGGTAACATCGATGGTCAACATCGATATTTTGCATCGATGTCCCATCACTATTAGGAATGATTAGTTGCCCTTTTACGAGGAAAACGTTATACTAGACTGGAAAACACTAAATATCTCAATTTTTATCGACTGGACGATTTTATGCATCGATGCAGATGATGATATCACCTATCTCCTATTCTGGATATAGGAATTATACGGAACAAATGTCCAACTCAGTGAACATTTGGTGTGTTGAAACGTTTTGCACGTCTTCATAATGGTTCACCGAAATGCTGTGGAGGTTACTGTGATGTTCTAAACACAGTCGCCGAACCGAACAAAAGTGCCTATTGCTATGATAAGAAACGGAGATGAAGTTAATAACGCTGTTAGCAATCACATAACCTCACTTAATTAGAAAATCCAACAGTATGCTAACTATGTGCACTGTCACCTGCGAGTACGGTTACATTCTGTTCGCTAAAACCAGTCGCTTACGTTTATTTCCGTTTGGATCAAATGAGCACAGAAAAAATAAAAATATATTGCTGCAATCTGTATGGAACGCCTTTCGTAAAAGCGTTTTTGTTATGCAAATTAGCATAACCGACAGAGAGGAAGGAAGAGAGACTCCAATTAATTGATGACGCTACGGACTTCTCTACCCGTACGGAATGTATTTTAGCGTAGCGAAAGGTAACCGATCGATTTCTATACAAAATGCTATGTGCCTACCAACTGCTTAGGCAAATACATTTGCCAAGACAAATAGCGTTAAACATATAAATGCACACTCAATATCTATGTGCCACGGCAAATAGCTTTTGCCTAGACAAAAGGCTTTTGCCAGAAATAACCATTTGCCTACGATATATACATTAATGCGTCACACATCACCCACTCACACCGTCATATATTAGATAGGTTGGCCCACTTTTTTCCAGAGAGTAAATGTCACACTGAGGAAAAGGTTCATATGGACTTTGTTCTCTTTATACCTTAAAAATTTGCAGCCGTTTGATACAATAGCAAAACTGTAGGTATTTGAAACGTGACTAACGTCTTTAGGAATGGGAAAACCTAATAGGTCTACATGAAACTGCTTACTCAGAATGACATTTACTTGTAGAGAAACAAATGTCTAAAAAGTTTCATATGTATTTTGTTTCTTCCTTAATTTGCTCAATTAATTTATTTGTAATATTTTGAATTTTTTACTTAAATTTATATACATTTATTGTTGTTATAGGTATTGATTATGTTCTTTCTTCGTGTTCGTATTGGTTGATATGTATTTTATTGTTATTTTTATTTATTTTGTCAATATTTCAAGCGGCCGTAACTTTTTAAGGGTTTGGAAAAACAATGAAAAACTATATGAAAAGCTTTACTCATAATGGCATTCACTTTCTAAAAATATTCTTTTCGAGAAAAAAAGTTGGACTCCCTCTGTATAATTAAGCTGATATAAAATATAATTAAGCGTTTAATTGTTTCATTTATGGAATTTGTTTTTTACAAGCATTAATTTGACATTCGAGGATTTTCTTGGGGCTATTCCGCCCCAATTACCGAACGTTTGAACATTCCAGATTTAGACCTTGTCTTAATTAGAAATTGGTCCTATGTTAACGGAAATTAAAACAAGTCGTTCGTACGCTAGTTGAAGTGCATCGTCACCAAACTGGTTAAAAAAGAAAAACTGAACGTGCCGACAATGCAGCCACGTTTGTTTGCAAACAATGGGCTGCAATTTAAATTAAATAAACTGCCAGTGCAATTAGACTGCTCAGACGCCTCTAGGCAGGTCTTCGGGTCGCATTGTTCCACAGCTTTGCAACGGGGTAATATCATTGTCAGAATTTAAACAATTAATTGTATTTTACGTGAACATTGTTAGTTAAGCTCGCCTTGGCCAAGTCACCGCAAATTATTTCATTGGATATATTCGGAAATGGTTTTCTGCTCTTAATTAACCAAGTGAAGTGGAATAGAATCATTCAGGACTATTTTAATTTACTATTATAATTATTATAAATATTTATTAATGATTTGTTTAGACAACTTCGATTTTGGAGAGCATCAAAGTATTATTATCAGTCTAGTAATCACTGTTTATGTGTCTTGGTATGCTTTTTTTTAATTTTTTTTAGCCAAAAATTTAAAAAATATATAACGGTTGCCAGACGTCCTTATTTGTCAATAGGGGTCTTGCACTAAGTTACAAAATTAAAAATTAATACGCTCTATTGGTGCCATACGTATACCAGACCCCTCCGCAAAAGTTTTTTTTTGAAGAAAAAAATCGGTTCCTACACAATTAATTATATTAAAATCGGGTTCGGCTCTTTAAATATGAACGCGCTGTGATTGGTGTGACGTAGCATGCCTGGACGAAGGCCACGTGGGTTTGTTTGCCTGGGGACGGCTTATGGCGAGCTTTCGACGAGTTGTGCACGCTACGTATCTTCACAATTTCAACAGCTGTTCTTGTATTATAAGCGGTGAAAATGGAGGCAGGGTACGTGATGGGGCAGTCAGATAAGTTGCCGAAAGTAGATGCCATTATGGTAGCGGATTATTTCGCAACTAATCCGCATTTACGTCGGCCGAAATAAGAGGCGTGAAATTTGACGTAGGTATGTAAATGTAACATTACACATTATTATATAACATAGATAGATATTTTATAGTTAAATAATCAATGCCGAAATAACTTACGTCAAAATGATCTTCGCAAACAAAGCAACCTGTTTTCATTGCGATATCTTTGGGATTTCGTCTACCGTTCTTATCAAAATTTTACGTGTTTTTTTTTTCTCTTTGGGAACCGTAAGGAAAACTTTATCAGTCCTTTGTATCGAGGTGTTGTTACAATGTGATACAATGCACCACTTATATCCCGTTCTTTCATCCATTGCCATTTATTAGTTGTCCACTCAGATACGAACCCCGTAGCCGAATGAGCGCCCGCCGCCAGTGTAGTAGATTTTACGAGTGTTGCAAATTACTCATCTATTTCTGCTGTTATTTTCCACATACGTTACTGAACAATCCCATAAATTGACGCGTGTTAGAACGCAATAGCATTATTTTTATACATCTGGTGTACAAACTAAATACGCCCAGCGAAAAAGTACGTCTTTTCTTAGAATGACATTTCTTCAACTTCCTAATGCTGAATGTAAATATCGAATATTTTGTGAAATATTTTGGCTGTTAAAAAGTTTTCGTTTTTTAGTTCGGATGTTTCGCTTTTTTTTTCAACATATTCTCTGAATTTTTAGGCATATTTTTAGTTGAGATTTTAGAAATTTTAAGTTATTGCCGATATCCGTCTCGGTAGGCAACGGCATTTACTGTGATCACTGAATAAGTATCAACTACTGATTTTGGGCAGAAATAATATTGTGAAATAATAATAAATCACAAAACAGAGTATATATACAACTCCACCAGCAAAGAAAAAAATACGTATAATATTTTTAAAAATAAAACCGAACGATAAAATGACAAAATTATTGAATACGGTCCTGAGTGTTGATCGTTTGAAATCATCGCGCGAATCTCGGTTTGCTTCCCGTGCGTAATCTCCATTCTCCGATGAGAACCATCCTGCGCGCAGGATCGATCAATTCACTCTTAAAAATTCACATATACATAACTTTTATGTTATTATACATCAATGGAGGAGTATCACAATAAATAGGGTGTGTTTACGTGCTAACTGAGATATCCGGTTCCATAAAGAGGCGGCTTACAGACACAATACATACAAAATTAAGAAAATAAAACCCCCCAATCTATAGAAGGGATTCTAATTCAATCCTGAATACAAATTTTGTGGTATGAAGTTTAATAGAAAAGAAATCGAAAAGTCGAGCGTTATTACAAAACCACATAAATCGGGTACCTTTTTTTACTTCTCTCGCGCTCATGTTTAAACCGACAGGCAGAAAAAATTGATAGTCCCGCATATTATGTAGAAATGATTGAGGAGTATAACACACTTTATTTCGTGTATTTTTGTTCAGTCATTGCAGAGTTACGACCATCCAAACACAGGGCGCAATCCTTTTGCAACCCAATACCCATACGCCGTGTATTCGCGGCCGCTCTCTAAACTCGCTGCACTTCTCACCAAACCTGTGACGTCACGCCTTGATAGACAGCGCTTTGGCGCGTTTTAGTCCGGTTTAAACTTTGATGTTCAATAACAATTCAGTGCAACAATATTAAGCGGAAAAATTTTACACACGGTTTTCTTACCACCTAAGGGTTTTATTTCTGAACTTAGGTAAAATCATGCAAGACCCCTATTCCCGCATTGCCCTTAAAAATTCCGATTTGAATAACTTCACTGCTAAAAAAATATGGAACCACGTTTTTCGAAACCTGTAACATTTTAAATAATTGTTCTAGGCAAATCAAATTTGATTTGTTTCACGGCATGTATTCAACTAAGGAAAAATACAAAAACCATGTTCTCTTAGTTGTTCGAAGTTACACCTAAAATGTAATTTAATAACTCAATACAAAATAGAAAAAATGTGAAGTATGCATTGAATTCACGTATGAAAAAACTGATCTTGTTGTCGTTCCTGGTAAATGCCAGGAATTACATAGAAAACATCTTGGAGAACCATGTGGTGCCTGCTGCATATGGTGTCGTTCAAAATTTCATCCTAATGCAAGAAAATGCAAAGCCACATACCGCCGGCATCACCAGAAACCTTTTACAAGACCGTGTAATTCAGGCCATGGAACGGCCGGCGTTAAGTCCTGGCGTGAATCCTATGGAACACGTGTGGGATCAGCTTGACCGATGTGGTCGCAAGCGTCCTAACGCGCCGTTAACCGTACAAGAACTGATACAAGCTCTGATTGAGGAATGGGAAAGCATACCCCAAGAATCTTTCTGTCTTCAGACCAAGTTGAAAAACATATTTAAAACATTATACGGGAAGTTATGTCATACAAATACGTTAGTTATTATACCATTCTCGTTAGATATTCTCATCTCAATTAAGTAGGAACACGAAATTCTTCTTGTTTGGAAACTCAAGCGGTAGGTACTATTTAAAGTACTTTTCTTGTTAATTTTGAAAATATATTTTGGAACGCTGTTGCCAAACCAGCAAAACATTATGTACCTTTGCTTGTACAAATTTTAACTGCAACATTGAACCTTTCTGTATTCTTTCCTTTTCTTAATAAATAAACATTTCCGCAAAAGTCAAGGTAGGTAATACATTTGAGGGTTCTTCTGGAGGCATATCTCGGAAACTGTTATTCCTGTCATGCTATTGTTTTTCTTACTATAAATTATGATGCTCAATCATGTTCTCACGATATAAAAATTTCCTAATTAAACCAATTAACATCCGATAAATAGAAAGTAGGATAATGTTAAAAAAGTAATTAGGTCATTTGTAACCGTGAATAACTAAATTCGGTTTAGAAATAATTTCTTAGGGGGCAAAGGTATTCATATACTTTTTGAGCCGGTGTATAATTAATTCTATGGTAACATTACCTTTCCTAAAGAACATGCAAGCAATAATACAATTTCCAGCTAAATTTTCGTTGTACAGGCATACGACTGGAACTACATCTAGTCCTAGAATTTATATTTAAGCAGACCTCACTCACATCTCCCAAATAGCATTTCCCTGGCTATTGCATGTTCGCAATCTGCTAGATGGAGACCATTTTTCCATATTAGGATAATACCCAGCTCTCCAGTTACCCATTGTACTGTAAAATGTCCATTTGAAATTCCTTTTATGGCACCTTTGATGTAGATTTTCAGTTCGCCAATGCGACGGCTATCCGTTCAACAATGCACAAAACTGTGAATTTTGCGTTCTCTTTAGAAAAATAGAAACAAAACATAAAATAAGACATAGTTACGATATAATTAATGTAATTAATGTAATAAAATTAATAAATGAGGCGTACATTCCTATGTGACTGTGGTTGTTTGTTGAAAGCTTATTTTAATGTATGCAAATGAATGAGTCCCATTCATTATCAATTCAAATAGTCGAGTCACACAGCATAATGTGATTTCAATTTATTCGAATTATTTGAACCGATATTACCGGTAGTGGAATAGAATTGACCGTTATTTACCAACTAAAATCGTTCCGTTGCATCAGTTTCTGTTGACATAGTGAATTGACTTTTTTGTTTTGAGTGTGCGAGTAACGCTCAGTTTTATTAGATTGGTTGTAGTTTTAGGGATATTGTGAGATATTTGGCAATTTAAAAAGGCGTGCAAGTGAAAAGTCCAGCAAAGTGCTATTTGGACCTAACTATGTGCTTTGTAGTTTACGAATTGAACTTACATATACAAGGTGGTATTTTAAGTAATAACGAAAAAGTATTAACTGGTTAGTTTCCGAGGCATCTGACTTTTTGAAGGCACCTGTTGCTGAAAACGTCGGTAGTAGTGTTGTCAGGTCGGCTGTTTTTACGGTAGATCTACTCATCCTTTGTTCGATATCCTGGATTACTGCTATACATATATCTACGTTTTTAATGTAATGATAAAAAGTTGAAAATTTTTAACTATTAAAATAACAAACAAGCAATCTTGTACTTACTGCGTAGTATTTACTTCGGCAATTGTATTTCAGGACTAAGTTTAAGAAATTTGTTGATCTAATTTCAGTATTACCACGTGTATACTAAAATAAGTTAGAATTAAGTTATTCATTAGTCTAACTCCGCTTGGGAAGCAACGCCTGTAATTCCAAGGAAAGCGAAACGTAATAATTACCCAAAGGAAGTAAGAGAGATAGTTATAGAAAAAAACGACAAAACGTTGGCAAGTAACCAGGGACCCAGCAATCAAAACTAAATTAAATTGGTTAACTCAGGAATTACGTAGAACGATTCAAGAGATTAAGCAACAGTCAATAAACAAAAGACTCGAAGAAATGACATGTGACGTAAGCACAGAGTATTCTGTATGGAACGCGACTAAAATACTTAAGAAACCAATCACCCAAATTTCGCCTACAAAAAAAGCGGATGGAACCTGGGCTAGAAAAGATAAAGCCATAGGAAATCTACTACCGTTACTCCTAAAGAGGTAACAAATGAAATAAAAAAAAATTAAAACAACAAGTCACCTGGGTTTGATCTAATAACAGGTGAGATCTTACAAACATTACCTAAAAAACCTGATGTGGCCAGGCACATGACCTTATCATACAATATATAAAATTAATAGTTTAGCTGCATGAGAATCTATTTGATTGAGATAAATCGTGTCTGCATTAAAATTAAATTAGTCAGGATTTAACAGATATTTTGATACTATTGACAGTAGGTATTGTCAAAGCATCGGCATTTGACACTACCTACTGTCATTCGAATAATAGTTATTTATGTCACAAGTGCCGAAAGTACGGAATAGTGCGATGAGCGGTGATGCGGCGCGTCACCGAAGGCGGAGCGTCGCCGTCGCATGTGAGCGAGTCGCGCTTTGTAGCTTTCGGCAGGAGTAACATCAACGTTTTTGCGTTTGAGAAATTTGTATTTAAAAAAAATAATTAAAGAATGGCTATATTTCTGAATAGGAACTGCTAGGTTGATGTTTACAAAGCTAACTTAAATTCTGACAGATTTATATTTGTTCATGATACTGTAGATGTCACATCCATACCAACATTCTAAAATAAAACTACACTCATCGCTATATTTTATTTACATTTTTCTCAGTTTATCGTTTTTAGAATTAGATATAACAACGGGTTGATATTTCTTATCAACTAACAATCAAATTGGTGATCTTATTTTATTTGAAATTTTAATTTTGTTTATTGCCGCACTATTGCCGCAAATCCTGGCTATGTAGTTTCATATCAATGCAGCTGCGACCGATCTCGGTCAAATAGAATTTGCTCTTGAAGCTAAATTATTAATTTTACCAAAAAATGTCATAGGCATAAATTATTCAAAATTTCCTCTACTTTAATTTGTTATTTATTTTTTTGTCGAAATTTTAGAAAAGGCGGCTCATTTGCAGAATTATTGAAAAAAGCTAAGAATAAACTACCAGTTCCTTTGGACCCTAATGACGAAAGAGAACACAGGCGAGAAGTGATTTTTAAAATTAATTCAATTATACGGTCTCAGCCCGGATTCGAACCGGGGTCTTCTGCTTAGTCCATATATACCTTATATTTAAACCGACTAAACTAGTTTCTTACTTTCCAATACAAGATTTGCGACAAACGCCATACCATGAACCAATTTCCACCAGTGTCCAATAGATGTCATGATAATATCAGTTAGACAGCAATCCTTACTGTTGCTATCCTTTGAAATGACGAATTTATTTATTCCTTGTCACAGGCCTCGGTAGCTTAACGGTATAGCAATGTCCCAGCAAGGCAGAAGGCCCCGGTTCGAATCCGGGCTGAGACCGTATCTTTTAATTAATTTTAAAAATTACTTCTCGCCTGGGTTCTGTTTCGTCATTATTCCATATATACCTTATATTTAAACCGACTAAACTAGTTTCGTTATTTATTGAGGCATCCTCCACTGTTCGGGTATCTATCATAATTTTGCTAAACATTTTGTTCATTACTAAAGCGTCTGAATTTAAATGAATCGTTAAAAAAGGTGATAAACAATTGACTTCAAACGGGAAGTTTTAGTGTGCTTTGGAAAATATAAAGCGCATTTCTGGAACAGATCGAAATTTACCGCGTGCTAATATTGCTGATTGCAATTATCGGTTGTCAATTACTAAGCGGCACCGCCTGCAAGCGCCATTAGTAATTCGATCTATCTGCAGATTATGTTGCGCTTCTAAGTAATTTGTGGCAGCGCAGTTTGGTGCCTTTCTTATTAATAATAATAATAATGCGTTACCTCCACTGAATATTACATAATATTATAACACTATAAATATAAATCATTATTCCGGTATTATTAAACTGTATACCGGATGATAAAAGAATTGAATTTGCTACTTGTGGACCTACTGCATTGTTATTAAAACTTATTTTAATTATGATATGAACTATATTCTTAACTGTACAATAATAATTTTTGAAAATATTGATAAAAAATTCAAATAAGAAATTAAATTCTTTTTTTGTTTCGACAAATGCCCACCTTTCTTAAATTGCCTACTATTTGTCGTCTCACCTAAAGAAGCAAAAATAATATGGAGACTTTTCTGGATCATCAATATCGTCGTTTTGGTGGGTCCATACGCGGCCTTTGTGTTGCTTTCAGTGTCACAATTTGTGATGAGTAGAGTATCATGAACCACATATCGGGGTACTATCTAAACTAGTTCCCCTATCCACTTACTAATTGGGGGTGCTTTCGTCGTATCCCTGCCTTTAATGTTGACTTTAATGTTTTTGGTTGGTAATTTTTTATATCGGAAATTCAAAGGATTCCTTGGATGGAATGTTTTCAAGACTGTATTTTTAGGTAAAGTTTGGAACAAAGAGAACAAGCGTCTGGTACCGTGATCGTTGCGCTTTGCCAAAGCAATTCTTTAAATACCAATATTTTTGTTGTTAAGTAAACTTGCATAGGTAAGTTTGAGTAGGGGATGATTAAAATCTTAAGTTTGTACTGTCATACAGGATAATTTCTTTATGTACAATATGTCAAGGTCAACCCTTGTTAGAAAAATCATGAGGAAAGCCTTTTGAAAACAACGTTATCGAAGCATTACCCAAAATGTGCCTCCCTAAAACCTTTCTGCGAGTTTTCGAGTTTTCGAGCTTTCTGCAAGTAAGGCATAGTTACCAATGGTGATAAATATTGAAATAAACGATGATAAATAAGTACAGAACAAAATGATTAAGGTTAGGACTTAAATTAATTTCTTTACAGAAAACATTATACAGTTATATATTTCGAAAAGTGGAAATTTTACAAATTTAAATACATTTTGTTACGTGTGCCAATTACTTTCAATTACAGAGAAGAATCTTGTGTGCACTTTTTTTCTTTTTTAATTAATTGCCCCTTAGAATAAATATTGTCCGTTTGCACCTATATCGAATCCCTCCTTTTAGCCATAGAAAAGGTCACATGTTATAAAAGGTTTTTCCTTATGTAGTGTTCTGATATTTATGTTTATTGGAAATAAAGAACGCCTTTCGGCTCGGTTCAACCTTCGATAGTTTTTGTAGCATAACGGGAAAATGCTGACAAAAGTAAGACACAGCGGCCAGTCATAGATAGAGCGTTGAACGGAGCGAAGCGATTATATTAAATAACAACCTGTGTTTTATTTAATCCAGAAGTGTTAAGTATTAAGTGAACTATACATTGGCGACGAGGATAAAACAAGATTAAAAGCAGAGTAAGTACTTTTACAAAACGACCACTATTTAACTAGTAAATCGTGAATGGAAAAGTAGTGAATTATCAACATAATATTACGCATTAGGGGACTACAGGCGATACAACCGTTATGCTTGCGCGGGCACTGAAAAGTGTGCTGTGTTACAAGTAAACAGATGATAACTAGCAAATTAGGGACTTGTTTTCCGAAAATTAAATGAATGAAGGCTAGTTTAGCTGTTAGGGGTATCGGCCGTGTATGTTCGGACTTGCGGTATACAATTTTATGAACCTAATGAGATGAAAATTTCAGGGTCAAAGAAAAGTGAATTTTGGAAACGATAACTTGGCGAAATGACGAGTTTAACCATTCCTGAATGTTTTGATTGCGACGGCGATGCGGCCTCGGTTGGACAGAGATGGGAACGATGGAAGCGGGCGTTCCAGATATATATTGATGCAGCCGACATCACAACAGCTTCAAAAAGGCGATCAACTCTCCTCCACACGGGCGGCGTAGGGTTACAAGAAATCTACTACAATTTGCCGGGTGCACATGTAGAAGAATCGGATGACTGCGATATCTATCAGGTAGCTTTAAATAAATTAGATGAATATTTCGCCCCACAACAAAGCAAAGTTTACGAGCGACACATATTTCGACTTACAAAACAGGAACAGGGTGAAAAGTTTGAGAAATTCTTGGTTAGATTGCGACATCAAGCGGCAAAGTGCAGCTTTTCAAACATTGATGACAATTTAATTGACCAAATTGTGGAAAAATGCCATTCCGTCGAATTAAAGAGAAAAATTCTAGCGGCAGGAGACACGATTAGTCTACTAACCATCATTTCGGAAGCTAACGCTCTTGAAACAATGGACAGACAACTGGGTGAATTCGGGGCAACCTCAAGCAACTGTTACAAGTCAGCGGACATAAATAAAGTGGAAAGCCGGAGCTCAGAAACTAAAAAAAGGAGGGAGTGTACACGCTGTGGCGATAAACGTCATTCTGAAAATGACGACAAATGTCCAGCCAGAAACAAAATTTGCTCAAAATGTGGATTTAGAGGACATTTTAAAATATGTTGCAGAACGTCAAGTAGAAAAAGAAGAACGATGAAGGGAGAGGATGAAAATAGAGGAAAAAGATCAAAACCAGAATATACAAAATCCGAAACAAAAGAGGAAGCTTATTACGTTTTCCATATCGATGAGGATGACGCGGTGTTGCAATGTAACGTAGGTGGAATTTCAGTAGAGTTGTTAGTAGACTCAGGGAGCAAATGCAACCTTCTAACTGAGAGAACATGAAAATTTCTGAAGAAATCTAAAATTCAAGTATGGAACCAAATTAAAAATTCAAAGAAAATTTTTGTGGCATATGGCAGCAATCAACCATTGAAAGTCTTAGGTTCTTTTGATACTAGAGTAAGCATTGGAAATTTAAACAAAACCACAACATTTTATGTCATACAAAATGGAACGAAGGACTTGTTAGGAAAAACAACTGCCATGGCATTAGAAGTTTTAAAAATAGGTGTGCAGACAATTGCGGTACAACCATTTCCAAAATTCAAAGACGTTATAGTTGACATTCCTATTGATGAAACCATAAAACCTGTGATTCAACCATGTAGACGAGTGCCAATACCGTTGGAAGAAAAAGTTGAAGCCAAACTTAAGGAGCATGAAGACGCAGATATCATTGAAGCTGTAAACGAACCAGCGAAATGGATTTCTCCAATAGTACCAGTTTTAAAAGGCAATGGGGAGATACGTATTTGCATCGATATGAGGCGAGCCAATGAAGCTATCATAAGAGAAAACCATCCACTACCGACAATGGATACATTGCTCCCACGATTCAGAAATTCAAGGTTTTTCTCAAAATTGGACATAAAAAATACTTTCCACCAAATCGAAATTTCTACAGCTTCTAGATCTATAACGACATTCATAAGTTCCAAGGGTTTATTTCGGTACAAGCGGCTCATGTTTGGGATAACGTGTGCACCGGAGATGTTCCAGAAAATTATGGAAAGATTATTATCCAAATGTGAGGGTTCCATAAACTTTATAGACGATATTCTAGTGTTCGGGAGAGATGAATTCGAACACGATACAAGGTTAAAACAGACCATGCAAGTACTGAAAATTAATAATGTATTGCTCAACCATGAAAAATGCATTTTTCGAACCACGACAATTCGATTCCTAGGTCACATTTTAACAGGTCAAGGAGTAAAACCTTTAGACAGTTACATGGAAGGGATAAAATCTTTTCGAACCCCGAACACCATAGACGAAGTCCAAAGTTTTTTAGGATTGGTCAACTTTATCGGAAAATGGATACCCAACCTAGCAACGCTCACTGAGCCATTTAGGAAAATGCTGCGACTAAAACTAGGCAAAAATGCTAATATTAGGAATTTATGGACAGCGGAACAAGATAAAGCTTACCAGAACCTAAAAAGCGCATTATTGCAGATAAAAACTCTGGGCTATTACGATCCAAGTGATAGAACACGAGTCATTGCTGATGCAAGTCCAGTAGGTTTAGGTGCCGTACTGATACAATTCAACAACAACCGACCTCGCATAATAGCGTATGGTAATAAAAGCTTATCGGATTGTGAAAAACGGTACTGCCAAACTGAGAAAGAGGCATTGGCACTGGTTTGGGCAGTAGAGCATTTTCGGGTTTACTTGTACGGCAAAAGCGAATTCGAATTGGTGACTGATCACAAGCCATTAGAAACCATATTTCCCCAAAGTCTAAACCGTGCGCACGGATCGAAAGATGGGTTCTACGTCTCCAGGCATATAAGTACAGAGTAATATACAAATCTGGAAAGTCGAATATTGCTGATCCTTTATCTCGGTTGTGCAAAATTGAACACAGTCCGGCAGAGACATTTGACAACGAAGAGCATATCAATCAAATTGTAGAAAATGCACGACCAGTAGCAGTACCATTGTCCCAAATAAAGCACTATTCCGAAAACGATGAGGAAATAAAAAAGTTAGAGTGGGTATTTTTCATGATCAGTGGAGCGACGATACAAAATGTTACAAATTCTTTCAAACTGAACTTTGTTTCCATGACGATATGTTACTTAGAGGTAACAAGATTGTAATTCCAAGTAAATTACGACAAAGAGTACTAGATGCGGCACATGAAGGCCACCCAGGAATTGTAGCCATGAAAAGTCGACTACGCACAAAAGTGTGGTGGCCAAAGATTGATGCAGATGCTGAAGAAATGGTTCGTAGATGTAAAGGTTGCACACTCACATCTGTCCCAAATCCACCAAATCCAATGAAGCGACGACAACTACCACTACATCCATGGGTAGATGTAGCCGTTGACTTTATGGGACCCCTTCCTAGTGGTGACTATCTGTTCGTTATCATTGATTACTTTAGCCGATATAAAGAAATCAGAATCATGCGTAACATAACTGCTGGAAATACCATAAAGGTTCTTCAGGAAATATTCTCAAGACTAGGGTTTCCAAATTCAATTACTGCAGATAATGGTAGACAATTTACAAGCACGGAAATTCAGCAATTTTGTAAAGAAAATGGAATTCAGTTATATCACACAATACCATATTGGCCGCAACAAAATGGTGAGGTAGAAAGGCAGAATAGAGACATTTTAAAACGATTAAAGATCAGCCAAGCAATGAAAGAAGACTGGAAACAATCACTACTGGATTACCTGATGATGTATAATAGTACGCCCCATTCGACCACAGGAAAGTCGCCCGCAGAGTTGTTTTTTCGCAGGCAATTCAAAGATAAACTTCCAACCATTCTCGATATCGAACATAAGGTTGCGGACGAGGAAGTTCGAGATAAAGATACATTACAAAAAGCAAAAGGAAAAGAGTACAGTGATCTAAAAAGAAAAGCGAAGGAAAACAATCTGGAATGTGGCGATAAAGTTTATGTCAAAAATCTAACCAAAGAAAACAAGATAACACCAAACTTCAATCCCGCTGAACATACCATAGTAACAAAGAACGGTGGAGATATTACCGTCCGAAATAGCGATACAGGCCAAGAATACCGCAGGAATGTAGTTTATTTGAAAAAAGTAGGAGATGAGTGGAAGGTAGTGGATAAAGAAAGCATAAATGGTGTATGAATATAGGTGTATTAAAATATTATGAAAAATATGTTATATAGAGGGAGTTAAAGTATTATTATTGTTTGATTATTTGTTTACGTTACCATTATCAATAAAATGTATATTGGTATGTACCTTGTATTGTTGTTAAAATTATTATTAGTATATTACATTATATTACCGATAGGCACACTTTTGAATACTTTCTACCATACGTCACACGTCAATGACCCTTCCGAATCAATATTATGTTGATAACACTTTTTCGTTACTTAAGGAACGCACTCCTGAAATGACGGTGATATAATTAGCATGAGAAAGATGTCCTTCCTGTCTTCAAAATGTTTCGTGGTATATAAAAGACAATTACATATGTCTCAATATTGACAACTAATTGTTGATTATTTTCAAATTCTTTTATGCCATGAGCTTTGGAAACCATTGTGAAGCAAGCCGGCCTTCTTTCGATTCCCACACACTATTTTAACTAGTAGATCATCATCTGTTTTCACATAATTCCTTCTTCTCATACCGGCTAAATTTTACACCGTGTTCGTCCCATGTTAAACTTGGCTTCACTAACAAGTACTTCGTTGTGGAAATGTAGCTATTTCCATTACCTTTTGTTATCTCTAATTCGTATTGCTTGTTTATGGATGCTAAAAATATTCAATAAATGTGGACTAATAAAATAAATAAACCGTTCTAATAACGTGTAATTAACTTACGCTATGATATTTATAGTCATTGGTCATATTTATAACCACAGATATGTTCGGTTATGATGGGCTAATATAGGCCTTTGACGTTTCCAATTGCAGATATCCTAGCCGTTGGAAACGATAGTGCCATCTGTCGCCACACGAACCGGCTAAACATAGCTATTCTCAATTAGAACTGAAGTTCTTTAGAAAAGCGTCCAAATTCTTATAGAAATGCATTTTGTCGGCAATTTATCGCTCAAATGAAAAAGTAAAGAAAACGTACCTTTTTGTAGTATATCTGCTTAAGCCCGCTCCTACATTTTGCGATGTATGTCGCCAATGTTCACTCCGACGACCAACGTTGGCGGCATACACCGCATCATGTAGGAGCGGCCTAAGGCGACATCACATGGCTCATTTTGTAAACTATAGTATGCAGATTTTCAGGTTTTGAGGTCACAAGTCAAAAACAATTGAATGTCGGATTGAAGTGTGTTATAACTTATAACTTATTGTGTCTTTAGATAATTAGAAACACAATAAGTAACAAACCGGTTTGGAACTTCTTTCATGTTTGCATAATTGGTGTTGGTGTTTGCATAATAATATTTATTGATAATCTAATAATTTACTGTTTCGGGTACACTTTATATTTGTAAAGTGAATATGCAAAACAGGTAATTGTGTTGACATGTTTAAAATGTCAAGAGCGAGTGTCTTTTCCGCCTCGCTAGCGGCAATGTTTAAGAACGACACTCATAACTCACAGCATATTTTCGGGAAATATTATGCTTAAATATTTAAAATATGACACCGAGTTTGGGCCCAACGGGTATATAACGGAACCATTTCATTGGGAAACTTAGGGATAATAAGATACCGTCTCGTGGGAAATCATGTCTCTGGAAACCGCATCTCGCGATGACACTTTTTCGATCCGGGAGACCTAATGAATTTACGTGAGGAATGACGTTCCATGCGTCAAAGCACACGTCTAACCCCAAGCCCACAGCCCAAGCCGCCCTTCGTCGTCCGACATTCGCATATAATTTGTCATTTCATGTGAATAGGGTTTTTCAGGCTATTCATATATGTGTATTAGCATCTTTTTGGCGCTCTCCCTCGGGATTTGTTTGCTGCATGATAAATTTTAGTGAGTAACATGAGTGATGAAATTATTGTTATTGAGAATCCTTGAGTAACCTTCTTGGCTAAATTACGAAGGTATGACGTAAAATGAAATCTAATGATGATTAGACCTTATTGTAACGGCGTTTAGCTGGTGAAATTATCTTATGAGTTATCAACGTCTAAGGAAAGGGTTTGGTTGCATTTATCGTTCTTCTTAGCATTTTGGCAACCCAATTCCTTTGTTATAAAATTTGTAGAAAATTTCCTCAAATCACGCCAATGGTTACATAAGTAGAAAGTTATTATATTAATTTCAATTTTGTCAGCCATTACCACGTGACCGATTACAATACCTGTGTTATCCATTTCTAATAACTATTTTGCGGTCGGTAAAATAGGAATGACGTAAAATCTGAAGTAGACCCGGTGTTAAGTTATTTAAACAATGGTTACAATATTTGAACCAGAATCGAGACAGACCAACTCAATCCAACAGTGGTAAATAAATATGGAATCTTAAATATTGAGTTGTGCTAGTTTTGTTCTGAAGTAGTAAAATGTATACATATCACTTTACCGTGTTTAACACTATATGTATATGTCTGGGCAAAAGCTATTAGCCTGGGCAAATAGATATCGAACATTTATTTACATTTTTAAAGCTATTTGCCTAGGCAAATGTATTTCCTAAGACCGTTGTCAGGCAAATAACATTTAGTTTTAAATAGCGTTTTTTAAAATTATGTGAGGTTATGTGCAATACGTGTATGTTATGTGCAATCCGTTTATGTGTCAAAACTCATGACTGCGGAGATATGATTTCATATGGATTTTATTCCACTAAATCAAAACGTTTAGGTTAGGAATGATTAGTTTCCCTTTTACCAGAAAACAGTTATACTAGACTGGAAAACACTAAATATCTGAATTCTTACCTACTGGGCGATTTACGCATCGATGCAGATAATGATATCAACTAAATCCTATTCTGCATAAGGAAATCATGCGGAACAAATGTAGGTACAACACAGTGAATATTTGGTGTGTTCAAACTTTTGCTTGTCTTCATAATGGTTCACTGATATACTGTGGAGGTTAGTGCGACCTTCCTAACACAGTAGCCGAACCAAGTGCCTATTGTTGTCATAAGTAACGGAGATGAAGTTAGTATCACTGTCAACAATCACATAACCTCACATAATTTGAAAATCCAATAGTATGTTGACTATGCGCACTACCGTCTCCAGTTCGCCTCATTTTTTCTCTGAATGAGTCAAATCTGAAAATAAAGATAAAAAAATTAATTGATGACGCTACGGACTTCTCTACCCGTACGAAATGTATTTTAGCGTAGCGAAACGTAA
The DNA here is from genome assembly GCA_964023965.1 of Melinopterus prodromus. Classification (NCBI taxonomy): domain Eukaryota; kingdom Metazoa; phylum Arthropoda; class Insecta; order Coleoptera; family Scarabaeidae; genus Melinopterus; species Melinopterus prodromus. The sequence continues at coordinate 16,496,889 of OZ030396.1, forward strand.
CCGATCGATTCCTATAAAAATGCTATTTGCCTAACAACGGCTTGGGCAAATACATTTGTGTAGGCAAATAGGCTTTAAACATGTAAATGCAGACTCAATATCTATTTGCCTATGCAAAAGCATTTTGCCTACGACATATACACATCACGCAATCTTACTATTTCCAATTGGTCCAATCCGGACCAGAAATAAGTATGAATAATTGACATTAAGGTACAATATAATATTCACAAAGCGCAATCAATTAGGTCGAATGCTCTAGCGTGGCAATAGTACTCCAAACTAATTATAAATTCACAAAGCCATTCCTATGCCAACAGGCATAACGTCAATTTGTAAACAGGTGATCTGCAGCAAACACAAATATCACGCACTCCAGGGTCATATGTGAATAAGTTTTTATTATTTTCACACTATGCCCTAAGTTTAAATATATTCAGGAAGAAACAGGTTCATAAAAGAAACGTAATAAATGAAAAAAAATATCGAATTTATCTTATCTCCTATCGCGTTGTCGTCCTCTGTAGTAAACCTCAGTTACATTCGATGGCCCATTTTTTATTTAAAGTCCACCGTAAAAGACAACCCAATAAAATTGGAATGGGCGCCCATTCGACAGTTATGACACTTTGACATCGCATCAAACGAAATTATAGTCTAAAAATAGGACTGGCGCTCGGGTATATTGATGCCTAAACTTTTAGTTGCGTGCGTGAAATAATTATTATTTCATTTAAACCTTATAAAAAACTTAGTACTTAAAAAATGTGTTTAAGACACTAAAATTAATAACTGATGGTACAAGTTAATCACCGACTGTTTAGGCTATTTTAATTTCTTGCTTTTGTATAGTCTATTGAAGCCTATGGTGTTCGATCATCAATTGTATGTGTAGATATTATTGTGCTGCGCGTGTGTCTATTGATTCCTTTTTGTTCTAGCTGGGTCTGTTCATCTACTACTGATGGCTATCCAATGCAGTAAATAATGAGTGGTAGATCATTCGTCTTCGGGCATCTCACAGGCTTTCATGATCACAAGTTCGAGGTATTTAAATTTACTCTTTTCAAATTCAACCGATTTATATTGAATTGAATTTTGGTAGACGTAAAGAAAATATTGCGAATTGTTTTTATGTGTAAAAAAACAGACGGTATTTTCAAAAATCGCTATGCAACGACAAATGTAATTATAAACTACGAAATTTAACTAAGAATATTGTTGAATGAGTCCATAATTTTCAAAGGCGAATATAATGTTGAATGGAAATAAAACCTCTTTGATCCTTTGCTAATATTTATTTTAATAGGGCTAATTTTAATAATATAATTTATTTATTTTAATCCTATTAAAATAAATATTAGCAAAGGATCAAAGAGGTTTTATTTCCATTCAACATTAACTAAGAATGTGATTTAGACCAACAAATATTCCGAGAATAAGTTTGAAATATGCATTTTACATAAATGGAATAACACCCGTATAGCGTAAACTCGGTATATACTTGGATTATCTTATACCGATGAAATTATATGGCATAGCATATATAGTGGACTTATCCTTTGTTCTTATTGGTCAAATTAAAAGTCGAAAATTGACACAAGTCAGGTTGTTACTTTGTCTAGTGCTGTGTATTATTTTGTAGCAATAATTTGAAGCAAAGATCCTTCATCTTAATTAATCAGTTGTGAAACAGATTTTTAAAAGCAGTTTTTAAATATTTCTTTTCTTACTATATCTTAAATAAATAGGTCTCCTTTATTATCATTGTTCTGAGGTATACAATACAATGCAGAAGTATCTGAAAAACATTCCACAGCAAGAAGCATTCTACAGCCTGTTAGTGGGGATTTGTAAAGAAATGGAAATTGATAATATAAAGAAAATGCAATTAATAGAACAGTAGTTCTATAATAGATTAGATAGACGAAATAGAGCTGTCTGGAAAATTCTTAGAGGCTACTAGAAATATACAAAAGAAGAAGAAATACATGAAATATATAAATCATTAAAGAATTACCACTTATTAAACTACATTAAAAAATCTTCAGCCGTGCTGAAGTTAAAATACCTCCCACCGTAAAATATAAGAAACAAACAAGTCAACCGATTTTGTGCATTCACGAATGTGACCTTACTTTTTAAGAGATAAGCTTGTATACCAAATTTCAGATCAATAATCTCAAAATTACGGTAGTTATCGTGAGCACTAGGGTGGTCCAAATTTATACCTAGCAAAATCTTTTTTTTTTTGCTGGAGGGCAACGATTCCCCCAAATCTGTTCCTTTTCCAGAAATAAAAATTCCCCCCAAATTTGAGAAAAATCGGTTAACGTTAACACGTGCCACCGAGCACCTCAAATTTCCCATTTAAAATACATTGCAAAAATGCATCTTTTTTCCCTTCTTTTTTTACGTTTCGTATTTAGAAAAAAAGTTGCGGGAGATAATCAGAAATTGTTTGGAACTCCCTAAGAAACAAATCCACAACCACTATTTTCTTTTTCACCATCCCCGACCCTCCCCTGCAGCACCATAAATGAGGCAAAATTTTCTCAAAATTTACAATTTTACAATGTTACGTGTTTTTTATTTTTGTTTGCATAAATTATTATTAATGGATTACTGACATGTCCCTTTGTCATTTATGAGCTAATTTCAAATTGTTTAAACAATTACAAATTGTTTAAAAAAATATTCACTCATTTTTATATTTCTTGCAGAAATTATTGGAATATTGGCATTTTTATCAATTATTAACTAATTTGCAACTGCAAAACAAAAAATATACAATGTTACGGACAAATTTTTACTATTTTTTGCTGAAATTATTATTTAATTAATGGATTTTTTTGGTCATTTATTAACTAATTTGCAATTGTTTAAAGAAATACCATTTGGTTAAACAAAAATATACAATGTCACGGACACATTTTTGTATTTGTTGCAGAAATTATTATTATATGAAACACTGGATTTCAGTTTTTTTTTATATAATAATGTATGTATCTGCTTCCTACTAACAATAATGAATAAGTAAATAATAACACTATTAATAATAAATAACTAAGTAATAACTCTATTAATAATAAACAGCTAAAAAAATACGTAGGAAGGCTTGCTTTTGCCCAAAAAACTTTCACTTCGTCGACCGTAAGATGGGCACCTGCTCTTAAACTTAGTTTTACACATCTCATATTGTAAAACAACACTCTCATTACTTGCATATTGCTTGGAAGCTTATTCCCGATAATTTGGTGATTATAATCATTAATCAAATATATGGTTTTTCGCAATTCTTTAGAACCTAACATTCTCAATGATGCAATGTGTACACACAAGTCGAAACAGCTAACAACGAAATCAAAATACCGTAAGCAGTACAAGCTAAGCAATATAAGATAGGGCTGTTCTAGTTATCAAAAAATTCAAGTCTCGAATTTCAAGTCGAGTACAGCTAGTTTCTTTCGGAACCGAACCAAACACGATTATTTGAGTTGTCTCGCATTTATTTCAGTCTCGATATCAACGTCGAGAGCTTTTTTTATATGGAATGTTTGTAAAATGAATAGAAAATATGTACGTAACTTTGTATATCATTGTTTAAACAAATAGTATGTTTAAACAAATGCAAATTAGTTAATAAATAATAAAAATATACAAATAATCTAATAGTAATTTCTGCAAGAAAATAGAAAAATATGTCAGTAACATTGTATATTTTTGTTAAACCAAATGGTATTTGTTTAAACAATGCAAATTAGTTAATAAATGACAAAAAATGACAACAATCTTATAATTTCTGCAAAAAAAATATAAAAATGTGTTCGTGACATTGTATATTTTTGTTTAAACAATTTGTAATTGTTTAAACAAATTGAAGTTAGTTCATAAATGACAAAAGGACATGTCAATAATCCATTAATAATACTATAAAAAAAACACGTAATATTGTAAAATTGTAAATTTGGAGAAAATGTTGCCTCATATTTATGGTATCGCTGGGGAGGGTGGGGGTGGTGAAAAAAAATACTGGTTGTGGATTTATTCCTTGGGAATTCTGAACAATTTGTGATAATCTCCCGCAACTTTTTTTGTAAATCCGAAATAAGAAAGGAAAAGGAAAAAAATGTGCATTTTTGCAATGTATTTTAAAAGGGAAATTTGAGGTGCTTGGTGGCACGTGCTACCGTTAACCGATTTTCCTCAAATTTGGGGAGAATTTTTTTTCCGGAAAACGAACAGATTGGGGCGGATCGTTGCCCTCCAGCAAAAAGTCCGTTTTTTGGACCACCCTAGTGTACACAGACGGACAGACAGACGGACAGACATAAATCGATTCAGTTTTCAATTCTGATCAAATCCATATAAATAAGTCTATATCTGCCACGAATCCTTAAGGATGTTACAAATGTTGGTTCAAACTCAATATATCCTCACCACATTAAATGTGGGGGTATAAACTTGATTGAGCTCATTCGTTATTGCATTATGTCTGCCATGTAATGCGAAATTTTACCATGATCTTGTGGTTCGAAAATTGGCAAAGTCACTATTCGTGATTTCTTCTAAATAAGACTGACATTTGACAAATAGTAACAGGACACACTGTGTACACTGGGGTCAAGGACTGGGGTACACGCACCCAATGTACCTGCATGTTGGTTATATAACTATATTTTCGCACCAACCAATTTCTACCTGACAAAATGTTCCTAGACTTTCTCCGTTATTCCGAGTATATGTATGCCACTGACAAATGTCACTGTAAAACGCACACGCTATTATACTACGGTATACGTTACGTATAACCTATTTCTAGAATAGTAATTCTTGACTTTATACCAGCATTGTAAAAACGGCCCTACCGTAAACATTTATTCTGAGAAAACGGGGCGCGTCAAGGAGCGAATCAGCTTCCTGAATTACCACGGTAACAAATAGTGAGATAAAAATTCAACTAGAACACCCGCTGCAGGGCAAAGTGCATTTAATAAATCTCTATTATGGCACGTAGAGAGGCTGTGCCTTTTCCTGTGCTGGGAGTTAAGTTACAATATTTTTCATCTCTAAGGCGTATGTAGTTGTATGACGGGAGAAATATTTTACTACCTACTTCTTTGTAATCGGAGTAGCGTACATCTAAGGAAAGCATATGTTTTCGTCCAGTGTATCGCTAAACTGGATTTTCAACTAATTAATAAAATTAAAGAATGTATGTGTATCTGTTTAAATGCATAAACGACCCCACTTAATCAACCCTTAGCCAAGCGGCTATTGGCCTTGTGCAAACCATATGGAAGGGATACTCGAAGGGATAGACTCATAGATCGATTTGTTAACAATATAGTGTATTGTTACTGCGATCTGTCAAATATATAAGTCATTTTACAAGTACATTGAAATAGTCCACAAAAACCGTTGCGTGGTGAACAGCAACAATACAGGATGGAATAGCACATTCTGTGGATTCTATAGACTCCCGATATAGAGCTGGAAGTTATTACAGCGGAACAAATGGATCTGCTTCATACGCTACAAATAAATGTAACTGCTAGTAGAGAACTGCGCAGTGCAAGCTACACGCTCATAAAACTGCCAACGGCTGCTAGAGGCTGTTAAGTCGTGTGCTCGATCAAAACTCGGACAGTAAAGTGGTAAAAATGGGGTTCATTATACCTTCAATCAAAATCCGTATGTCACAAGTAGCTAAATTCGAGGCTTGACAGACAATTGCGAATATAAACTTCCATTGAAAATATGGATAATTCTTACATGGATAGAAAACTGACCATTCCTATAGTTTTTACGCCAGATTGATTTGAAAGTTCACATTTAGAAGTTTCATGGCCAAACTTAGTGCTGAAAACCTTTTGTTTCAAAATGGTCAAAAGGATCTGGTTGTTTCCTCTAAGCATTTTTCAACGATTTTGCAAATGAGCCGCTATTCTGTAATCTCGCCAAAATCTCATTATTTTGTGGTAAAATTAATAGTTTGGCTGCAGGAGCAAATTCTATTTGATCGAGATCGCTCGAGTCTGCATTTATATAAAGCAAGTTAGCCAGGATTTGACAGATATTTTTATTGTAATGGCGGTAGGTAGAGATCAAACGTTGATGTTTTGACAATGCCTACTGTCAATAGTATAAACATATCGGTCAAATCTTGGCTAACACTTTTATTTGAATACAGACACGACCGATCTCGATCAAATTTCATGCAGCTAAACTATTATTTATATATATAGTATGATAAAGTCATGTGCCTGACCACATCAGATTTTTTTGTTACATCCATTTCTTTACGTACTAGAAGTTATCGTAATTTTCTGCGATATGAGGTATTTGATTAAAACTTGACATTTTGTCGTTAAATATATAGAATATTGTACATATTATTCATTTTTTGTGTGGAAATTGAAAATTCTGTTTAGGCCCTTAGGCAATAAATGTTATTCTTAGTAACTCCTCAAATATACTTGTCTTAAAAATAAACGGAGTTAACAAATAATGATACAAATAAATCCATGTCAATGTTTTTATTGATTTTTAAGATTGTATATGTAATTCTGTATAAGAAGCATCGACATGCTTGTTTTTCTGTTGATATGTAGGTAAATAAAATTTGCGCAATAATTAAACTATCACTAGATTTGTTCCAGAAAGCTAATATTTAAAATTTTAATGTTTTCTCCTGTAAAATTTACCTACACTTCGGAGTTGTTACCTATTATAGTAAACCAGCGATGTGATAACTAGAAACCAATAATTATCAGAGAAATGCTCATAGGAACATCGTAAGCAATGGAAAAATTAATTTATAGAACGTTGCAAGATCCTGGAGAAATAATGGTTGCAACAATTTTTGTATTTGAGACAACCAATAAAAGAGCTAATAAAGACAACCAATAAAAGAGGTAATAAGAATAAAGATAATATTATGGTGCAAATTTGATTGTTTATCTATAATATGAAAAATATTACGTAATCATTCATATGACTGCCATTTTATGCTTTTATAGTACCTATATTAGGTTATGGTAGAGTACATTCTAATGGTATAGCAAAAAAATTTAAAACCGCTTTTATTTAAAGCCGGGGGTTGAATACACCCTATTAATTACCAATTAGGTACAAAATTGCAACAAATGAAAATTTCGTAAAAAGTTCTACGTTCTGGATCAAAGTCAATACCCTAAAAAATTCAAATCAATTTGGCTGCATTAGGCTGACAACCGTTTTTACCATTTTTGAAAATTTAAAATGACACCTGTTTGCCGCTGCGCCGCATATTTTTTCAGTACGTGATTATTTAATTAAATACTTGTGTAAAACAGGCAAAAATTTTAGAAAAAACTCGTTTTAGTCCTTAAACTTACCAGCCTCTTGATGTTGTAGTTAGATGGTTTTCCAAGTGAGCACCATATAACAAAAACAAAGAACGAATATAAATATTATACATACATATATAAACACTTAATGGCACATGTTTATACAACTTTATAGGGTGGCTATCCACTGTCTTCCCAATTTTGAATTATCCTGTATAATTGTAATACCACTAAATTAATCGCAATGTCATAGAATAATAAGAAAATAACGGAAAAGAAAAATAAGAGGAATATTGTACAAGTGTGGTACTGGGTGTGTTGTGTACTGACAAACGTTCGGTATAAACTGATGTCCGCTTACTAGCGTCAAATTATTTTACGTATACGTATTTTATAGGCAATAAACACGTTCTGACGACAAGCCGGAAAACGTGAAAATGTTGAAAGAGCGCGTAAGGCTGAGTGCGGACATATTTCATCTCAAGTACCTGTAAATGTTTTGGACATTAAAACAAACGGCTAAAAAGTAATACAATTCTATAAATGCTTTCCCTTAAGCGTCGATCCGAATAAAATCGTCAAGAAAAAAATAGGACTATTAGAGATTTTTTACATTCTCATTGTTCTGGGTTACATTATTGTGCATTTACCTGATTTTGAAATAACATGCCCTTGAATATGGGGACACCATTAATCAGTGCTTACTAATAAATAGGATAATTCCTATCTGATATTGGAATAGTACATATAATTAATTAAACTAATTATGTTTTACTATAATAGCATTAACTATATTCAACTTAAAATAATTATGATTTCGATGCACAATGGATTCAAAATCTCAATCAAATTATATCTTCAAAAGCCTCTTAATAGCGAAATACTTACTGTTGAATAAACTTTCTCCTTTGGTCATGTAAACCTTCTACGTATAACATACATCTTGGTAATAAAAGAAGAGGTTTCACAAAAGCCTCTTCAAGTTCGCATTACAAGTTACAACTTCTCATGGTAAAATATGTTTGTTTAGTGTATTTTTGACTTTTTGGCATAATTATGTGTTTATCAAGAACACTTCAAGAAAAACTTGAGGCGAATACGTAATGTAAGAAAATTGTGTTAGTTATTTAATAATTGTATGGATTCAGTTTGAACATTTCCTGTCGCCGTTTGGGGCAAGAATCATTAGACCACAATTGAATAAACACGATTCTTCTACTTTCTGTTGTTAGCTTGTTATTTAATCGGCGTTCCAGTGTTTTCCTTTTCCGATCGAATTCAGTTTAAACTGTTATTTACGTACCTATTGCATGCCGATATTGTACCATACTGTGAACTCCCAGGCTATCTAGTTCGTTTGCAAACACATGTGTTTTTCGTATCAGTGTGCTGAGATCGTCGTTAAAAAATTACTTATTTTTGACACCCCCCGGTTCATCAGTTAATTTAGTTGAAATTAGTCAAGCTTTATTCTCCTCGGTTCATGCATAGAACTTATTGCCAGTACCGTCACGAACAGAATTTCAAACAAAATACTAGACGACTGTAAGTCTAAAACAAGAGTTTGCTAAGACATCGGAGAAGGTAATTAATATACAGGGCCTCACGGAACTGGTACATTAGAAGTTTCTCATGTTCTACTATATCTGGAAACTTGACATTGATCTACTGACTTCCGGAATCCGTTAGAACACTCTGGTATGGTAAAGATACTCGGATATTATCGAATAATCGTCTTCAACCAACATCAGCAAGGATGAATAATGTGCCATTAATACAGGGTGTCTCACTAAATTGGTACATTAGAAGTTTCTCATGTTCTACTATTTTGAGTTTTTTTTTATGATGGAACCGTATTCATCCTTGATGGCGTTGGTTAAAAACTAATATTCAACAATATCCGAGTCTCTTTACCATACCTGAGAGTTCTAACGGATTGCGGAAGTCAGTAGATCAATGTCTTGGTCCCCACATGTTTGCTCCAAGAAGTTAGTGGGTCCTAACTGAATTCCGAAGGGAGAATGTCTTGTTATAGTTTTATAGTATTTTATGAACCTTGCCGAACGATTTCCATTTTTATAGGACAAATAACTAAATAACTAATGGTCTGTAGGTAATAGGTTTTTCTCTAGTATCTCGGCAGTGCTACGTTTGAGACATTTTTAAAGCAAATTATAAAATCGATAATTTGTAGATAGCGTAGTAATTTATTCCGTTGTTCTACTTTTCGCGGGACCATAGCTAATAACGTAATAAATGCTTGCGTACTGGCATGGGTAATTATTCACAAACTTTATTCTAGTTACTCACTTATTAGTCGAGTATAACGCTGTCGGCCTAAAAAGCAATTTATCTGTTTTAAATTAATAACATCATGTTTTATATGTTATCATGTTATTTGTAACAGTAAAAATACATACATAGTATATTATTTGAAACGTAGTTTTTTAAAAGAAAATTATTAGTTTGGCTATATTCAAAGGTTAGTTACGGTTCCAGTTTATGCGCTATGCTCTTGTACCAAACTTTGTCATGGGCTTGTATCACATACAAGATTATACAGGCGCATACATTTTGCCTACTCATAATCATTCTATTATGCAATGTACTGTCCAGTTGGTCGATTGTCGATTGTTTCTTGAAGTATACTGATGCGGGAAGAAACATCATGTGTCATTCAGCTACGATTGTTTTTTTAGTATTTTTGCTTGCTTGTCAAGACTTTTAATAGAGATTAGAGTTTATATGGGTCGTTCTTTTACAAATCGTACGGATTTCGCAAATAAATACCGTTTTTAAAAACGGAGTGAGTGGAAGAGCTTATTTATTAGGTACTAAAAATATTTATTTATTAAACGCCTGTAAAAAATGCGTTAAAATGCGTCTTCTAACCGTATCAAATGTTCTAAATTTCGAACCGATAGATGTTTCAATCTATTCAATTTGCCTCCGCATCCAATTATAAATAAAGCAAATAAAGCTTAGTTCTCAGAAAAATGACAGGTAACAATGCACTCATCTTCTTGCAAGGATTGCTTTGTTTTGCTGTACATAAAATCATTTTGGCTTTTTACTAAGTGTGAATGCAATAGTAGTTTTTCTAAGCCGCTCTTCAATTTTTGGAAATATTCGTCAACTGGGGATATCATTTTTTGCAAAGTGGTTCTGTCGACGTACATCCATTGTCTATAAGTGATTCGTCGATCAAATTGTTGCACCAGGACATTCAGAACCATTTCCAAAATAACATCTTGTTGATGCTTGAACAAAAATCATACGATTTAAGCAGTCGTGATAAGTTTTACCTAGATGTTGTAGGTATATTTTATGCCAATAATTGGTCATTTATTCCTTTTTATCCTACACGATGCGAAAATGTCGTTTTCGCGTCTGTATGGAGACACGAAAGATGCTATTTGCCAGCCAGCCCCAGCGCGGCCTGTACTGAATACTTTTCGGGGTTAGCCCGGAAAATGCAATATCTCTGTCCAATCAAAACACTGTTTCGATTCGGTTTGACGTTTGTGATTAAAACGTCAACGGATTTTATTTGTCAAAAGATAAATGTCAATATGTCTCTCCAATATGTCAGAGATTAGTCTTTAGAAACGGGTGATTTTATTACTCAAGAAGTGCCCAGGCTCGCTACGCTCGCCTGTGCAACTCTTCTCTCGCCCGGAAAAGGACCACTTTCTCGGCTTGGTACAAAATATACTATAGATTTTGAAGGCAAACCTGTGAAAACCATTCAGAACGCCGTTTACTATATTGAAGAGTGTACTGACTATTTTGCTTCACTGTAGTTTAAGTGTATGATTAAAGTTGATTGAAATTGTTTTGTGGGAATGGTATTGTATTTTCATTATTTCTAAGGTGTATACATACATTTGTTTATCTTAAACACCAATACACACCCACAAATCTCGTATATGGCAGTCCCGGGAAACTTGTTTGTACCTGTCATATTTATTGGATTATATATATTTATTTATTAAATCTTAAGAGGAATCACTAGAGGTAGTAGCGTACTACAAAACAACACTACATAAAAGCAAACATACTGAGCTTAATTGTGTGTTAATATTCACGTGTAATATATTAAATTATAGATAAAGGTATAGTACAGAGGCTACTAATGCCACTTTTTTCATTTTTGTTATAGTTTGTTTTTAAAATCTTGCTAAAGAAGCCAATAATTGGTAATTTTTGTTATTTTTTTATTCCAAGTCAGAGCCAAATATCAAAAAAGCAATATTACAACATTTTGTATTGAACCTTTGTGAACTTATGTAAAAAAAATCGCAACAAAATATGAATGTTGTAACGACTTAATCCTTGCTTTTTTGAACACGTGTATCAGACGAGAATAACAGATTTTACCGTCGTATGGTGCAGCCATCTGTTGGACAAATGCCACATCACTCGCTTCGACCAATCAAATTCAACTGGTACAGTCCCAAGCAAAATAAATTTTACCGTGCTGGTGGCGCCAGGCGTCTGCGTAAATTTATTGCAACGACCGGCTTAGAAATTAAGACTGCATGCTTTTCCGCAAGTGAATTTCGGCACAACAAAATAGGTCCAGAACCTGACTTTAGTTCGACTTGTCTTTATAGTAACAGACGCTTGCAACATGGGCAAACTAAAAAATCGGCTGCCTTTATGTGGCCCGCGGTCGAAAACTAACAACTTGCGACAGTACCTGCGGGAAGTGTATGTAGATATTATACGTGTAGTGTAATTATAATACAAATATTTCCTTGTCTTTCTTCGCTAGTTAATTTGGGCAATACTATGTTGCGTGTGGGATTACGATATATTTAAAAAAACTTTTATAAAGGTGTTATACATCCGTTGACAGAAACTCTTGCGCCTAATACGTCATGTCATCTGGTAAGTATATATGTAAATGTGACAATACACAGTATTAATTGATTGCTTGCGGTACATCATTTGCGATGTATTTTTTTGCGTTGAACCTAGGTCTGACATCCGATGGACTAGGCTTTATTTACAAGATACTTCAATATATTTCAAGAGTAAAATTTAAATTGCACAACGTATGCACGCAGAGACTCGCCTACAAGGCGGTATAATACCACGCGTTGTATGAAAACGCGTTATAGGAATTTGAGGATCGCAAATGTTGACGTACGATAATCGCGTGATATGATGTATTCGCAAGCGAATTGGTGGGAATTCGCGTTGTAGGAACCGCGTTGCCGGAGAGTCTACTGTATGCGCGTATTTATATATAATCGTATTTATATAAAAATAATCCAATAAAATAAATAAATATCAATTTGCTAGAAAAAATATACCAAAAATATATATTTTCTTGTAAACTTTTAGCATTTACTTTTAAGAATTCTTGTGTCGTGAGTTTTTATTCAATTAAAGCATCTATTTATTTCGTGCATTATTAAAAAAAAAACACAAATACAAGAAATAATCAAAACAAAAGTATTGGAATGGAAATAAAAAACGTAAGAAAATATGTACTGAAATGTATAATGACTAAAATATTCGAATTCATTTATATGTGTGTTATCATTACAGCCACCAATAATAACGAATAGTTCAATACCCACAAACTGCAGGAAGAATAATAATGAAAATAAAATCGACGAATTATCACAACATTATATTTACGTAAGTCAAGAAAGTGTTACAGTGCATATATTCAACATTTGTCCTGTTTTCTACTTATACAGGAATCTGATGCACCCATCGCATGCTCGCCGACAGATACTAACAAAACACCTGAATGTAATAATACATCTGAGTCGTCCTCTGAATAACAGGTATGGAAATATGGATGGTCCTAGAATTTTTTCATATACAAGTCAGCAAATATACTTGTGGGCATAAATTCAGGAGCACGTATAAAAATGAGCGAGCATTTGACGGAATCAGGTAGACTACAGAAAGATATTTGATTCTGTCAAAATTTAATTATCGCAATATTAAGGTCTTTAGGGCGATTGCTTCATTCCAGGAACATACAGGATGTCCTATTTGTTTTCTGTATATATATTTTTTTTAGATAGGCAATACTTACACCTTGTTGAGTCACTCGATAAGGAATTAAAAGTAGAACGAATAAAAATTCAAAAGAGATAACTTTTGGTTAGTGAACATAGTGAAAAAATTGGAATTTTTATATGAGGTGTGTTTTACCTAGTATCGATCTCTGCTAAGTATGAACGAGACATTTGATCATTTGAACATTTGATTATTGATGCACAAAGAAAACGTTAAATGTTTTTAAATAAGTAACTTAGTACAAATGCTTTTACGGCCAGAATCATTTAGAAGATAAATAGTTACCGGGTTATAACGTGAGTCAAAATTCATAATTTCTGTCTTAGCGAACCATGCTGTTTGTTACTTCAGAGCTAACTGAATATTAGTTAATAATAAATGTTTATTGTCTAATAATAAATGTAAAGTAATAAATGATTTATGTAAGTAAACCTCTGTTTTAGCAAAACTACATTTTTTTAACATACAAAACCTAAAATGTTCAACCATAGTTAGTAGTAAAATAGGAATGTTATAATAAAGCAATTAATTAATTTGTATCATTGTATTATTTTGTGGAATTGTATTTGCGTTTAAAATGTACTAGAAACGCATTTCATGTGTGAACGCATGTGTGAATATCGAGCCAATATGCGATAGAATTACAAATACAAAATTATTAGTAAACGGAATAACAGGGACGGTGCCGTAGACTGGCTCGGCGCCAGTCAACACCGCCGGCTCCTTTGATCTTCGCCTCAGCCCTTGTTCAAAGTGAAGCCGACGTTCCCCTAATAAGTGTTTCTGCATTTTCTGCGGAGTGTACAATGGGCGCGGCTTGTTTCCTCCTCTCGCCCCTCAGTTTCGTCTAACTTTCGAGGCCGGTGACTGACATTTACTCTTAAGTCCTTTTACCGTTAGGTGTCAACAATGTCTGTACAATTTCTATGTTACATCTATTGGTATGTCATATATTGATTTCCATGCCTTTCTGTCCTGTGCCAGTCGTCTAGTTTCGCTCCACTGTTCGTTCCGCTTTTCTGCAACTGGTCTTACCTGTTCTTCCCATCTCATTATGAGTCTGACCATTCTATTTTCCCCTGTAATTCTTGCTTCCTTTTACTGTCTTCCTTCATTCTATGTACGTAGCTCGCTCTCTCTCCTCTATTATTCTTTCTATCGGTTTTATGTTTAGCTCTTCTGTAACTGTGGTGTTTCTCAGCCGGCCGCTTTACGCAATTCCTTAGATTTTTCTTCGAAATCTCATTTCTATAGCTGTCAACCTGCGTTTATATCTGTTGGTTACTGTTTAAGATTCAGTGACTCGCTACGTTCTGGTAAACTTGTTTTTATATCTTTGGATATAAATCCAAAGATATAAAAACAATCCATTTCGCCTAGGAATATAGCTCTTAGGATGTTGGAATATGGAATTATTTAACTATTAACCTGTTCTAGTATTTTGCTCTCTAGTTCAATTTCATGATGCTCTCTTGTCTCGCCATTATCGTTGCCTTAGAATTTTAGTATTTATTTCCATATTTATTTTCCTGAGTTCTTCTTGGTATATTAAGAAGTTCTGTTTAAGTTTTGGCTTTGAATTCCGCTATGTCGTTCTGCTAGATGCCATGTCAGCTGCAAATAAACTGTTATTATTTTCCTTCTCCGTGATCCCGTTCTCATATTTTTTGATCTTTCTTTGCATCTCATTACTCTCTTACTTTCAGATATTCTGGTAAATGCCGTCCCGGGGACACTTGTTAACATGATCCCCCTGTATTTTGTACAGTCATTTGTGTCTCCCTTTTTATACAGTGTCATTATAATTCCTGCGCTCCAGTGTTTAGGGTTTCGCTTTTCTATTAGAATCTAATTCATCAGGTCGCTGGGTTTTATTTTATAGTCAATAGTAAAAAAGCGACGCGATTTACTACATTAAAAAAACAACAACTAGAATGTGCATTCATGGAATTATTTATTTTTCCGTGAATGCCAAAGGGGGAAAACAATTTATTTACGAGCACTGCAGTTCCAAAGTGCAGTTTTTCGTGCATTTGAATCTACAAAACAACGCAAATGTACAGTACTGTTTCCCTTGCTTCGTTTAAATTATTTCAAAGAATGAAACGCTGAACATCAATACCCCATGTGCAAGCTATTTTCGTGTTTTCAGCTTTTAACTCAACAAAAAAAACTAAGGGAGTAAAGAGCTGACATTCCGGCGCATCAAGATATACAATATTAGCAAAAGCTTACCCTTTCAGCACAACAAAATAAATAAATATTAGCAAAAGGCCAATCTGTCAGCTCAACAAATTAAAAAAATTTAGTAAAAGGCTAAACTTTAAGCTAAACAAAATAAATTGCCATCCGAGTAAAGAGCTGACCTTCAGTTCAAGAAGATAAACAAATATTCGCAAAAGGAGTAAGTAACATTTCAACTCAATAAGATACAAAATATTAATGGCGATCCTTTCAGTTCAAAGACAATGAAATGCTAAACTATAGATCCCGCGATGTACAGATAGATTAGCAAAAAATAAGTCTAAACATCTTATATCATTCTTTCATGATAAAACTTCTCGGCCAAAAAAAGAATCGCAAAGGTGAAATTTGAAAATCGAATTATCAGCCATGCTGTGCATTTCTATAACAACTCTTTCATATTTACGAACAATTAGTACTAAAGCTAATAAAATGAAATTAATAAAAATTAATAAATTGTTTTTTTTTACTAAAAATCTATCTTGAAAAATTGTCGAAAAATCAAGTTTTTTAGGTACCGCCTGTACGGAATGAACTCTTATCTGCAATTATAAAAAGTTGGGTCTGGAAATATATTTTCTTTATGATAGTAAATCTCGAAAACTTAATGAGTAATTAGAAAATCCAAAAACAGTTTTGGACCTATAATTTGCTTTACTATCCATAACGCGCAGGTATGCTACGCCTAAGACAACATGTCGATCGCGACACACTTTTACTATAAAAGGTAGATCGTCAGTACCCAAAAGTTGGCCACCCCAGGTATATACTATTTACCTAAACTATTGGATTAGTGAGGTTGTTTACCGCGTAGGTACCTACATACTATATTTGTACTTTTCGTCATACGGTGAAGGTTGGGAGGGGGGGGGGGGTCGAGTTGTTGGCGGTGTTGTTGTGGATACTTGTTTCAGTGCCACCCTCAGGGTATCATCTAATTCGAACTCTACCAACGCTGTGGGAATAATGTACATGCAGAAATCGGATCACGCTGAACTCAGCTGTGGAATAGGGTAGAAATAACTCGGAACTACGCTGACATCAAATTAATCCTGCAACTAATCCCGTTTCACGTCACCTATGCATCTACGTTTCAGTAACGATGATTGAACTGTCTAGCAGCTGGTGGATTTGTTGGTGTTACAATGAATATTGTTTCCTCTCAATGCATACTAATTTAGGAAACATTATGTGACGTTTGTTTATGATATTTGGATATTTGATGTTTGTTGTTGGTATAGTGTTTTCCAATAAACATGCTAGAACAATAAATCGAAAAGCTACAATTTGACAGTCAGCCCGTCAAGATCTATGAGATTCCAATTTGTAGTCCGTAATAATAATATATTATTTTCGTTGTGTCCTATACTGTTAGTAACTTTTAGTTTTCCAAGATTAGTGAGATTGCTGTCAAGTGTCAATAGAACCTGACACCTCGATCGCTATTGGCTCACCTCCATCGTATTTGGCAGTTTTACCACAACTACCAACCGTTGAAGATAAAACTACTCTTGTAACTTAACAGTCGCAATTTACGTAGTTTATGTAAAATTAATGTCGCAAAGTAGAGAAAATAGTATGCATCAATCGTTTTATAAGACGTATTTGGCGCACTCGTTCCAAACAACTCGCGCGCCAATCTTTGTCTAATAAAACTTGTATTATAATATACTATAGTCGATCCTTATTTATTTAATAAATAACACTGTGCGACAATCTTTGATCAACTTTCTTCCTCCCGGGAAATTTTAGCTAATAATGATTCTATATGAGCCCCTGAACACATCCCCCCAAGTAATTTTTCTAGGTTAGCCCGAATAAGCGGATAAGAAAATACTGTGTATATTATGGCTAAATAGTCCAGTCAAATCGTTTCCGAGGGTGCCTGTTCCAGGAAAAAAAAATATAGAAGTTTCTTTTCTCTCATTCTATATGTTTTTTGGGGTACTGAATCCGAATTTCAACTTTGCTACTTCACACGGATGCGACTTCCCCATTGAAAATCGCAAGAAAAAAAAAATTGACCGCTTTTCAGTTTGTTGCGAAAAAGTGATAAAACTATGCACTTTTCGAGGTAGACCATTCCATATAAAAATAAAGTATTAAAAATAACTATTATTTCAAAAGAGCAAATATATAGTTAATAAATAAATAGTAATAATATAGGTCTCTACTGAATTTTTGGTGAAGGGCTCTTGTTATCGCTGTTTCGTGTAATATGACATAAAATTTCAACTCGCTCTTGCGGCTACACAGTTTAGCCAAAATAACGGATTAAGTTATGCAATCTGTAGATGATTTAATGTAGTTTTGTCAGAATCTAACCTTTTTTTGTAATTACACGCACATCTTATATAGTAGGAAAATGTTGCCTACTTTCAGCGCGCTCGAGCGGCAAAACCATTCAACCAAAAAATACACCTGAGAGGCTTTTTATAGCAAATTTAATCTAATTTATTTTTGTATATAGTCGTCTACGTCGAAAAGTGCATAATTTTATCACTTTTTGGCAATAAACTGTAAAATTGTAAATTAAAAGTAAATTTGCAAATATCTCGCTTATTCGAGCTAACCTAGAAAATTGCCTTCATGAAAAGTGTTCAGGGGGTCATAAAGAATCACTATTAGCTAACATTTCCCGGGAGGATTTTTTTTGTTGCTCAGTGTAATTATATTCCAGGGTTTTTACTTATTTCTCTCCGGCTCCTCCGCCATTGTGTAGTTTTATTATTCTGTAAGCAATATAATTAGAAAAATATTAAAATTCATCACAGTTTGTGATAAAAACACATTCAAGTATACCCCAGAAATGCGAATTATTTGAAACTTAAAATATTTGAGTCTTCATCCTCCAGAATATTTCCTAATCCGTCGGTTATTATCTCAAGAATCTCTAGCCTACGACCAAGTCGAGTTTGATCGAAATATCATGCATAAATTGAAAACGCTTCATAAATTTATCGATAGATCTTAAAATAGTCGCGCTTGGCGGTGCGAGTTAACGTCGGCGTCAGGGAAATCGTCGACCCAGTCCACCAGGACTTGAGGAAACGTTATTAGTTAAGTTGGCAACGCCTAGATGGCGCCAATTTGCATCTCCGCCCAAGCACTGTTTCGATTCGCATGCATATTTATGGGCGTTCGACTGTGTTTGCCGTAGCCCTGTCGGAATCTGGGGGGTTGCGCAAGGAAGATTGTTAGCACGCCGACCTCCCATAGGCGTCTCTACAAATGGGAAAAAGTATTTTTGAAAAAAAAACAATGCACCTAAAAAATGCTGTACATATGACAATAAGATTGCGATTATTATTACCCACATGTCTGACATCAGATAGGAAGACAAAAATTAAAACCCAAATTGCCTTTTGCAACATGCAATGAATATTTTTTTCTTTGAAAAGTATATTATTGCTCTTTTTGTTTGTATATGTATAAAACAAATAAAACAAATTTCGAAGAAATAACACTAAAGCTCAGGAACGCTGTAAACATTGAATTCCATTGAATGGGACTTACAACATGTGGTTATTAATGTATAGGATGGGTGTATGGTGTTTTGAGTGGCATTAACGATAGTGATATTATCCACTTGTTTGGGTCAGACATTAATGGAAGTAGTACCAACTTTTAAAAGGCCATAGAGAAAGTAGTTCGTGTGCAGTGGCATAATATTACTCCTTTCAAATGAAATAAGTTCCATTTTCTTTTGACGGCTAACGTCTTTCTCTAACTTAGGGTGCGGTATCTGAATGACAAAATGTGGGTACGGTGACGATGAATGTAGGTACATTGGAAGTACTGAACAATAATGATCGATGTAGGTTTACGAGAAGGTTAAAAATAGGTTTCGAATAATGACTAATATAGTCTATTATATCAAGTCATCTGCAAACTTCTGCCAAACTTCTGTACTTTTTTAGAATATTCGCATCAAATTCCTTAAAATCGTTAATTAAATAAAGTAATTAAACCAAATGGTGCTCCGATGCATTGCCATTGTTAATGTTAAAGAAGAGAGTTGAAAGAAAACGAACTATGGCGACATTGATATTGGTGCTATATTAGATAATCTTTTAAAAGCAAATCAGTTCTGCCTCTGCCATTTTTTCCTTTTGAAGTTGCTTAAAGGGACTAAAATGGCAAATTGGTTTAAAATCTTTGAGACTGTAAATTTCTGGAAGTAATACGCAAATTGAAAGAAATTGAGGTTAACAACGCATTTATTCTTTCCTCCAATAATAAATCAATGGCGGTGTGGAGTCACATTCGTAAGGAACGTTCAAATTTATCGAGGTCTAAGACGTTACCTGAAAATAGGGGCTGTGAGGACTTATGTCATATGTTCGGTGCTCATATTACGTTGTTGGTGGATAATTTATTATTGAACACCTCTGATTCGCATGATATACAGTTTGCTGAAATCTCTGATATCAAATTCAAAATCTTTTTGTTTAACACTCATTACGGAAATTGATGTGTATCGTGCTATTAATAAATTAAAACCGTCAGCTACTTCGGGATGTGATTCTATATCGTCCTTTATTATTAAAAATTCGAAGTTCCGTGTATCTGCTCTGTTGGTTTATTTAATTAATACATAATTCACTTCTGCAGGTAGTTTTTCCGACTGCTAAAATCTTCATATATAAAGCCCCGTTATAAGAGTGGAAATAGTAACGATCTGCAAAATTATTGACCGATATCTATAATGTCAGTTTTTCTAAAATTTGTGAAATGCTTATGAATGAAAAAATTAGAAGTTGTTTTAAACAAAATAAAAGATTTGTATTGGGGGATTTGTAAAGGTTGATGCTATGTGCAGTTGCGTATCCAGACTGTGTTTTGCGCTTTACCAACTAAAAAGGCCATGAAGTCCAGTTGGTGTAAGAACTTCTTACTTTGCATGTTTCGAATCAAGAATGAGGTACGGTTTGATTCATTGAGGTCTGTGCTCAAATGTAAATTATGTGTTTATGATCCAGAAGAGAGCAGTTAAGTTGATGTATGATTTGCTACGAGAGCAAAACTTGAGAATTATGCAGGCAAACTTTCAAAATGCATAGGATCTTAACGGTCTATGACTTGTAAACTTTTTTATGTTTTATGTTTTGTCCATAAATATATGTCATGATGCCAATGCGGGATACAGCATCCATTTGGTACGAGAACTCCTGGTTACAAGTTGCCACCTCCTTATAAAGGAGCCGTATTTCAGAAAAGTTTGCGCTACATGGGTTGTAAATTGTACAATGTACTGCCAGCTCAGTTAAGGATATTTGATAGTACGCGTATATTTAAAATGTTGTTGAAGGAATTTCTGTATTCTGTATTCTGTTTGTAGTTATGACATCGATGAGTTTGTCACAGCTTGTGAAAACTACGGTTAACTTTGCTATTATACTGCAGTTGATTTATATATTATATAGTTTTGCCTAGATTATTATTATGTATGTGTTGATTTGTTTCTGATTTGCAGTTGTTGCTTATTCTGAAAAATGTTCATTATTGAGTTGCCACATTATCATTATTCGTAGAACAGAATACTCAATTATGACCACTCTTGCCCGGGACTTTGTGATGGAATATCATAGAATTTCCATATTTATCACATACTTAGATTCTCTTCAAATTGCCTTGGGACTACATTGGCGTCTTCTTTATTGCTTTTCCGTCCATTACTAACTAAATTCGGCTTTTCTATCCGTTAAGCCACGTTTTCATATGCATTGATAGGTACGCCAGGCATACGCCATTTAATTGATATATTTCTGGCACCAGTTTTGCGTTTCCGCATATTTCTGCAAGTAGATATAAATGCCGTTGTTCCTAATTTATAATAGCTTATTCGGGTAGACCTCAAACCAGTTTACAAACAGTGTTTTTATGGAAAAATCAGATAACGTTTCATTGGTATTTATAATGGAAATATCATAGTAACATACCTGGTTGCGATTGTTCGAACAAACCTATTATTTTACCTGTATCGGACCCAGAGCTATGCGTCGCAGCGCCCTATTCCATATGACTCCCCATCGCATACGGAGTCCTACCCCCTCGACCCCCAAAACAGGAAAGAATTTATAGCATTTTACAGCGTCTACATAGTGATTTTTGAGTATCAACGGTAAAATTATGAAACATGGGTATTTTACGTTTATACTGTTTTCATTCAGAAAAGCGGTGAAGTTGGACGTATGCTGCTATAAGTGCACTAATACGACAAATCCAACTGTGAATTTAAGCTATCTTTAAAGATGGTGGAGAAACTATGGCCACCTTTTACTTTTCTAATGGGTGACATGTTTGATATTGAAATATTTACGGATTTTTCTTTCTTCTGTTTCACATATTTCCCTACACCTGTTGGACTGTAGATTTTTGCAAATTTCTCTGTTTTAGAGTTTTAGAATTAAAATCAATATTTTCCATTGCCCAAAAATTATGACAGTTTGCTTTCACTTGTAAGGTCTTGGCTATTCGCCTCTCACATAAAACTTATATCTTCAATTAAATAACAACGAAAAAAAAAGACGAGAGAAAAGCTGTTCCATATTGCAAACATTTCTGGTTTTGATATTGATATTTTTCAAATGATTGTTATATTTTTTCACCTGATTATATTTCTTAGTGGTGTATCAAGTGTCAATTTTATTCCGTCTTTAAATTTAGAGGGTCTCTTGCTTTGACAATAATAAGTATTTATTGCCCGCCCCCTTTGAAAATTTTCTAACGACGCCCATGCGACCCACAGCCACCTACATACCTTATTTTCCTAGCACACTGAACAGCCTAAATTAAGAAACAGTATATTGCCGGCGCTGTCAATTACTGACAGGGGCCCCAAGACGGAGGTATTAGTAATGTAAACTAGCGCCCTCTAGGCAAACGTAATTATACGTCAAGTGGGTCGTTAATTATAAATCTAATTAATTATTTAGCGGTGATGCTCCGACCGCTCATTGTGGCTCAGCGAAGATGGCGCTCACGCAGACAAACCGATTGGCGACTTTGATCGACCGCAAGTGATCGGCGCAGCGACATCTACATCCGAATCTGGAAACAGATGTGGTAATATATTTGGAACTGTTAATCTTCATTCAAACCACATCTCCTATTGGCTGAATTCTGCCACAATATCTTGTGTCTTGTGTCCTGAACTAGGTACTTCCGGTTAATGGATTAAGTTAAGTAACTTTTATAATTTGTTGTTTGGTTGTACACATTAACCGACCATAGCTTAAATAAAACAGAAAAGCAATTTTGCCTACTTAACCACTAATATAACACACACTTTTTTTTAAAGAACTCTCCCTTAGTAGAAATCCCAGGATGAACTCAAAAGCACAAAGACTCTCATTTAGAGTACCACCAGGCATTGATACAAATGAAGCACGTGAGATCACCTGGTGATCACTTGGCGGTGAAATGTGAAAAATTGGAATAACACCTTCCCCTTCTTAAATTATTTTTCATTTTCTTTTCTTTTTTCGAGTTCTTTCCCAAAGTCCTCCCGATTGACCTTACGATTGCTGCGTTTACACCAGAGCAACAGTAGGGAGAATGTTCTTTCTCCTTGAAATGTCCTGTCCGTACTGTTTATACAAAACCAACAAAATTTTGTATTGCCAGTCTCCAGTTTGCTGTAATAGTTTGACGTAATTTTGGAACCAATTGTTATAAGTAATCATACAAAAAAGCGAAAAAGACAGTAGTGGAATAGAGAATGAAATTTTGTGCAGAGCAAAGTTGGTTGGAACAACGATTTATTTCTGCATAACTGAATGCAGATGATGGAGTTCATAATAAAAAATACAATCTGAGCGATACTGACTTAAATTATCTGAATACTAAGATAAGTACTAAGATATTCCTATCATAATTCTTATAGTTTTTAAGTTATTAACTTATTTATAGAAAATGCATGAAATGTCTATTTAGAATGGAAGGTTTTATCAATTGCAAGATACATGACAACTACTTTGCAAGCAGCGTGTTATTCAAACACGAACTTTGTTTTTCTAGGAATGGCAATTGTTTGATACATTTTGTTAAGAAGCCGTTTCATAGACAAACCAAAACTTCAAAACTGCAAAGCCTAGATAGAGTGCGGCTATGTCAGTCAAATTTTACAAAGGTTTCAAAAATAAACACAAATATACAACCTTCCACTTTCATGACCAAAATGTACCCAAGCAGATATTCCACATTATTACCGCATTTCACGGTATTTTCAAACCGTCAAATTTTCAAGATTTATTCTTTCTCTATCTGTGTTTCATCTGAAATACAATGTGTGCAATAATGAGATACAAAGTAGCAATTAATTAGTAGCAATAATTTATAAAAGTGCGTGGTAATATTTGTTGGAGGATGAACAATCAGAACAACATATCAGCAAAACCTGGGCACAAAAGCGTTAATCCGTGAATCGTTAATTAACGAAGTTAAATTTTTCATTAACAAATTAATTAAATTCACGATGGAAATAGAAGAGGATAATCAGCTGCCGTTTTTGGATGTGCTGGTATACAGAACGTCAACGAGTACGCTTGCACATACAGTCTACCGTAAGAACACGCATACCAATCGGTACTTGAACGCCAAATCATACCAGCATCCCCAACAGAAGAGATATGTTATTAACACTCTATTCAACAGAGCTGTGAAGGTATGCGACTCCATCACCTTGGAGGACGAACGGAAACACTTGGAGTGGGCCCTACGTCAGAATAAATACCCCAAGTCAGATATACGGGGTATCACACAAAGAAACAAGCATGTCTCAGAGGAGGCGCAAGTGTCAAACGGGTTCTCTTGCTTACCATGCGTAAGTAAAGGTAAAGGATCTTTTGCCTAACCCAAAGAATATCACACCACTATTGAACAACGAAGGGGTATGCAAGGTAACATGTGAGTGTGAAACATGCTATGTAGGACAGACAGGACGAAGTATCGAATGTCGAGTCAAAGAGCTCAGTAGAGACACCCTGCTACGCAAGATTCAACAGTCCGCTGTAGCGCAACACTGCCACGAGTCGGGACATACAATAAATTTCGATGACGTGAAGATGTTCGCAAGGGTGGGTAATTATTATCGAAGTCTTATAAAAGAAGCCATCGAAATTTACAAACATCCTGATAACATCAATCGCGAGGACTGCACAGACATTAGTAGGGTCTGGAAATTGATGCCGACGCGGTCAGGTGGAAAAGCACATGGGAGTGGTAGCTCCAGATGTGCGCATTAAGGTGTAAATTTAGGTATATAAAGGAGATTTCCTTGGTCTCCAGTTTTCAGTTAGCTCTGAAGAAGCGAGCAACATGGGTCGCGAAACGTCAGCATTAACAAACCTTGACACACGTCATAACCCGGAAGCAGTTTATTTTCAGAATTAACTTTTATTCGAAAAGTAGTCTATTTTCAAAGGTAGAAATGGATAAATAAAAGACCTCTTAATCTTTTGATTGGATTTATTTTATTAAGAAGTGGTTTCGACTCAAACGTGAGTCATCCTCAACTTAAATCTACAAAGCAATATGAAGTAGCGGGAGATAATAGGACAATAATATTTTATATAATAATATTTCATATTATTTTCCCATTATCTGCCGCTAATTGACATTGCTTTGTAGATTTAAGCTGAGGATGACTCAAGTTTGAGTCGAAACCGGTTCTTAATAAAATAAGCCCAATCAAAGGGTTAAGAGCACTTTTAATTATTGCTTTCTACTGAATTAACTTTTAAGTTACCTTTCAAAAACAAAAATTCTGAAAAATTCGTTGATGTAAGGCCATAAAATTTGCGAGCGGGTAATAAGGCAGATTTGTTTTGTTTTGTTTTTCTGATTATGATATTACATACATCTATGTTGTGATATATGTACATACAATCACCCATTCACCCAGTTGGTAAAAAATTCATTTATTGTAAGATGATCAGCCCGTTTATCTTTTGAAAATAAAAGTTCAAATCGTACATATTTTATTTTAAAAAATATATCCCCAAGAATACTTTGCACATTTATTGCAGGAAAAAAAAATAATCAGGAATCTGACCGACTGAATTTCAAGATAAAACTATGACGCATATCTTACGCAAAATTCAAGTCAATAAAGTATGTATCAAAGCATAAATAAGTAATCACTGAGTATAGTAATTAATTCATATCTAATTCACCTCTAAAATTGTCATTGCCATTACTAAATTTATGATGGTATATTTTAGGATACCTACGAATTTTACGTAGCTAGAACGTTGTATATTTTCCGCATACCATTATCGTTATATTCTTTATTATTCTCCCCCATTATTGATATCACCATATAATATTTAATACCGTTGTTTGCATATGTGTTGCGTTCTGTTGGATTACGTTAACGTTAATATAATATGAATGCATTATATCAAAATTATCAGGTTTGATGTATTATATTGACAAAAAGCAACGCATCAGTGTGCATTTAATATTTCGCTCTGAGCTTTTGATGCCGACAAAGCTCCGCGATTAACATCCGCCATATGCGAGGGAACAAAACGGCAAACAGAAGATTAAAAATACAACTAATACATCACGGGTGAGAGCCGATAACAGATTATTAATGATCCCAACCACATCAATCAGTCTCAAGAAAATTTTATTCCGCACCTGGCTCACAGCATCGTTTATTAACTCTTTGGATATTACCATAATTTCTCAATATCATTTTCGCGCGATTAGCATATCCCATAAAGATGATCCATTGAACAGCAGAATAAATAAACATTTTAGTTTGAATATATGTTTGTTTATGTGGGCTATACAATCTCCTAAATCAGCAGATTGACAAGTACAGATGCTCCAAACGCTAAAACATAGCAAATGTGTTGATACATTTTTTTAAACTGCCATCAGGAAGATATTAAAAGTCGTTAAAAAAGAGCATATAATTTATGTAAAAATAACTACCTGCTTCGTAATACATTAACGAAATATAAATTAACAAATTATTGGCACATGTAGTCATGTAGTAGTTGGCGTAAAATCGATTATTATTTGATATGCTGCGCATTAGTTAATATGTTTACATTCATATGTAATACTTTGCATGCTTCTGAATGCAATCTACCGCATACAGCATCAATTATTATTATATGTACCATAAATTACTGTGTGTTGTCAAAAGTAATATAACATACTGGGATTGTTTCATAAAATGAGTCGTTAATAATGCATAGTTGTCCAAAGACTTGTTGGTTAAATTTGATAATAAATTTTCATTTTTGTTTTGTTAATTGCCTTTTTAAATCGTTTGCAATCCCATAAACTGGGAAATATCTATATTCTATACATATTTAAACATGCGTGTAGTATGCTGTAGTATTACCAGAAGATTGGGGCTCCCTTAGCTTTGAGCTGTTCATCAAAATACACCAGCATGACGTTTCGGTGATGTTTTGCGACTGGTAAGTGATCGTGCGTCAGTCTCGTCAAGTAAATATCTAATCCCCCCTTCAGATAATGACAAGAAACACATATACCTAAATAAGGAGTTATGGGAAGATCAAGCCTACATCTTAGATATAATCGAGTTAAAATACTGCCGCGGTATGGTATATGGGCAATAAATATTTGATTGAAATTCAGCATGCACGTAGCAAGCTATAGTATGTGTAAGTGTTGAGGATTTCCTAGGTTGTGTAACGTAAATGTTTTCGGTAACATTTTGGACAGAATTTTGATCGGGCCAATACCCTATTATTTTTTGTACGTAGCTTCCAACTTCGTCTTATTTCTAGTTGTGTGCAACTACTTGTATTACCTCCATCGCATGTAATTTTACTAAGTATAATTTATTCTGATAAACTACTTCACCGAAGTTAGAATTTAGTTTCATATATGTAACCAATATAACCGGTAGATAATCGGCTCATAACCGGTTCATATATATAACCAGTAAAATACCGATATTACTAAAACTTAAAAAAATAAACAAAATTGTTATTTACTTACCACAGGTTATATTATTATATAGTTCAAATATATGTCACAACTAAACAACAAACACAACTAAACAACAAAACATTTATTGTTAAGAATGCAATATTTAACGAAATTAAATTAAAGTTCTTTAATAAATTACATTAATTAGTACAACTGATTATTAATTTGTAATCAAATTGAAAAAATTACTTAAGAAAACATATATGATCCAATGTACCGTCGTCTAACACTGGTCTAATTTTTGTATTTATATGTTGAGCAGCCGAAAAGGCTCGTTCAGGCTCGACACTTGGTGGTATTAGGTTTGTTCGAGCAGCACCAAAATAAGTGCATAAAGCACTTATTCTTTCTCCTGCGCATGCCAAATGGGGTTTCGCCCTGCAAAAACCTGCATTGCGTATGCGTACAAGAATCCCCAATTTACTGGTTTTGACTGCTGCTCGAACAAACCTATTGTTAACAAGGATTCTTAAACTACTTTTAGCTACACACCTCTTATTGCGTGCTGTTGGAATGCGTGCTATTGTAATCGTGCCGAAAAAAAAAAATTGAGTTTTTGGCGGAAATAGGTGTTTTTGGGTCCCCTGAACATTTTTGACCAAGGTACAAAAAAATGTCTGTGTGTGTGTGTGTGTGTGTGTGTGTGCGTGTGTAAACGATTTTTGTGGAGACGATTCCGGAGAAACTACTGAAGGTATCGGAACGAAAGTTCATAATTAGAAGTTTCATGACCTAACTTAGAGCTGAAAAGCTTTTGGTTGAAAAGGGTCCAAAGGAACTGGTAGTTTATTCTTAGCCTTATTGAAGTATTTTGCAAATGAGCCGCCATTTCTGTAATTTCGACAAAATAGTTAATTAATAAATTAAAGTAGAGGAAATTTTGAATAATTTATGCCTATGACATTTTTTGGTAAAATTAATAGTTTAGCTTCAAGAGCAAATTCTATTTGATCGAGATCGGTCGCATCTGCATTGATATGAAATTACATAGTAGCCAGGATTTTGACAAATATTTTTTGTGTTGTCACATTCGAAAACAGCTCAGAGGTTGGAGAACCATTATGGAACGTTGCCGCTGTATTGCGGCAAATTATAAAATACAAATTTCAAATAAAATAAGATCACCAATTTGATTGTTTGTTGATACGAAATATCAACCCGTCTTTATATCTAATTCTAAAAACGATAAATGGAGAAAATTATAAATAAAGTATAGCGATGAGTGTAGTTTTATTTTAGTATGTTGGTAGGGATGTGTTATGAACAAATATAAATCTGTCAGAATTTGAATTACCTTTTTAAGGTGCGTTTTCATTAGGGATAATGGCAGTGGTAGCAGACGCCGTTATAGTATTTCCAATAGACAATTGCTAGTGACTCATGTTTATGTACATGCAAACTAATATGTGTCATTATCACGAAATGTAAGAAATACTATAATTTCGTATTCTACCACGGCCATTAGCTACCATTACCTACCAATCGGAACGCACCTTTAGACTTGGCGTTTCGTCAAAGTGGTACCAACCTAGCATTTACTATACAGAAATCATTTATTTATTTTTTTTTATAATTGTATTTCTTAAAAAGCAACACAATAAACGTTGATGTCGCTCCTGCCAAAAACTAGATAACGCGACTCGCTCACATGAGACGGCGACACTCCGCCTTCGGTGACGCTCCGCATCACCGCTCGTCGCGCTATTCCATACTTTCGGCATTTGTGACATAAATAACTATTATTCTAATGACGTAGTGTAGGTAGTGTCAAATGCTGATGCTTTGACAATACCTACGATTTATCTCAATAGAATAGATTCTCATGCAGCTAAACTATTAATTTTATATATTGTATGATAAAGTCATGTGCCTGGCCACATCAGATTTTTTTATAACACTACTCTCTAATTTGTTTTTTAATGCAACAGTTGCATCAGTATTAACAGCGGAGATGTTGTTACTGGTATATCTTCGTCTTCAAGATCAAAATCTTCATTACGTTATTTATTTAACTACACGCGTTTTATAAGAGGGATCAATATTTTTGTAATAGAACCTTTTTTAAGTTTAGGAAATAATTGTGTATCCGTTTCGGTTCCCTTTGTGATGCGCTGTGTAAATATTGCAAACCTTGAGATATATCTCTTCGTCGTTGGATTATTCTATACTTCAGAGTATTTGCTAATTCAGTACTTATTTTACTTTTCTGTGCAACAAGCGTGTCAATCATGAATTAAAACTCGCGTCTGCAACCAGAAGATTATAATCTTTCCTGCACAGTGGTTCGACTCCTAATTTAATTGATGACATTACATCAATGGTTTCAGAAAGTAATAGAAACTCCTTTTCGGAAAAGTCTATGTTTGAGTTTAAATCAATTAAAGCTTTTTGGACACAATGCCGTAATTGACAAAACCTTTCCAACCACAGTGGTTCGACTCCTAATTTAATTGATGACATTACATCAATGGTTTCAGAAAGTAATAGAAACTCCTTTTCGGAAAAGTCTATGTTTGAGTTTAAATCAATTAAAGCTTTTTGGACACAATGCCGTAATTGACAAAACCTTTCCAACATGACAAGTAAACCATTCCAACGTGATTTGATATCGAATTGCAGATTCAATTCTTCTCGAAATTGTAGTCTTGCATATTTTTGTAAATACTGATCATTTTTTGTTGGAGATCTTCTGAAAATTTTAATGTCTTTTCTAATTTTTGTTACCAGCGGGGATAAATTAGTATAATTCAAACTTATTTCAGTGTCAACAAATCCAAGCTCTAGGACATCATGTTTATTCTTTTTATTTCCTTCATTGTCAGTTTCTATGCCATTGTCGTCATCTATATCACGATCACAATCACTAGATTGAGATTCAATTGTTTTAGTTTTAGCATCAACCGTTACTAAAACGAAATTATTTTTGTAAAGGACGTCTCTAACAGCTAGATGGATGCCAAAAATACCGGTTTTTTATTGTGATTACCGGTATTAATACCGGAGAAAATTTGGGCGGTATCCCGGTTTTCGGTATACCGGTATACCTGTATTGCATTCCCTAGCTGAAAACTGATTACTATGGGTCGTATTTTACTATAAGAAATTCTATAATTTAAATTTTAGGCAATCAACGAAGATTTCAATAATAAATCGCACATTTGTCTAAATTAATAATAATGTTATTTTTCTCAATAAATTGTTAATCATGCTGTATAGTGTATAATATTATTTACATCTAACCATATCTTTAATCATTTTCATCCGTTTGTAATATTACATAGATATGAATATATAATACTTATGAATATATAATACCTACTATATTTAATCGCAAAAAAATACCACTCATAAGTGTACAAAATTTTCCATCAAAAGGGAACCTAGAATCTAGTTCAAGAGGAACCTATAACCCGAAAATGGACGCGTAATTTAGTATAATGGAGTCAAGTATTCGTTAGTCGTTTGACGTTAAATTGGACTTTTCACGGCTCACGGATTTGAAATGTTTGCAGCATTGTTCTAGACAACGATTCAAGTATTCCATGGGGTATTTTAGGAACTGAAAATATGGGAAATGAAATTGAAGTTTATCATAGGGAATTGCCAGATATGTATTGGAAATACATGTTTCAAATGCAGAAGGCAATATAATTGCTACTAAATCAAAATATTTAATTTGTTACCAACGACTATGTATTCCTATTTGTCCTTTTGTGACAAGCAACTATTTAATCTAAAATGTTAATCTAGTTTAACTACAGCTACGGGCTCCAATATTAAATTAATTTAAATAACCATAATTAATTGTTAGATTATAATTTATATAAAACCACAAGTTGTCAAGTTTTGAAATTCGCATTTCATATCAGATAACTGAAAATAGCCGTGATCTGATAACGAAACTAGCAAAATACAATTAGTAATATATCACCGGCGATTAAATCAACTCAATTTTTCCTCGGCAGCAAATAAGAAATTATCGTAAATAATAAAAAACCCTATATAGGCTACGATAACAGTCTTAGTTCCCGTTATAATTCACTTGAGTTACATTATATTTAATGTGTGCACACAAATCAATTTGATAAGCCTACGGACGATAAATAACCTATAAGTTCGCCATAATTTTCCATTACTTACATCGAGTAATCCGGGACCCCATAAATATTTGCACAGGGATTATATAACCAAAGGGCTATAGTTGTATAGACCGCAGGATAGCGCGTTGTCCTGCGATATCGCACGGACTCAAATAGGGTCGCGCGTTAACATTAGCGGATCATGGCAACATCGGGTCCCCCATAACTCATCCGTCTAAGGGCGGGCAGAGTCAATAAAACAACTTGTCCGCGCTGGAGGAACTGATATTGGACATGCGACCTGCCATTGCAATGGATTCACAGACCGTCGCATCGCACAGTAGACGATTTTGAATTTGTACGTGGACAAAAGGATATTTTGTATGAAACTTTTTTATGGAGGGTGAATGCAGTTGCTAGCGGAACGAAATAGGCAAACGGCAGTTTGCTAAACTAGAGCACGTATGGCGAATTCGGCCGTTCTGTCGATGAGATTTACAACAGTTTTAGGTTAACGATTGCCACTTATAGTATAACTTCAATAAAAATTCAGGTATTTTTTTATAAACTAATAATACCAATGCAGTAAAGATTTGTTAATAATTTACTGTGTGTGTTAATTTGTTGCTCTCAATTTGCTTGCGATCTTTCGCTGAGTCCTATTTGCTATCCTATGACAGCCTGCTTCTGTGTGAAGTTGCTGAAGTTTGATTCGCTTTAGCCCGCTAGTGCTCTCTAACTCAGAGTTTCGGAAAATTATGTTTCGTTTTAAAGTTGGTCAACTAACCGCCCTCGCTGTATATCCCACATGTTTGTAATTGTTCTGTCGGTACTGAATATGTACCACAGAGTAACAGTAAATATTAAATATTCTAAAACCTAGAAAAATCATATTTTACCTTGAAATACACGAAAAATGGTAAAAAGCAATCTGGTACCAGTCGTTGTTATCTGCAGAGGTTATCTGCCGCTAAAGTAGTTTTGCTTGCATTGTTTGTTCCGAGGTTCCGTTAGTTATCGAAATTAAATATAACTAAAAAAATATAAAAATAATATAAGAAAAATATAGTTATTGTATTTAACATAATAAATTTGATATACATGTAATATAACCTACCTAATTACAGACACCATAAAATTGTAGACTTATTTTAATAAAAATGGCGTCATTAATAACACTAGGGATGATATTGTAGTAACACATCAAGAAATTAATGGTATGGCTGAACTTGTTGTACACGGTGTCCCAAGCAAGAGGCAAACAAATGTTTCTTCAAAATATAAAAGGTTGTTAACTAAAGAAAAAATCTGATGTGGCCAGGCACATGACTTTATCATACAATATATATTAATAGTTTAGCTGCATGAGATTCTATTTGATCAAGATCGGCCATGTCTGCATTAAAATAAAACTACTAGCACTAGACAGATATTTTGATTATATTTACAGTACGTAATGTCAAAACATCAGCATTTGACACTACCTACTGTCATTAGAATCACAATATCTGACAAATCTTGGCTAACTAGTTTTAATACTATAGTGTTTTGATGCAGCACGAGCGATCTCGATGAAATAGAATTTGCTCATGCGGCTAAACTATTTATTTTACCAAAAAATGTCATAGTCATAAATTATTTAGAATGTCTACATTAATTTATTATTTAACTATTTCGATGAAATTCCAGATATAGCGGCTCAAAAATGTTTAGGAGACCCAATAGGATATATTTCCGCTAAAATCTAAAAAACAAATTTTCGCCACGATTTTGTCATACTACGTATGATAAAGTAAAATGGTTGTTGATTCTGATGATTAATATATTATATTGGCTTCTAGCGTACTATATTTTCGGGTATTACCACGTCTTCAGTGCTAACTACAAAAGATCATAAAGAATTATGCTCAATATTCCAAATAAGGTTTAAGGTTAACAATCTCGGAGTATTTGAAAAATCCCCTGCCTAACCTGGGCTTGAACCCTGGACTTCTGAGTGGAAGGCATTCGCCTTACCCACTCGGCCACCTCCGCCTCAAATTTATTCGCGAAAACATAACAACATTGCTATCCGTACTTGAAATACACATTGACTTTGTGAACACCAAGATGTTCCAATATTGTTTCACATAGCGTACATGCGGGCGTGTTTCTCCTCTTCATAGCATTCTCCATATATTTGCGTGTGGAATTGGCGTTTCGAAACCGCTGACGTTCTGAATGCTGTCAAAAGTATCAAAATATCCTGGCTACCTTACTATTAATGCAGACACGATTTCGATCAAATAGAATTTGCTCCTGCAGCTAAACTATTAATTTTACCAAAAAATGTTATAGGCATAAATTACCCAAAATTTCCTCTACTTTCATTTAGTATTTAACTATTTTGACGAAATAACAGAAATGGCGGCTCATTTCCAACATCCCTGAAAAATGCTTAGAGGAAACAGCCAGTTCCTTTGGACCCTTTTGAACCAAAAGCGTTTCAGCTCTAAGTTTGGTCATAAAACTTCCAAATATGAACTTTCGTCCCGAATTTCTCCGGAATCGTCTCCACAAAAATCAAGTACACACATACACACGCACATACATACACACACACACACAGACGTTTTTTGTACCTTGGTCAAAAAAGATCAGGGGACTCAAAAAGACCTATTTTCGCTAAAATCTCAATATTTTTCCGCAGGATTACAATACTCCATCATACTGCGTCTGATAAAGTAAAAATATCTGAAGAAATAAGAAAATCTATCTATAATTCCATGTTTGCGTTAACTGTGAACTACCTAGGGACAATATAGGGCTCCACAACAGCCAAGAACATCAATAAAATACAAGTACAACCGAACATAGCTCTAAAAATACTGTAAAACCTGGACTATAGGCAAAACTGGGAGAGCTGAAGGTGATTCATCGCTTAAAATCGTATGAACCAAGATATGAACGTACCGCGTGAATGGGTTATTAGCTGTGTATATTAAGTTGCCTACTAGGTAGTTCGTTCAAGATTAATATTTAATTATTGAAAATACTGTCATTTAATTGTGATAATTGTCCTATCTAATTTATATATCCATCATTAGCATGTTTAACAGAAGCAAAGTGAAAAAATACCAACGAAAACATCTTGTTCACATCACACGTTCGCGCTCGAATTTGGAGGTTAGGTTGCTACCGCTGTCATTCGTTCTTATGGTTCTAAGAACAGACGTACTTTTTTGTCTTGCCCATTTAAATTATACAGCAGACGTATGAAAAGTATGCTATTTCGTTTTAACACGCGTCAATATCTAGAAATATTCTGTAACGTATGTCTAAAATAACAGCTGAAATCTATGAGTAATCTTCAGCTCTCCCAGTTTTGCCTATACCTAACTTCAACAAAAACGGCATACGATCTCACTAGTGAACTAGATATATGGCAGACCATTCAAATAAATGACTTTTTACTACTGCATAAAATGCTAAATAAAAACCAAATCGGATTTGAGACCGATGACCAGTAAAACTTGATGTCTACAGTACGTGCTACTCAGCTGACGTAATTTCATTCTCATATATCGATCATTTCAACACTAAAGCTAATTTTAGATAGAATAACATTTATTTTTAATAACCCTAGATACTCCCAAAAGCAAAAACACAATGAAACTATAGGTTAATAATATGGTGACATACAGTCGAGATGTAAGTTATAAGCACCAATTAAGTCAGCCGGGGTGCCGCAGGGCTCAATTTTGGGCCCTGTACTATTTTCATTATTTGCCAATGATCCCTCCTCGTTCAAAACTCAAGCTTTTGTAGTTGAACAGCGCTTGATTCGAATTTTTGTGGGCGCTTCACCGCGTTAGTCATGTCGGCCTATCTTTGAACAAGTTCAAGTTATGCCTCTGTGCTGTCTTTACATCTAAGACATCTGTAAATACATTTATAAAAATCAGTTGCACATAGACAAGCGCTCCGAACATAACTATGACACAAGATGTAGAGTTCCACTCAGGGAAAGAACCAAACTTGAGCGTATCCGATAAATCCCCGAATATACTCGGAATAGAAATATTTAATAAACTTCCTGAGGAAATAAAGATAAAATTTTTATTCAATTTAAATGTAAAGTTAAGACTATCCTTTTGAATTGTATGTTTTATGATTTGAATGAATACTTTAGTTTCTCTTTTGGTACTTGAAATTGTGTTATTTTATTGGAATTTAGGTAATTTTAATTTTTTTCGTGTACTTGGAGTCATAGAATTTAATAGAATTTAATATGTCCTATAATCTTGTAATTTCTTTGGGATGAATAAATATTATTATTCTTATCACTATCGTTCGAGAACAGCATCAATTTTTAATAAGCAATAATAAAAAAAACTCCACTAGAGAATACAGAGGTACGTAATGCTTTGTTTTGTTATAGTGAGTCTGATTTATTAGATCACAATTATGTATGTTATTAATATATTCAACATGATTATTTGTCTATTATTAGGCCATCAAAATTTCCATTGTCGGCCACTGTGCGTCCATGTCGCGTCAGCCGTGTATGAAATTGTGTCTCTCCACGGCAGCCAATTTGAATTCAAAACCGAGCGCGCGCACCGCGAACCTAATTAGGCATGTTTGACCGGCTCGCGTATCGTGTTTATTCAAACATATTTAAAAAACGTTGCTCACGAATTGGAATTTCCAATAACGATGCATCGATAGTAAATTGTGGGCCTTTCGAATCAATCGAACTGTTGTTCAGTCTGCTGTTTTAGGAATTTGAGTTGTGCGGGGGGCAAGTTTTGGATAATAAATGACACAATACAATATCTTGATAAACACAATGGTCTGGATAAAATTTCGGTGTATAAATTATTGGTTGTTTGTTTGTTTCATATTTCATATCATTAGGAGTGTTGATTATAGTTTAATGATTAAAGTTATTTTGTTTCTATAATATGTATATTTTCGTTCTTTTGGTGACATGTGTTATTATACATTGTGATATAAAGGCACAAAGTATGAGTTTGTGTATTTTCTAATACTTCTATTGTTTATTAGTGCTTTTCAATTTTTGTATGAGATTCTGTGCACAATTGTTTACTGGTCAACAATACATATGTTGTCGGTGAAGCTCATGCGTCATTTTACCGTGTTTCTGTTTTTTTTTCTACTACTAGTTGTCCCACTCATCTTTACAGTGTTTGCAACTGTTAATGCTACTGCACATTTCAAAAAAATGTTGAGGACAGAGACACCTGGTAGTTTCGACTACCATTATAATTGTACTGCGCTTTCAGTATTTTTTACAGATTCCCAGCAAATTCTTTTGTGTATGTGTTTAACATATTTCAACATGCTCAATATTAACTTTCTATTCTTCCTTCCAGCTCTACATATGTTTTTAAAACTTAAAAGCTTAATAATTTTTCCAACCAAAAAGAAAATCATAATGCATGTTTTTAATGCATTCCTATCTATTATATTAAATCGGGCATCACATAATTCCTTTTCGTGTTTTTTTTTTTGGAACCTCGAGCTTTAAGACAACGGATATTTATTATTTTTACAATCATATCATCAAAAAATACTGAACAGTCTAAATTAAAACAATAAAGGAAAATTGCCCTCAAATTTAAGCCAGTCACCCCTCGGTTTGCCAGCTATCAATATGCCAAACATGATAGAAAGTGAAACCTACAAAATAGTAACTTAAATATTAACAAATGTAACATTTTTATTCCTAATTTGGATTCTCTTGAGATCGGATGTTGAATTAAAAATTGGTCCATAACTTTGTGTTTAGAATACTAAATCTCATAAAACAAATATTCAAATAAAAATTTGTAAGTCGCAAGGACCGTACAATTTTAAATAAAGAGTTCAGTTCAAATTACCAAACACGTCCAAAATAGTTCGAAAATCTCCACAATTCATTGAAATCAGTTTGTCCGGCACAAAATTCACTCGTGTTAGAAATTTAATATAGTCAACAAACTGTTAGAAATTTATGAAAAGTTCCTAATTCCAAATTAGTAGTTTTGGGTAAAACGGATTTTATATTGATATTTGACGTTTATTTGATGTCACAATAAATAAGAATTGAAAAAAAATGGTCTTACTGAATTTTGCTAGAACACCGACGATAATTTCAATAAATTTATGGAAATCTTAAGAACAATTTGCTCAATACTGAAGGCGGCTAAGTTTATGCACCTAAATAATGTAATGTAACTACATGTTATTACAACTAGTTAACAAGATGCTGACTGACAGACAAAATAAACCCTTTTTTAAACCCATTATGTCAAAAAAGCCTATAAATTAAAAAATGTCTTCCAATAATTTCCCAAATATTTTTCAAATTTTGTATTGATTTGTGCATTCTTATTAGAAATCTACCCACATGCCAAATTTCAACTTGACTGGATATTGGGAAACGCTAATATTGATTGATAGGAATAAGATTTCCTATCGAATGGAGTATCGGTATACAGGGTGTTCAATTTGAAAAAAATGAGTTTTTACGTTTGCGAATTCAATTATTCTGTTGTATATTTTGAACACCCTGTATAAGATATCATGATAAACTAAACATCGTATTATTTGGTTATGTTTCTACTTTTGGACCACCAATCATGAAACTTCTAGTTTCAATAATAACCGAGATATGCCAATTTTAAACGTAACCCCGAAAATCCCCAAGAAATTATTAAAATCAAAAAGACGCGAATATGGTGATATTTAGGTATAGGGATACCTTATTAAAAATGTTGTATATTGATATCTAGAAACCAAAAATTATCGCATTCCATTTAAAATAACCAAGTTGATAATGTACCAGTTCCGTGAGACAGCCTGCATAGTTACAAGTTTAAAGATTTTTATGAAAAATAGGAGACTTGTATGGTTGTATGGTTGACAAACGTCAATATTTATAGCGAAGTTGAAATCCATTATGCAAATGTTTAAGTAAGTGTTGGGAAAGAAAGCTTCTTGGATTTTGCTAGTACCAAGTAAATTAATAAACATATGCAAAATCCAAGACGCTTTCTTTTCCAACACTTAATATTTATAGCGACCGCTCATGTTTGACATATTAGGCAAAGTAAAGATAGGAACGCCATGGTCGACGGTTGTGATCGCATAGGGCCTGTCGAAACAGTCTCCACGGTCAGGTAATTATCAATGACCGTCTCGCTTGTTTGATCTCAAAGATTTATTACACACATCAACACAAATTTTGTTTCCAATTTGTCAACCTGTGTTATAGATACCAGCTGTGGAGGGTTATGAGTTGATCGTGCCTTGGCCGTGACCGGTCAATGTTTCGCCTGAGTACGACTTCAGTCATTGATTCATTAGTATTGCCGTGGAAAACCAAAATACCAATGCTACCTATGCTACGGCGATTATGTTATGTTCTGTTACGTTACTGAATGGATCGCTTGACTTTCCTGCGTCTTAATAACGCTAACTGCGATTGATTGTTTGTAATTTCCCTATTTGCAATTGAATACTTCGATGCCTTGCCTTGCCTTTATGAAGGCTGATGCTTGGAGGAAGTAGTCATACCAGTTATGTAGGCTCTAGTGTGTCTACACTAGGGTGGTCCAAAGTTATACCTCGCAAAATCTTTTTTTTTGCTGGGGGGCAACTATCCCCCCAAATCGGTTCCCTTTCCAGAAAAAAAAATCGCACACAAATTTGAAACAAATCGGTTAACGTTAACACGTGCCACCGAGCACCCCAAATTTCCCATTTAAAATACATTGGAATTATTTTATTTTTATGACAGAACTTACTATTATTGGATTATTGGCATGTTTTATGTAATTTTTACGCAGATTACGCAGATATTTTTCAAATTTTGCAAAAATTATTAGATTATTGGTATTTTTG
Source organism: Melinopterus prodromus (assembly GCA_964023965.1). Lineage (NCBI taxonomy): Eukaryota > Metazoa > Arthropoda > Insecta > Coleoptera > Scarabaeidae > Melinopterus > Melinopterus prodromus. Next base: position 16,536,460 of record OZ030396.1, read on the forward strand.
TAATTTTTAATTAATTTGTTCCATTTTTTTAAACAAATCGTTTCTTTTTGTTTTTCGTTTTGTAGAAATTATTATTAGTTACATTGTTGGCATGTTTTTTGTAATTTGTTACCTAATGTGCAATCGTTTGAACAAATAAATTTGTTTAAACAATAATATATACGGTAAGTCCGTATCATACGAGCGTTCGTATATTGATTTCTAGTAATAATATATATGTTAGCACGTATTTCTTGACAAAAATTATTATAGGATTTCTCGTATTTTTTGTAATTTCGGAGGTTTTACGATGTGGGTCAAATAAGTATTGTGCTTGCAACACTAATTATTATTATAGGTCATAATTGAAAATGTGTTAACAAATTTGGCAAGAAGAAAAAAGACCAGAAATACAATCATAATTTGTGCCAAAAGATTCGCCAGTACCATTGTATTTTTTTGTTTAAGCAAAATATTTATTTAAACAGTTGCAAACTAGTTAATTAATGACAGACAATGCCAACCTTGAAAGAAGAAAAAGAAGAACACTATGTCCGTAACATTGTATATTTTTGTAAACAAATGGCATTTGTTTAAATAATTGCAAATTAGTTAGTAAATAACCAAAAATATTCCTAATAATAATAATAATAATTTCTTTTAAAAAATACAAATTATGTCCGATAAATTGTATATACCAGGTGGTCCTTTTAACTTGAGACTCCTAAATATATCAGAATATAGCAAAAGTGTCTTAAATAAACTTGTAGGACGCAAAGGGGGAAATGAGATGGCGATGTCAGTTTAGGAATACCCAACATTTTTATCAAATTATGATTTTACGCTAAATAAGAACAATACTTCATGAAAACAATGTACCAATAATAATTTCTACAAAAGGAAAAACCAAAATAAAATTGTTTAAAACAATGGGAAATAATGGTTAATATAAAACAAAAAATGCCAATAATTTAATAATAGTTTCCACAATAAATATAAAAAAGATGTCCGTAACAATGTATACATTTGTTTAAACAAATAGTATTTGTTTAAACAATTACAAATTAGTTAATAAATGTCATAAAAGTGCCAAAATCTAATAATAATTTTTGCAAAAAATATAGAAAATTATGTCCATTACAATGTAAATATTTGCTTAAACAAATGACTTTGTTTAAACAATTGCAGATTAGTACTGTTTAAATAATTTCAAATTAGTTAATAAATGACAAAAAAATATGTCAATAATCCAATAATAATCACTTCTGCCAAAATCAATAATAAAACACCTAACATTGTAATATTGTAAATTTGGGGAAACTTTTATCTCATATTTAGGGTATTATGGCCAGGGTAGGGGGTGGTGAATAAAAAAATGGTAGTTGTGGATTTGTTCCTTGGGGAGTTCTGAACAATTTCTGATAATCTCCCGCAACTTTTTTCCTAAATCCGAAACGTGAAAAAAAAGGACAAAAATGCATTTTTTGCAATGTGTTTTGGGAAATGTGAGGTTCTAGGTGTCACGTGTTAACGTTGACCGATTTTTCTCAAATTTGGGAGGATTTTTTTTTCTTGAAACGGAACAGATTGGGGGGGGGGGCGTTGCCCTCTAATAAAAAGGCGCTTTTTTTGGACCACCCTAGTCTACCCTTTTTTTTTTTTTTTTTAAAAAAGAGCGAGGGGAGGGGAAGGCCCTCCACCGCCCCTCCAGACCGGCCTTGCCTGATGGGCATCCTCAGTCTGGAGACTTCTTCCCTAAATGAATGAATAAATCAACAAAGCTATGGTAAACTCCCTTCGCTCTTTTCGGTTTGGGTCGTAGACCTTTATTGATATAACATTCTACATCTACCTAGAATCATACTTCCATATTGCTACTTAGACTTATTTACTACCACCTAATGTCTTTGGAATGCGACCTATCCCATGCGATGTCACCTGGTCAGTTTTCCGACACTTTCACTGACAGAACTCGAGGCTTCCTCATCTCTCTCTGGGGCTCGTTCTTTTCCGTTCATCTGTGACCACTGGTGCCCGGTTGGCAGTTCCGGTGGTCACTTCCATTTGCTGCTGGCGCTGTTCCGGCAGCTTCGGTCCGGATCGTCCTGGACTCTTCTCTTTGTCGTCTCGCTCCCGGTCAGCCGTGAGCTTTCCTGTACCGGTCTCCGGTACATCATTTATACTTCCAGGTTCTGCAGTCCCCGGACCATCAGGCGTCCTTACATGATAAGGATCCAGAGGTCCCTGCACGTTCCTTCGCCTCTCCGTTCTGTCCTCCTATCTAGACTGCCTAGATGTGGTGCAACCCTGTGGTTTGGTTTGCTTCATTCTCCAGGTCTGAGGGGGTCTGCCATCCGGGCTGTCCTCAGCAACTGTGTCTGAGGGACCGGAGGCTATTGTTCTACCCTCCTCTTGTCTTCCTCGTCCTTTGTTTTTAGGATCCCGGAAATTGTGCGGGAGATCTCCTCCCATTGCCGAGGTCCTTCTAACATGCGGGAGACCATCCTTTGCTCGGCAAGGTCCTCCTCGTACAGGCACGCCCTTCTGGCCACGGCCCACCTCTCGCATCTGAAGAGAGTGTGACCGGGGGTGTCTATCTCCCACCCTAGTCTACCCCTACGTTGCTACTTGAATACTTCATAGCTTTGATAGTTACTAAACAACAATTAATATGTGAAATGGTCTTGTAAATAACGCTTGATTGGCGTGGTAGATAGATAGATATTTCTTGTGATTCTCCCATCTGACATTAGCTATCTATTTAAGCTTGTCAAAATTCGGATATTTATTGTATTGCGTCTTCTATCTTTTCTAGATTTACGATTGAAATGGCATAATGCCGGAACATGCCCGTTCAAATAAAATAATTTTTGCGAATGAAATAGAGGGGTTTCTTCTACCTCGCCAATCTGTCAATTAATATGGTTACATGAGTGGGAAGGTTAGTATACCCCTCCTATCAACGTAGTACAATTAACAAATTATCCAATTAAAAACATATTTTCTGCATCAGGTCGCACAATTCCGAACTTCGTATCAATTCTACGCTGTCGTAGCTTATATTTTACACACGTACCACACAGAAGGCCACCAAGTATGGAATTCCAACACATGTTCAGGTGGTAACATATGCATGTGCCGATCGATCCCAACGTAACCTTCTAAGCCAAGGGTTGTGGTACGCCCTGCGCCCGCCTAGCCCGTCGAGCCTCCACCAAAAACGGTTGCTTCCCGCACGACAAATCGTATTTACGATACATTGATTCATTTAACATGTGTTTAATTGTAGCGAATTCGGCTGTTGCTGCCACAAGGGGAACGCCTGAGGGCTCCTCATGTCATTACTGGTGAATTTTCTTATCTGAGGCACGTAAGATACGTAACATAATGGGGCCCGCCTGTTCCCTCTCGCACTAAATTCGTCGTTTATCGTGGGTTTATTATACCTAACGTGTCGACATCGCCGTTGTAGAGAAAGAGGCACCTTTCTAGTAGCAGATATTGTCGGCGTTTGTGCCAGGTGGGACCAGGTGGTTATGAATATGGTGATAGATAGTTGAACTGGAGGGATTTAATCAAATTGTTAATGTTACTGTAGGATTAGGAAGATTTGTATAGGTGGTTTCGCTTGTCCTGGCAAGTGACTATTGAAAAAAGCATATTTATTATAGGTTAGCTATAACGTAAATTACTGCAACTTAAGTTATCATCGGAATAAATTTCGTGATAGCAAAATCTAAACTACAGGTATAAAATTGAAGGTACAACAAAAACATATTATCTAATCACTATCAACAATTTATCGACTGCGTCCGGATAGTATCCCCTGTAATATGTTGCTAACGCAGAATCTTGATGTACCCAGTTTTTTTACTTTATCATACGCAGTAAGATAAAGTATTGTAATCATGCCGAAAAAAAAAATTGAGATTTTAGCGGAAATAGGTCTTTATGGGTCCCCTGAACATTTTTGACCAAGGTACAAAAAAATGTCTGTGTGTGTGTGTGTGTGTGTGTCTGTGCGTATGTATGTCTGTGTGTAAACGATTTTTGTGGCGACGATTCCGGAGAAACTACTAAAGGTATCGGAACGAAAGTTCATATTTAGAAGTTTTGTTACCAAACTTAGAGCTGAAAAGCTTTTGGTTGAAAAGAGTCCAAAGGAAGTGGTAGTTTATTCTTAGCCTTTTTGAAGGATTTTGCAAATAAGCCGCCATTTCTGTAATTTCGTCAAGATAGTTAAATAATAAATTAAAGTAGAGGAAATTATGAAGAATTTATGTTTATGACATTTTTTGGTAAAATTAATAGTTTAGCTTCAAGAGCAAATTCTATTATATCGAGATCGGTCGCATCTGCATTGATATGAAATTACATAGTAGCCAGGATTTTGACAAATATTTTTTTGTGTTGTCACATTCGAAAACAGCTAATCTCATCAGAGGTTGGAGAACCACTATGGAACGTTGCCGCTGTAGTGCGGCAAATTATAAAATACAAATTTCAAATAAAGTAAGATCACCAATTTGATTGTTTGTTGATAAGAAATATCAACCCGTCCTTATATCTAATTCTAAAAATGATACATTGAGAAAATTATAAATAAAGTATAGCGATGAGTGTAGTTTTATTTTAGTATGTTGGTAGGGATGTGTCATGAACAAATATAAATCTGTCAGAATTTGAATTACCTTTTTAAGGTGCGTTTTCATTAGTGGTAATGGCAGTGGTAGCAGACGCCGTTATAGTATTTCCAATAGATAATTGCTAGTGACTCATGTTTATGTACATGTAAACTAATATGTGTCATTATCACGATATGTAAGAAATACTATAATTTCGTATTCTACCACCGCCATTAGCTACCATTACCTACCAATCGGAACGCACCTTTAAACTTGACGTTTCGTCAAACTGGTACCAACCTAGCATTTACTATACAGAAATCATTTATTTTTTTAAATACGCATTTCTTAAAAAGCAACACAATAAACGTTGATGTCGCTCCTGCCAAAAACTAGATAGCCGACTCGCTCATATGCGACGGCGACACTCCGCCTTCGGTGACGCGCCGCATCTCCGCTCGTCGCGCTATTCCGTACTTTCGGCATTTGTGCCATAAATAACTATTATTCTAAGGACGTAGTGTAGGTAGTGTCAAATGCTGATGCTTTGACAATACCTACGATTTATCTCAATAGAATATATTCTCATGCAGCTAAACTATTAATTTTATATATTGTATGATAAAGTCATGTGCCTGGCCACATCAGATTTTTTTTCTTACTTAGATAGGTATTAGTCACTTTGTTATAGAACGTGGTCATCACACCGTAAATGATACCTGCTAAATATTAAATTAATAAAGCTACGTGTTCAAAAGTAACCTAAACAACAAATTGATGAATTCCATCAAATTCTTCCACTGCTTTTTAGTAAAGTAGACTAAAGCCTCGAGAAACCATTGGAAAGGACCACAAGAAGGGTTTCCTGTGTTGTGTTCTTTTTACTGGGTGTCATGTTGGTATCATGGTCATGCTCGGAAGACCGATCTGCGATCAAATTGGTGGTTTGCTCAAACATCTGGTTGCTTCCAACATGTTACTGTTGATATACTTAATAATGGTTAATTAAATGTATCTGGTGTTGGTTTGCAATAAATCTATTTGTTATTACTATTTATTTATTGGAAATCTCTGATACATTACATTAAATATATGAAACCTAGATAATATAATTTAGATACAACATATAAATACTAAAATTACACTAATTTAATTTTGAAAAGTAATGAAGAGAATCAGGGCAAATTGGTAGTACCGAGTTTCGCTGAAGCCTAGGGTACTTCCTTTGCGGGTATCACTGCAGCTCAACCCAATTTGGAAAACACATGGTTATTTATGCTTGGCAAATAAAAAATGAAATTTTTCTTTTCAATGCAAAGGAAATCTGCAGGAACCCCTTTGAAGCGTTGTGCAGAGGTCATTAAAAAACAGATACCTTATTTGTTAATTGACGATATCCATTAAAGGAAGGTAAAGATAAAATATTAAGCAGCAGACTTAGGGTTCTTTATGATAAAACTCTCCTCAAAATATTCGCGCTTCCCAAAACCGCAATTTCTTGAATTTCCCGAAATTTTGCACGGCAGCTCCTTCACATGTTTACTATAATTTAGACTAACTGCTCCCAAGGAACCTACAATCACCGGAACAATGTTCACTTTCATTCCCCACATACGTCTAACTATTGAGAGATCCTTATAATTAAGTTGTTTTTCAAGCTCCTTGCTTATAACATTCGCATCAGCAGGTACCGAGATTTCTATGAACGTGCACACCTTCCTCTGGAAATCCTTTACCACGATATCTGGCTTATTAGCATCAAGCATTCTATCAGTGACAACAGGCATGTTCCATAATATGGTAATATGATCGTTACTCACAACAGGAGATTTGATGTGATACCACCGAGACACATCCATTGCTAAACCTAGATGGGAACATAAATTGTAATGTATATATGTTCACACCGTCTCGTGCCTAGTAATGTAATGTGACTCAGCTAAGACTGGCCAAGCCGCCAATAAGTGGTAGACATGTTCCGGAGCCTGATGACAGTCTACAACTCCCATCATGAGCAACTATCATAATCTTCTGTTCATGGTATCTGGTACGTATTGCCTGATTTTGCGCCGCTATAATAGAGGATTCCGTTTCAGCCTTAACGTTCCCATGACAAAGCCATGATAAAGATCCAGACTTTAAAATACTTTTTGATCTTTTCAACTTCTTGTTGATTATTAACAGTTCCCTCGAGTACCTAAAATTTTAGTTAATAATTTATAACTACAATTTATACAAGTAATAGGTTATTTTACGATACCTAGAGGCGCTAGTATATTAGTAGAAATTTCTAGCGGCGCCGTCAGACAAATAATACCAATTCTCTTAACGTCTCAAGCTGCAAAGATTACAGGTATAACATATTCAGAATAAAATCATACATCTACCTATATTATCATTTACAAACTAACCATATATTATCTTAAAATCACACGGCTAAATTTCAACGAAAAACTAGTATTTTCTATTAAATTATGTACTGTAGTTTTCTTGATAAATTATCTGCGCGGTATTTTGACATTTGGGTTGACACGCCGGCTGTGATGTTATTTTATACAGTGCTGCTAACTTCATATTGTTGTAAATTTCAAAGAAGTTGGAAGAAAATGCCCCGAATATTGAGAACTATGCATGAAATTGACAATTTAATGATCAAATATTAACCCAGAGACTAATAATGTGTATACCAATAATCTAATAATCTGCTGAAATATCTGAAGTGATGAAGCGAATTATAATACTGGCGCTTCGAAACCGTAGGTACCTGACAAATTATTATTAAAATAAAAGCGTTTAATATCTCTTGTCAATTTAAGAAAGCCACTCATTACGACTCTATCATATTTGTGGACCCTGAAAAGTCCTGTCAAAGTTTAACAGCTAAGCTTAAAAAGTGTTTTTGCTTAAGACACGATAATTGGATACGCTTGAATTTAGTGTACTTAGACTACGCTAAAACATGTTTGCTTAAATGCCTTTTAACTATATTGTTAGCGCAGATAGGTAAGAGACACACCAGAGATAAAAAGAAAGAGATTAAGGAAGTAACAAAAAAGTAATGGTAATTACTCGCTCGAATGATTCAGGGTAATTGCTCCAATTACGTGACCTGCAAAACATAAGGCTGTAGGTTGTTGTGTTTCTGTCAACAAATTACACAAATTACAAACTAAGCACAAGCTTTGTGTTTGCTCATTCTTGCATTTCACTTTCGCATTGAGAAACTTTATCAGCCAGCTACCTAATATACAAATCCAATAATTTCCCAACAGTTGTTTTAAAGCATAGTAGATTTCCACCAACAGGTCTTGTAGTAAAAACTACGTTGTACGGCAAGCATGAATCTTACGATTCACTGGAATGATTTACTGTTTTTTTTTTGTCTAAAATTAGAATAGTCGAGACATACCAGACATACCTTCACGAATCAGTTTCCTTTGTTTTAATATTCTTAAGACAGTGTCCAAAAAAATCAATTGTAACATATTTTGGGAATATACAGGGTGTCACACGGAACTGTTACATTAGAAGTATCTCATGTTCTACTAATTCTGGAAACTAGAAATTTTGGAACTATAATTTACTCGATCTGTCACGTCCGGTCACCGGAAGTCGGTATCAACTTTGTTATTTTAAATGGAATGATAGAATCTTAGTTTTATTTTTACGTCTCAAAATACATCTTTTTTAATAAGGTTTCCCTATCCCTAAATATCACCATTTTTTAGTACAGTACACTCTCGCTAATCGCACTGCGGTCTAATACGTACTATCCCGTAGTCTGAACAGCCTTCAACTCTGTACTACCCCGTAATCCGAACGCCCTACCAGCTTTTTAACGCTGGTCACAACAGAGAAATCGATGTATGCCCTTGCTATCAATGGGCAACCTTGTACTCCGAACAACTCATTAGTCCGAGTGGGGGTATGCATAAGCGAATTCGGATTAGCGAGAGTGTACTGTATTTTTGATTTTAGTAATTTTACAGTAATTTTTGCGGTAACGTTTAAAATTGAATATGTCGGTTATTATTGAAACTAGAAGTTTCATGATTTGTGGTCCAAAACTAGAAACGTTACGAAATAAGACAAGATGTTTAGTTCATCATGATATCTTATACTACAGGGTGTTCAAAATTTACGACATAATAAGTGAATTTTCAAAGTTAAAAAACACATTTTTTTCAAATGGAACACATTTATTCCGGTTTGCTATTCGATGGGTAATCTTATTCCCTATCAATCAATATTAGGGTTCCCTATATCTATCTTTAATAGTTTTTGAGATATTGTCAGTATAAAATAATGCAAACTAAATACAAAACGATATATTCTTCATTTAAAGGAATGTAACAACTTTGGAACAGCAGGAAGACAGAAAAGTATTGAAAAGAGCAATATTTAACTGGGCATTCAGTGATAATGAGGTTTCTCTAACGGGTAAAGGTAGTCCCAATTGTATTTCAGGAATAAAAGATCTGTGTTGGTTCGGGTTTTCGACTATGTATGGTGATTGGAAATAAAACTATCGCTATATAGTCTGGGGGTAATTTATTCCTCTACGAAGTCATTAACTATGCCAACGTTTCGCTCGGTTGATCTCCGGCTTCATCAGGGCAAGTTAGGTAAAAGTGGAGGTCGTCAGTTTTGCGCTTGAATAAAATTGAATGGAATCGCTTGAATCGAATTTTAGGTATTTATATTGTTTTGGAATTGAATTGTTAAATTAGATGTGCTCGATTTTTAGAAGATGCGTCCGGATATTAATTGATGACTAAGCCTTGCCAGTACCAGCTGTAATTCATAATGTGCTTGGATTTGCCACTTGTATGCGAAGCTTTTGTATAAAATGGCTGTTATATCGTAGGTATGTCTATCCGAATTCGTTTGCACGATGTACTCAATATGAACTGCTGTTACCTCGTAGCTTATTTCAGGTCTGATGATGCCCACAAAATTGGGTGAAAGTACTTACTAATTATTAAAAAGCCATAATAATAGGAAAACCAACATCTTTTATTCCTAAAATACAATTGGGTCTACCTTTACACGTTAGAGAAACCTCATTAGTATTGAAAAGGTTTGTTAAAACTGTAATAATATATTTGGGATATCTAACTTAATTTAAAACTTAATTATGTCGTTCGAAATGCTGCCCGGTCTGCTCCAAACATTTTAAAACTCTTCGCTGTACTTCTGTCATCGTCGTTCTTCGGATTTCTTGCCGCTGTAGTCCATTTTTTGCTATTAACGATAGATATAGGTGACCCTAATATTGGTTGATAGGGAATAAGATTTCTTATCAATTATTGTGTTGTAAATTTTAAACACCCTGTATAAGATATCATGATGAACTAAACGTCATCTTATTTGGTTACGTATCAAGTTTTGGACCACCAATAATGAAACTACTAGTTTCAATAAAAACCGAGATATTCAATTTTAAACGTAACCCCGAAAATAACCAAAAAATTTGCAAAATAAAAACACTAAAAAATGCTGATATTTAGGTATAGGGAAACCTTATTAAAAATGAAGTATTTTGATACGTAGAAATCAAAAATAAAATTAAAATTATATCATTTCATTTAAAATAACAAAGTTGATACCCACTTCCGGTGACCGGATGTGACAGTTAACTTGAGAACGTTTTAGTTGAAGAGGTCAAATTAAGTAAATTCTAATTCCAAAATTTCAAGTTTCCAGAAATAGTAGAACATGAGGATCTTCTAATGTACCAGTTCCGGAAGACACCCTGTATAAAAGAGACCAAAACATGTTGGAAATATAACGTAATAAATTTTGTAGTTTAGAAGATATCAGTAAAAGATTGATATTTTAGATTTAACTTTATTTTAACAGTTTCTTCCCATCGCCAAAATGTCATTTAGGGTTTACTTTTAGGAAGAAATTAACTTATAACACGTTTTCATGTCTATTTTATAAGCTGCGATTCGATATATCTTAACAATAAAATATCATGATTATTTTAAAACTGCAAAACTAGAGAAAATTTATATTTGCAATTATTAAGATAAAAGTATTATAGTTATTTATTCGTATTCACTTTTATAATATGAAATCGAAAAGAAAAGGAAGCAAATGCATATGCTTCGATGCAAAAAAAAACGCAATCAACTCGATAAACGTTATTAAAGATTGCATGAGAGATATATTACCGCAATATAAAATAATATATTTCTAATACAGTAAAATGGGGTGATGTTGATCCCAATTATACTAAATATTACGTATTTATTATTACATATCTCAGTAGACGACAGAGAAGTTCGTGAATATTATTTAAATGTAAATAATGTTTCACTTACATTTTGGTTAAAAATACGGTTACGAAAAAGGCATATTTCATATGTTATGTAAAATACAATAAAAAATGGACACATATTTTACTTCCAAATTATATTCAGTGCGCCAATCGCTTGCTAGATCATTTTCAATTCCGGAACCCTTTGTCCGCACTCTACATATGCCCGCAGTGTTAGCAGGGTAAATAACGCACATCAAACTAATCTTTTAAATATGTATGGGGGCGAGATAGAACCGCATGTCTGTACGTAGCATTTGCTGTAATTATTTAAGGCCTATCGTGAATTTTTTATACCGACCCGCACAAGCATTTTCGCTAACGGGTTACGTTGTACGTTATCTTCTCGATTTGTTCTCCCGTACCTTGTAAATAATTTCCGCTGGGTAAGTTGCTTCCTGAATACAGAAGCGCCAAATCCTGTTAGCGACCGTAATAACCGCACACGCACATTTTTATCTTTACGTTTTTCCCTTATCAATGAATTTTGTGCGAAATGTTGTTTATTGCGTTGTAAAGCGGGTTTAATTAGCGTAACTATACGTGCTCACCGGCTCCTCCACCGAATTTGAAACAGCACGATATTAGGCCAATTACGGCAATGTCATGACATAAATAAAATAATTCCAATCCTTTGTTAGGTTATGTTTTCATACTTACTCTTGAGGCAATTATTCAGACATAAATGACGAAGTTTTATGTATAGAATAACGTATTGCTTGTGATTCTTATACAAAGTGTTGCAATAGTCCGTAGATTGTTGTAAGATTGAGTTTCTTCCAATGATGGTATTTTAAAATAGCGTTTCCTAGATGTGGACCACTTGGGCGAACATTTTAAAACTATTTAAAACGATTCAGTATGTTCCATAAGATTGGAACAACTTAGCATTTATTTCTTTCTTATACGGTATCATAGTACCTGAATAGTACTCTAAAGGCAATTGCTTTTACCTTTTTGCTTGTTTTGGGTAAATTCAACAGTTACTTCTATAAGCTACTGTAAAGTTTGTCAAGTATGAAGATTACGTCCAGGCCTTAATTTTTTTATAGTTCAGAATTGGCATTCTGCTTTATAGAAAATGTTATCGAATTGTGGAAATAGTAAAGTACCCTGAAATACTCTCTAGTATACCATCACTAAGCTTCCCCATAGGTTTTTGCTTAACAGTATTAACTGTCAAAGATTAAGTGTTAATTTTAGTATACATAGAAACCGCGAACGTGTTGAATTACTTTTTTGTACCAAATCGTATTTTATAATCTAATCGGACACTAAAACTAGGTTATATACAAAAACCAGTTTTGAAAAGTTCCCAAGTTTTCATTTAAGACTGTATTTTATTTTATTGAAAAAGGTATTAAGTGTACAAAAAGACGATCACTAAGTGTTCTAAAGTCCTAAAAAAGCAATCAGTTCTCTGGAAAGCGGCACAACATAACATTTATTAAAAAAATAAACATTATATGTCGTGTTAACGATTATTATTAATATTTTTAAACGACAAACTCGTTTTTTCTTAAATTTTAAACCCATTAACCCTCTAACTGCACCGTATACCAGTAATATATGTAATTATGGTAATTGCACAATATTCTTGTTTTTCCAGTGATTGTTGATTGAAAACGAATATCAGCTTAACTACAGAGTGAAATTATATACTACTGAACGGACACTCGAATATCAAAGGTTTATGTTTAAACTCTGTTTCAAAGCTCAGGGAGAGCGTAGTATCCTGTGTTAAAGGACGTCAAGTAAGAAAACCAGCAATGCACTTTCGTGGCTGAGTTTCTGGTACTAATGATAGCGGATGCTATACCGGGTGACCCACGACATAGGTACTCCCGTTTATTTTGTATGTTTATAAAGCTGGACGAATGAAATTTGGGAATGTGTTAATAGACAATAAATACCATTCTTTGGGATACTCTTGAGGTTAATATACCTTCCGGTTTTTCCGGAAATGACGTCATCACTAAAGTTTTAAATGGTGCCTTATATTATTTTTGTGATAACTTCAATCAGGATGATAATATTCGTAACACAGAAACATATGGATTGTCAATTTTTATCACCAAGGCAACGCAAATTGTCAAATAAACACTAACTAAATCGCTTTTGGCCGACATTGCATTACTGATGCCCTCTAGCGTGATTTAATTGGTTTTTGGCCAGATTCTTTTTTTTTTCACGGGTACCCAATGGCACGGGTACCCTGATTAATCGATAGAAAATATCGTTCCGAATACAATAATACCAAATACTAGATATTTTGTTTAAATTGGTAGCGTACAAATGTTGTTCGAAGCAAGAAGAACGAAAAAGAAATATTGGGCTAATGATCAAAGTCAGCGTAGTGAAGAAGTATGTATAAATGGTAACATTCGAGTTTGATAGTTCTCTGTATTGCTGGTATAGTTTCTTATTGTTTGAGGTTATTACCAGGAATTTAGTTTATTAATTTCATTATTGTTCGTTATTCGTTGCTCGTTATTAATTGTTTGTTATTAATTCTTTGTTATTAATTGTTAGTTATTGTTGATTTCTATTTAAATTGTTGCTTATTTTGCAATTATTTTTTGAATTGCAATTTTAAAAATACTCTTCTTAAATTAATATTTAAGGGTTGAGAAAGTAAGTAAATACTAAGTAAATTTAACGTTCTGCATTCCTTCAATTTTCGGTTGATATGTTATTGATTTACGGCGATACGAAAAGATCCATCTGAGGTCTTAAACCTTTATTCGGGGCGATAACCCAATCGCCGTCAGACCTACAGAACAATTTTAGACGATTGGAATCCCAATTTAAAAAGGAAACGAACAATGAGGATTCAGAAGTCAATGAAGAAGCGGAAATACTTACGTTAGCCTATGTCAAACGTGAACACAGCTTCACTACGGTAAATTAACCCGGGTGTACCCCGGGAAACTGCACGACGTGTATTAAAAAAATACGGCTATAATCATACAAATACGGTAAAAATTAGTACTTATATGAAAAGGATACTGCACGGAGATTACAATTTTGTGTTTGGTTCAACAAACAAGACCAAGAGATTTCCAAAAATATTTTATTTTCTGACGAAAGTCGTTTCACGAACAATGGCATGTTTAACAGAAATAACAACCCTTATTTGGCCCAACAAAATTTACATCTTTTTGGCGAAAGAAATATCAAAACCGATTTGGAATCTGTGTGGTTGGGAGTTATGGGTGATACTTATTTCAAGTTATGTTTTCGGATAAATAATAATCGCTTTGTGTGAGATCTGAAAAGCTACTCCTTGTCCAGAAACCAATTGCTAGAAATCGCCAGTATTTATTTGACAAGTTTCGACTATTTTTAACCAAATCATAGCTACCTAAATTAATAAACACACATTTTCTTTGTTCCATTGGTGAAAAAATTGACGTTAGACGGTTTTGTGTTCGTAATTAATTCTCATTTTTCCCTCCTTTAAACGACTTTTGCACGCTACGATAATATGCACAATATCAACCAATTGGTATCATTGTGTCGGAAAAATGTTTTTCCTCGAATAATTAGGGTACTTCCTTCAAGTAGTCCTTTGAGTGACTTTGACTTGTAATGTGACTTTTTCTATAGAATACTCAGGGTGTGGTTGTAAATATCACACAAAGAACATAGAGTGCTATTTAAAATTTCAATGATGACGTCATTTCCGAAAAAAAAGTAAGTCATATTAACCTTAAGAGTATCCCAAAGAATGGCATTTGTTGTCTTTTAACACATTCCCAAATTTCAAACGTCCATAAGTATAACAAAAAATAGGAGTACCTATGGCGTGGGTCACCCGGTAGAACTACTTTCTGTAAATAAAAAATTGTGCTTTTTTCCTTTCGTTCGCTACTAAAATACCTTACAGTATTATTTTATAACTTTGTTGAATTTGAGATAATAAGATGCGGATCTACCAGGGATCTACATTACATTTTGACATATTCAAAATTAGTCAAAATGTTGAAGTGAATTAAATGTAAACTCTGTGAGGGCGAAAAATTACTTTAGGATAGGAGATAACGACACGAAAATCAACCTTATGTCCAACATTCTGCAAAATAATTGTGTATCTAGTAGCGGTGCTATGTTAGGCAACAAGTGAGCAACACGTAATTCTTCGAGTTCTCGCATGCGACAATGGCAACAGATGGCGATATATGTATGCTTAAATAGAAGTATTTTACTACATCCGTTTCAGAAAGATAATAATTCAATGGTACTGCAATTGCTCGGTATTTTTATAAGCTTTACGCTACGTAATATGTTAATAATATTGGTTTCCTGTTTACAAAAAGTTAAGTAACACGTTTTTACAGCAAATATCGTGTTGGATAACATATTCTGGTAACCCAAGTTATAAAATTAGTAAAACTAAAACTAAGAACGATATAAAATAATATCTGATTCAGGGGGGAAATTTTTGGGTAGGTTATGGGGATAGTAAAGTCAGAGATGTTATACGTGCTCAGAAATACCGCCACTTTTCCCAACGTCCCCTAAATTCATTTCGCCTTAATAGAAAATTAATGAAAAAAAGGATAAGCTTGTGTTTTTCGACGTAATTAAAACTGACTTTTCAGACTTCTTGACGAACTTCTTTCATTGAATTACTAATACCACATTTCGTGAAAAATTACTTCGGTTCAGGAGTATTACATTAAAAACTTATCTTTTTTCGCGTATTTCGGAATAATTACAGCGTGAAAGAGTTTGAACGCCGTTTCAAAATCCCTTATTTATATGCTAAATAATAAACAAAAACTGAGTCTATATGGGAATATGGGACAAAACAAACACCACCAGTATCGAATCAACGACGCAAAATCCCCTGATTAATGAATATCAGCAAGTCAAAAATGTTTTCAGCAATCTCGTCTCCCAATAATAACATATTCCACATTTTGTTCTTTTTTTGTTAATTTCTGTCGTCGAATTTGAAAACAGTTACCTCAGAAACTCCATATTGAATCTGCCATTTTGTATTTTTAGCGTTAACCTTGGATTTGAAATAAGCTAAAAAATAGCTAAGTTAAATATATTAGCATCGCTCTTTTTCTAAAAGATCGCAATGGTATTTAAGAGGTATATTTTTTAAAATCAAATTTGCTTTTATATTTGTGCGTCGTGTATTTTCACACTTCTCACAGTGCCGAGAAATGCCGAAACCGTGGCCAAAACTAGTAATAACCTTGGGCATTGGAAACACCATGCTCATAAGAGATTTTTGAGGCCTCTAATTCCAAATATGACATTAGATTTTCAAAATTCAAAATGTTGGAACCAATATGGCGACCAAAAATGATAAAATATATCCGATTTGCATGAAACTTATTTTCTGCAATATTGCTAGACTCCTGATTCCTAATCTGATAATACATATTTGAAATTCAAAAGGGCGAAATCAATAGGGCGACTGAAACGGTAAACAATTTCCGAATTGCATGAAACTTATCTTCTGCAATATTACTCGACTTCTGATTCCAAATGTGACATCAGATTTTCAACATGGCACCCGAAAATGTAAAAATTTATTCGATTTGTCTATAATTGAAAATGTTCGATTGGCATAAAATTTATTTTCTGCAATATTACAAGACTGCTGTTGGGGTATATGAACCTGAGAGAGAAAGATTTAAAATTAAATTGTTGAAAAATATTAATGTAAACTATAAGCCTGTATATTGTTACATATTATGAATCTTTTTCACACAAGGAAGTACTATTATTACGCGTATTTTTTCTTATTTTGTATTCAATATAGCCTGTGAATTCTGTTGAAAATTTTACATCAGATTTGAAATCAACAGCCTCAAATACCACAGGAAATAAGTTTCAATTAAATCCGACAGTTTCAACAGATTTGGAATTCGACATCCTCAAACGTCACAGGTATAAGCTTAAAATAAAAAAAAAAATAAGTTTCATGCGAATCCATAGCTTTCACATTTTGAGTCGCCATATTTAACGCGAGATTTTGAATTCTATAGATCTGACATATTTGGAATCACGGAGCTGGAGGTAACAGAGGACGCAAGTTTCGCACGAATTTGGCAGATATTGGTAGCCATTTCGACTCCGCTATTTTACACCAAAAAACTGGTTGTCAACATGGCCAAGAAGTTGAATTTTGCTACATTTTTCGGCGTCCGGGTTAATACTGCGATGTATGTTTGCAGCTCAATAGAAATATATTGCACTTCATACACAATCAGATGACGTCAATTTACTTTTCATACTATCATGCACCATTCGGCAGGTTGTAGTGGAATATTGTTACGTAGCTCTTATTGGCGGACAGCTCTAGGTCAGGATGGAAATGTAGAATAAAAGTCGCAGTGTTGTTTACATAGATCGTGTATTGCTGACCACACGTAATTCCAATATTACAGCTGACTGGCGTCCGTGAAACACGATCGTTGAGTGTATACTATCTCAGGTGCCGCAAATGACTGATCGATCCTCTTCCCATCTCATGCCGTGGCTTTTATATGAATTTGGCAAGACGTTAAGACCTGTTTTGGGCCCTGACCTATTCTTTTTGGCTGCACACGGCTTTTGATATAAGTTAACGTTAATTTGCACATTTTGAACGCGCGCCACAAAGGAATGTCTTTGTTCCGATTTGAAAAGCCTGACGTATGCATTTCTGTATAAGCAATTGTCTGCATGTTGGATGTGTTGGATGACCTGGCCTCAATTATACAATGTAATTAAACAATACTTGGCAACAATATGTAAGTTTTCCGCAACTTAAAATAACTTACAGTCATATAAACGCAGCGAATACTAAAAATACGAACTAGCCATTTTCTGATTTAAATTATAACGATTTGTTTTTCATCATTAGTAAAGTGCATTAAGTATGTACAAACATCCAGGAAGAAAAATAAGAAAGTTCAATAAACGGCAGGTATTTGATCAATTATTCACGAAAATAGTTAATGTGCGAGTATACAAATACATTTTTCTGTTAGCATCAGACATTTTCTTCAAACATCACTTGCATTTTTATGTTTTATTTTCAGAGACAATCAAAAGTTATAGAACTTCATTAATCAGTACTTCGCGCTCGCAGTTAGAAACTGTTTCAAAAAATCTTATAGATACAATTCATATACGATGAAAACATGATGTAGCTACCCTATTTTGTACATAGATGTTCCTTCCTTTCTCCATTAGTTGTTTTTGCACTACTTACATTATGAGAAATATATAAAAGTTTCTCCATCTTGTCATCGGTAAAGTCGTGAAGATTACATATTTTATATTATTCAGAGATGAAGTAGTATTCAAATTCATGTATTTTATGTTGACATTTCGGCTATTAATAGAAATATCTCCGTCACCTCCGCCAAAATGGGAGCATCACGTAAAACCTTTCGAAATCGGATTTAATGAAACTTTTTACGAACGTATCGAGAATCTCGTTTGTTCAAGTCTGTTTGTTTTTTTTTCGTTCGCTACTTCAATACTTTAAGCTTTTAGTCGCTCGCCGGGAACTCCGGAGCTTTTGAAGTTGTAAGAATATTAAAATGACATCGGGGACGAGTTTTCCGCTCCCGTGCCGCCGCGCCGTCGGTCGTCGCCGTCCGTTTCGCATTGAGTATTCGTTTTTATCCGGTTATCTCTTAAACTGGATTTTAAAAGCGTAGCCGACACTTACATTTAGCTTTTGTCTTCATTCGGCGCCTCGCGAAATCCAATTTTGAGCCGGCCGCCAGAAGCGAAGGAAAATATTTTTCCACTTAACCGGACCTCACCATCCCCTATTAGCACCCTAACTCGGCAATTATCACTGGTTCTTTTATTAAACGTTTAATTTATCACTGTCTTGTTGATGTTTTGTATTAAGTTTTTAATGTTCCACGATAAAGGAATATTTGATGCAATATTGTTTATTAATTTTCAAACGAAATTCACTACAATCCTTTCAATCAATTATTAATTATACAATGATGAAAATTCTTAAGCCTTGATATTATTCCGGGTATAAAGTAGGTAAGTGTAGTTGTAAATGTGCTGTCATATATCATATAACATATAACATAACGTATTTCCCGTATTCTATGTCTAATTACTAAGCAAATAACTTCCTATTTTTATTGTACATGGTATATGATATGAATTTTATATTAGTTTTAACCATTAAATCACGTCGGGAAAGCTTGAACCACAGCAAACGTTTCACCAAAGTTATTGACAAGATGACTGGATACAAGGGTGTATCGAAAACCCGTTTTTTTTCGAAGTTCAAAATTTCAAGTTGATAAAAAGCCTCGCGCAGAAGACATAAAGTTTATGATTTTCTTTAAAAATTAAAGTTTTTTCGCATTTTTTTAAAGTAAAATTTTGAGTGGTTTTTCTTTTACAAAGCCCAAAAGTATATATTACGAAAATGGTCATTTTTCTAAAAAATGTATCGAAACTAAATAAACTGCAGGCGATCTAAATGTTGCATTAGAGTAATATATTTTGGTATACGGTAATTTCACCCCTTATTGTTAAACTTATTGTATTTGATCAGAAAAATGACATTATGTTGTACACATGTTCGTAGTCAATGTTTTGAATACCTACTTATTATAACTAGTCGTAGGATTGAACAATACCTCAGTCCATCCCGGCCAATAACAAACCGGCCAATACAGCAACTGGACGTTTTCAAATGTGTTTTAAAATCCGTTATAATGGTTATAAGTTTCATAAGATTATGGTGTTGAAATTATAAAGAAAATGTATCTAGAAAAGATTTGTTCTTGTAGAATACAACAATTTTCGAACATGAATTTATATCACCCTGAATATTTTTTTTTGTTTCAGATAGCCCAGAAAATCCAAACAGGTCACACGGCACCAGCAATTGTATCGGTGAGTGAAAAAACAGAACACATCCAAAATTTAATTTAAACTGTAAAAAACATTAAAATCATAATTCTACCTCTTACGAGTAATTCTGTGGACACAATGGGCTCTAATAAGTTATTATTATCAAAATCACGATAATAATTGTGACTATAATAATTGATTAGCTGATAATTCTAGGAATATTTTTCCTTGCCTGAAGTTATTTACTCTATTTATTAAGTTTCACTTATTAACATACAATAAATAATACGCTCCTTACTTTTTAGTTTCTTGTTCTTCGGTATTCACAAATCTACTGCTACACGCAACATCTAAAAATGCAAATAAATGCTAGTATTTAAAATTTTCCAACAAATAAACACTACGCTTGCGCCCTGTTCCACTTTTCCTATTACAGGTCCTGAACCATGTCAGGACAGAATTACACTTGCCAAACTTGCAGCTGAATAAGTTACCATAATTAATTTTATTCTGAAACGCACATTCACACATTGACAAGTGACAATAACGGAAGATAATAATATCAAAATGATATATTATAATACTACACAGGATGTATACAAAATAAGAGCAATAATTTTTTAATCAAACCATCGTAATTTTGCAAATTTTCGCTAGCCACATGGTTTCATAATGTATAGTATTACAACTAAATATAGTACTATATGTAGTAAAATGAGTAGTACTACTTAGAATAATATAACATCTACGTTCATAATAACTTGGTCTGTCTAATCCTGTTTGATTCAAACTGCTTCCACCACCGTCTTGAATGGATAAAATGCATGAAATATGACAGTACCCCGTCAAACATCGCGGCTATATTTTGAAAAATAATGTTTTAGTTTTTTAAAACCAATTATTGGTATTGCAAACAAGAAATGGCAGGAAATTACTGGTCAATCATTTGTTTACTTTAAAAGACGGCTCCTTCGGTACTCGGTAAAAACATCTGAATGAGTTTGCTCTCAATTTTATGGATGAACATGTCCAAGGTGGTATATCCAGGCACCTCAAGTCAAATGGGGCTGAGCACACCAAGTTATCACGAAAGCACATATTTCCTTTTACACTGCCCAAAAAAATTAGAGGACACTTTTTTCGAAACCTGTAAGTTTTTAAATAACAGTTCTAGGCAAATAAATTTTGGTATACTTTAACGGCATATACTTAAAGAAAATTACAAAAACAATGTAACTAGTGTTAGTTACTTCTAAGTTACACGTAAAAATTTAAATTAATAACGCAATACAAAATGGAAATGACTGTCATAGTATCGATGACAGTCGGATTTTCTGTAGATTGGTGAGCTTTAATACAGCGTATGCCATCCACGAGCACGAATCACAATTTCAAGCTTCGCACTAGTCTGGCAAGAGATTCTTGGGGTATGCTTTCCCATTCCTCAATCAGGGTTTGAGTCAGTTCCTGTATGGAACTAAATAAATAAATTAAATTATTAATTAATTAATTAATTATGTCATTGCGCTCATTTCGTATACCTACACCCAAAGCTGCAGTTTTTTTTGTCCAAGGAAAAAAATCTAACTAAAAAATTCATTACAACCTACAAACCTACAAGACTACCTACTTAAAATACCGTTATCGCAGTTGCTCTCAACACTTATACTCGCCTTCTACGAGAGTCTCAGCATTGTTTTGCTTCCAGAGTAGACATAAATTTATTTGGGGGCCATTCATGCGGTGGCCTTAATAGGCGATCGCGATAATCTATATATAATAACGTGGTTGCCGAGCCTGGTTCGATATATCGAATCGCAGTGGCCATTTCATGCTGCCAACCTTCGCAGTCTTGACCTCGTTGCATAAAACTGTGCCGATCAATGTGGTGTGCATGGGGCGTTCGAAACACGCCGCGTATTATGCCGGCATTAACGTGCGCACATATCGCCGAGATTTGCGTTTGATACTAAACTATGAAATTGAATTAATGCAGTCTGCAGCCTGTCGGGTCAAGTTCTTTCAGTACTGCCGGCGCCCACTCGAAAATTCAACCGGTGAGGGAGTTACGTGAGCACACGCTCCCACAAAAGCACTCCGTACTATTTCATAGAAAGGAAACTGGCAAACAAGGACAAACTCGGTTATCCAACAGCGCCAACTCTACGGTAAAGTTTTCAAATGGACGCTATTATGTTAAACTACTATAATGACTAGTCTAACGAGTTGATAATAAGTAATAGGTAATACTCTAAGGTCTAAACACAAGTATTTCTGAAAGCACTACAAAATGTGTAAATGGCATTGCGTGTATTTTGAATATACAGGGAAAGAAGTAATGGACCTCCAGTATTAAACCCGTTAAATCCAGTGAGTTGGTAGTTTTGCTTAAATCAGGAGAAACTGTTATTACCCCAAATTCCGAATGCAACTTTTTAACAAAGTGTTTAATTGTGAAAGATTATAAGTTTCCGATAAAAAACGAGAATAATAAAAAACAATAACGTTTACTTTAATATGCTACCTAAATAAGTTTTTTATTTCATAAAGAATTAAATTGAAATTTTGACTACTTTTTTAAAGTACAATTAAGCTAAAAATCTGATAAAATGTGATAAAAATAACATTACTGTTTCAACTGACGTCATCAGGGAAAAAGAGAGCAAAAACTTTGTTGCAAATTATAAAGAAGATGGTGGAGAAACCTCGGCTAAATTTTAATATGCTTATGGGCGCAATGTTTAATTTTGACACTTTTGAAGGGTTTTTTTCTGTCTTTTTACATATTGTTCCACACTGGTTGGGGTATAGATTTTATGTTATAGTTTTTTATGTTTTTGTTTTTACAGTGTTTTGGAACTAAAATCAAATATTCTTTTCTTGAACTAAAATTATTACAGTTTAGTGTCACTTGTCTGACGGTCAAGTGTTGGCTGTCCATTTTGACGTAAAAATTACATTTTCATATGAAAAATATTGAAAATGAAGAGGATCAACAAATAGTATTCAGGGAACGCCAGGGGTTGGTCATTTGTTATTAAGAAATGCCATACAAATTTAAAAAATACTTGGTTTGAGTAATGTGACTTTCTCAAAAATTCGTTGGTTCCACTTCCGATTCAATCTTTGGAAATATATATAGCTAAACAGCACATCATAATTGAAACTGATAAAAGTCCACCTAAAACGTTAAAATCAAACATACCGCCCACGCCTAATCCAAAAGTCGGCATTGCTGTCTTTACAATCTTTAAAGATAACTGTAGTACACAACTCGTGCCAGTGCAATGTTTTTGCTCTGTCCATATCCAATGTCCAATTTAGCATATTTCTTGGTAAAAACAAACGCAATCGTTTAAAAATTTTCACCCAGTTTACGAAGCAATAAAATCTCTAAGATCCTTTTTTATCAAGACAAGACAAATGTCATTATCTATTGATTTTATTACACTTTTGATTTGACATGAAATTGACCCGATATTATCAGAAATGCTGCATAGCCGAACATAAAGTAACATAACATTAGTTTAAAACGTTCTGTTATTTACGGGATTTAGTTTTTAATTTAACGATTGAAAATTTTTGAGAATATTGACAACACTATGGTACACAATTATAAAGGGTCATTATAAATGGTTGTAGTCGAAGTAGGCCATGTCCATGTTACTACATTTCTGCCACTTTACACAAACAATTTAATCAATTTAACAGTTGCGTATAAAACAGTAGTATCATAGTAGTATTCAGTTCAAATGAAGCGCCAAACAAAAATGTTTACATTGGATCTCAGCGCCTACTTCGACTACAATCATTTATACCTATGCCCTGTACCTTGCGTGAACATTGTGAATCCTTATGCATTTGAATATGCTAAATCCAAAACTAGTGTCAGAAAAAAATAAGCACAGCACATTTTGAAGGTATCTAATTAAATATGAAAAATACACAAACCATAGAATTTCATATGGTTTATGAATTTGCTGACGTCGATGTTCTGAACTGTTGGTGGATGGAGTAATTTGCAATTGATTATGTAGACGTCCGGCGCTCTTATTAGATAACGCTCTTTCAATTAAATAGAATTTTAGGCAAAATTGTTTGATATATTTTCGGTGCAAAACTATGACTTGTACTATTTGAACAACTCAATCGTCCGCTGTTTTATTATACATTTATTTATTATATATTTATTATATACAAAAACAAACTATAAGAAAAGCTATAGATATCTTTTATGGCTAACTTCTCCGCTCTTAGAAAACATAAAAGGAAACAAAAAAAAAGATTCTCTCATGTCGTCAATCTAGTGGGTGTAACTAAAAAGTATATTATGGAAAAGGTGATTGATTAGTTTCGAGAGCACCTAGTGCAAGCATAAATATATAATAAATATATACGACGAAAACGCTATAATTTGTGAATGAATTTTGCTCAAATCCCCGCCTCTAGATGTCATGACCCCAACTAACCCATGCCTATCCGTCTATATCTGTTGACAATCAATGATGATACTAAACAATGGCCGGTCAGGAATTCAAGAACTAGAAAAATAACTAATTTACTGTAATGATTGGTCAATGGCAAAAAGGATTTTTACTTTATGGTCCTGTTAGAAAATCAAGTAACAATCTATCATTAAAATGTTCATAAAAAGTCTTGAAAAGTAAAGACTTCCCCCACAAACAATATGGAAAACGTCATATCTGTGGGGATATATTTCCTTTGAATAATTTTGTAAAAATAGTTAACATAGTTTAACTACTGCTAAACATAAGTTTCATGAGTAAAATTTGAATAAAATGTAAATTAAAATCCATATGAAACTAGTCTCTAAAACCATTGGCCCAAAACTTGCCACAATATTGACATACTTACTAATAAAATATTAACTACGTTCTCATAATCCATCAACGTTCAACATTAGCTCACATAACTGCGTCCTTAACTAAAACAAAGAAATTGCTGTATTTAATTATTATTAATTACCTGCGTAGTGATTTTTCTAAACGTAAAGGTAACTTTGCGTGCTAAGCAGCACTCGATCGATAAGCACACTAGAAGAGGCGAAACGCCACCGAATAGTATATAAATAAAATTCGTAACGTACGATGACGTAAGGCAACATCGCTTGAATCGTCATACATCGCACGTGACTCTGGCCGTCTCACTATTTTGTAGCTGCACTGACGGAACTATGTGCGGCTGGTGTATCGATCTCACGGCTGCCAGTCACAGCGTTGCTATTCTGCCTCAGGTAAATGCGGTTGCCAACTTGTAGCCGACCACTTGTGATGAACGCACCTTGACTGGCGACCAACAACGCGTCGATCGAGCGCCTAATAACCCGAACGAATTACAATGATGGAAAAGTGGCTAGAAAACACCAACAATTAACATGCTCGTGTGAACGTGAATGTCTTTATTTCCCCTTGCCTGTGCGGTAATATTCCAGTTTTGTGTTGTCTGTAAATTTTCAAACGCGCATTTATCATACACATTGCAACTCATTTTACTTTATCATACATAGCATGAAAAAGTATTGTAATCGTGTCGAATAAAAAGTTTTGAGATTTGAGAGGAAATATGTGAAGAAATATTAAGTATTGAAACTCTGTAAACTAATAGGTATAAAAGACTTCGTGTTCGTTGGATTATTGATATGAGACAAACGATAAATAAAACTTCAACGTGTAGGTAGGTAAATATGTACTATCGTGGCCATATATTATGTCCCTTCTTTTGACGTCCATTTTCTCGGAAACCTAGTGGCGAAACATTTTTAAAAAATTCTGGTGCTGTCCTTCATTAATATGCTACAACTCATAAAAATTAGAAAGCTGTATATGTTGGCGATTTCCCGATTTTTCCAAATTAAGAAGAATTGGCGCTGTTTTTGCCACGTAAATTTTATTCGTTTATCTTTAGCAATTAATTACTCCGGAAATAATACATAGATTTGAACGAATTAAAAAGTAAAATCACCTGCGGAATGCTAGCTTTCAGTGTGCACTTTTGTAAAATCATTGGATTAGTGGTTGACCCACAAAAAGCTATATTATGCAATGCCAACCATTCCGTTATTAGAAGAGCTAGAATAATTAAATATAGACTATAGGCTACCCAATAATTCATAGGTTTAAACTTTATTACATAATTATTGTGTATCTTGCATTTTTCATACAAAAGATCGGGCTGAAATTCCGTGTGAATTCCGACGCTCTACGATCTTTGGGGTACTGCGGGGAAAGGAGGCGTTAGCGGTGCAGTCATGTCGGAGAGAACCGACACAGCTGGGAGAACCGTGGCAGCTTATTATCAATACACCAAAAGAGCCATAACTTGACAAGGTTGTAATTTTAACTAATAATTAAATTCTTAATATTTGCATAATTTTGATTATAATATGGTACGAGGTACGAGAGAAATCTCTTCTATCGATTGGCGTTTGTTTTCTTCAGTTTTTATACAATAAGGTTGTAAACAAGATTTTGATGAAAGCGGATAGATCTAATAATATGCAGTTAGCAGATTATCCGATTAGTGGTGAATACTAAATTAAGCTTGCTTGATAATTCCAAAAAATATTTAAAAGGTATGCCCGATTTTGTTATATTAATATTCAAACTATTATAACAGTTTCAACAGCTTATTTATTAATAACATTTAAATACATGCAGAAACAATATAAAATAAATACAGCTCTTGATATATTACATATATTACAAACGTCAGCTCTGACCGTATAAAACTTAAAAATATCAAAAAACTTTTACAAATTTAGCATCGTAAATTTGTAGACACATAGAGTATTTTGCAGATCACTCATTAATTTTAAATGCTAAACCCGAAACCCAATTTAAATTGCCAAGAATTCCCATGGGACTTCCAAATGCCTGTCCGTGGTTCTGTTATCTTATTGACTTATTTTGCCATTAGTTTTTAATTCGGTAATCTGTCGCCGGATATCAAAATTTCTTTGGCGAGGCATAATCGCCATGTCGTTTTATGTGTTGTGTCCGTAAACACTAGTAACTATAGTAATGCACGTGCGATCCGCCACTACGGGCAGCGTCGCTGTCGATTCCCTCCCCCGCTCGCCCGAAGGGCCGTAGAGCGCCGCGTCAACTGCAGCAATCATAAGATGCTTCAACTCGATCTTTTGTAGGGAAAATGCAAGATAAGCCATGATTATGTAATAAACTTTAAACCTGTGAATTAGTGGGTAGCATATAGTCTATATTTCATTATTCTAGCTCTTCTAATAAAGGAATTGCTGGCATTGCATAATATAGCTTTTTGTGGGTCAACTAATCCAATGATTTTACAAAAATGCACATTGAAAGCTAGCATTCCGCAGGTGATTTTACTCTTTAATTTGTTCAAATCTATGTATTATTTCCGGAGTAGTTAATTGCTAAAGTTAAACGAATAAAATTTACGTGGCAAAACAGCCCCAATTCTTCTTAATTTGGAAAAATCGGGAAAACGCCAACACATACAGCTTTCTAATTTTTATGAGTTGTAGTATATTAATTAAGGACTAAAAGAATTAAGGTTTCCGAGAAAATGGACGTCAAAAAAGGGACATAATATATGGCCACGATAGTACATATGTTTCGCTACATGTTTCTTCAAGCTTTCCCGTTCGGGATATAAACCATATCTCGAAACATGTAGCAAAAAATATATATTTACATACACCTTGGAGTTTTATTAATCGTTTATATAGTATCTATGAAATAACTTGGAACAGAGAATTAGAGAGACCGGTCTCCAGAACATAATACTTTTCGCCAATCTTCACAAATCATTTCAAACCAGCGCACATGTGCGGATGTCAATCGCAGGGCCACTAATTCTTCTGTATAACTTTTTGCTGTTTTCTTGTCCTGTTCGCTTGTTTCCTTTGTTCACTGAATGGCTACAAGTTTTATTGTTTGTGAAATAATCATTTTTGCAGACTGAATAGTTCACTGATCGTTTTTTGTGATTGCCCAGACTATACCCAGCTTGACAAGCTTCAAAATTTTCATGTTTTAATATCATAGCTAAGTGTCCCCATGTACCATATTTGAAAATTCTAACCACGATCGAGCAAGAAAATGATATTGTCTCTCTGAAATTTATCAATATTATCACATTCCTTTAAAAAATATATATCGAAATAAGAAATTGGATTTTTTATACATAAACATGCACGTCGTGCTACGTCGACTTCGTACTGTGAATTCAACAAGATGTGGGCATACAGGGTATAAAAGTGTCAAGTACACGTTAAGATTCACACAAAATTATTTTTTTACCCATTTGTGTTAGTTTTTACCCATTGGTGTTAGTTCTGTTAGTTTCTGGTCACCACTCTCAATTTTTTTTTTTTTTTTTTTTTTTTGGGATGTTGCCATGTGCACAAAGCCAGTGGCTTGTCTGTGCGGCAGTCGGGGAGACGGAGTATTATAAAAATCCCCTGCCTAACCTGGGCTTGAACCCTGGACTTGTGAGTGGAAGGCATTCGCCTTATCCACTCAGCCACCTCTGCTCAATCGAGTAACATTTCTATAATCGAGTAACATTTTCTACAATGTTAAACGCATTTCAAAGTTCAAATGTTTTCTTGAAATTGCGTATCTGCTAGAAATATTCATATTTTGTAATGAACCAAAAATCTAAATATTTAGAATTTGTGGTGTTATGTTACAGTACCTCGGAACTCGCCGAAGCTCCTGAGTTATTCCAGTGCATGTTTCTCTAAAGTATAGCAGAAAAATCGTTATGGTATACACGGTGCAAAATTACAATATTATGTAATTTTCTTAATGTAGAATAATAATTTCTTGACAATCTGTCAAAATTATAGTGAAAGTCTGAAAGGTTACTAAAGTGAAATACATGAAAGTTTAGCAAAATAAGTAACAGAAAAAATAAGTATCGACAATTGTATAAGTCAGTGTAGATTTAATTTTTAATTTTAACCAAACTCTCCAATTTTGTCCGATACTGTAAAACAGTGATGGTAATGGTTAAAGTAATGGACACATAAAAGTGAATTATTTCAGATCTACTCAACATAAGTTTTGTCTAAACTTTCTCGCATCTAAAATTTCTCGAGATGTTAGCAATATTTTCAAATTCATACTTATTTTGAGTATCGAAGCTGCAAAATTACGCATTTTACGTTTTATTATTATTGTTACAGAAAAAGGTTGCTGTCAAACGTAACTACAAAGTTGACCATTGTTGTCACAGTTTTATCATAAATTATTACTTTATCATACGTAGTATGACAAAGTAATAATTTAGATTTTAGTGTAATTATGTCCCTTTTGGCCCCTGAACATTTTTGACCAAGGTAATTGGTAAAATCATTAGTTTAGCTGCATTAGAAAATTCTATTTCATAGAGATCGCTCGTACTGCATTAAAACTAGTTAGCCAGGATTTGACAGATATTTAGATTCTATTGACAGTATTGTCAAAACATTAGAGTTTGACACAGTTTGACACTGCTGTATATAATGATAAAGTAATGTAATATAGTAATGTAGTAATGTTTCAGGCCACATCAGTTTTTTATGGTATAATCGGTACTTTAGGTATCCCAAAGTATGTATTTTCAATCGAAAATGTACCTGGCTAAACTAAAACTTGATTTACGAATACAGTCATTGTCTTTTAAAATGGTATATCAACTACAATTTTCACTTTTGAAACAGGGTGGCCTTTTTACTGGCAATGTTTTTGTTCTTATTTTTATTAACCCAACTTTTAATTGTGAGATGTTTTGTCCGAGGGTGGATAGGCTGCGATTCTTCATAACTGCAACAACCCAAAGGCGATGCCGTAACAAACGTACTTACCGAGGCAGGGCGGGCACTGATATCCGGCTATCGATAAGTGTGCAATCCGATATACAGTTAGTAGAGTGGGGAGTACTTTGACCAAACTCGTTCACACACCGTTCGAAAGTTGTTGACTCAATGACTAATTCTTTTTACATAATCATAAAAATGCGAATAACAGTGAACCTGAGTCGACCACATTTTGTTTTTTACTGATACCGGCAAAACAGTGTAAATACTTTCAATTCGTATAAAGTATCTTTATCTTGTGGCCTGAAGTGAGAGTATCAATAATTTGGAGTCCAAATTAAACCATTTTTTGCTTTTTTGTAAATACAATTATCACTGTCAGTAACCATTGGTAACTGAGCAATAGCTTATTAGAATGAAAATAATTGATTTGCTTACAGGTTTAGATAGAGTTTGACTATATATAACATACATTCATAAACAATACATGAGAATCTAAATATACTACAAGTATTTAATAATTTCTACATCATCGTGAGTGAAATGGCTTCCAATTACGTCACTCAACTCTATTTTAGTATTAGGTGCTTCAGCTTCTATAATTTAATTGTAATATTACTATCAAAGCAATTTCTTCTCCTGCGTCAATAACATTTACAATATTTGAGTGCAATATCATAATTGCGTGCCTAGATATTCGATAATAGTAATCGCTAATTTATGAAGCATTTTTTTATTTTATTTTTATGTCTGTATTTGACATATTTATGATGTGGTTTAATACGAAAAAGAAGTGAATGAAAACATATTTTGTATCACATGAATATAATCCATTTAACTAAATTATCTGCTACTCTGTAGACGATTTCCGCAAAGTGTTTGGCGCAGTAGTTAATTTAAACTTTTAAAGTGAACCCGGATCCGCGATGGCTGAATACAGGCCCGCAGTAGGTTTATATTTAATATTTAAAGTCGCTGAACTTGCTGAAATTAATCGCCACGCCAGCTGCTCGCTAATTACTCCCAAATATGGTGTGATTTTATCGTACTCGTTCCCCATTCTTTCCCCCACTGAGGGCAGTGCGCCAACGGTCAATAAACTTACACACCGCCGACTATGCGTTAAAATTTTAATTTTCGTACGGTAAATATTATTCGACAAAAAATATAAAATATCCCCGAGCGGAAAAACGCACGCAGCGGTCGTCGAAATGAAATGCAAATTCATCGAAACTTAATTTCGTAAAGTTTAAACTACCCCATAGTGGTTTAGGAAGTCTTTTTGGTCCGTTCGCATTTTAATTTCACGCCACCCCGCGAAGTGACCGACTAAAAGGACGCTTAACCCCTAAGTGAAGTGATGAAATTGTTTCGGGTTCGCGGCGTTTCTTTTCAATCCTTCGTCGGTTCGCGTAAAAGAGTGTCTGAATTCTGCCTAGAACTCTAAATTGTTAAGGTTTAGTACTTTACCGGCACCTCCACCAAAAGTATAACTTTGGTAAATATTGATTTCCTCCAGTTTTTAGGAAATTTTTGGAAATGATTTGGCAGATTTTAGAACTTAGTGCTACCTGTGATTGTATTTGGCGTACACTAGAGTAGCCACAAAACTTGTCACGAGAACAACTTGAATTGAGCAGGTGGCCATTTTATGTTATTTATTATTGTTATTCATTTCATTTTACGTTATTGTTATATATTTTTGCATACTCTTTCGCATGAATAAACACTCATGTAGAGATACATCGACTCTATGCTTTAACACTTGTTTTATAAACTTCAGACAAAGAAAGGCCTACTTAAGCTGAAGCTATTGCTTTTTAAGCATAAATTGTTATTTATTTATTTCTATATAAGGTTTAATTTTTGGTATTCGGATGTGACATCCTTACAGATGATATAAAGTCACTCAGAAGGTGATAAAAGTGGTAAAATAAATACATTTGTTTATTCATATTTTAAGCAAATGCTTGGAAAAGCTAAGTTATCAGTATTTATTTCATCTTAAAAGTAGTACTTGTAATAAATACTACATTCGTAATATCAAGTAAGCAAGATTTCAAGTTTGCAGTTAAGAAATTGTAAGCATTCATTTCTAAACTATATTAGTAAATTATTTACTCCTTTTTATTCACGTGGCCAATTATGTGTTGAGTTTAACTGAGTTATGTTTAGGAATTATCAGATATATTTTGGCAACTAATTCATGAAAACTGAATGAATTTCTCTTATGTCGGTTTAAGCCGTACTAACCGAGGGTTTGTTTATTTCGTTGCACTTCATATTGAAGACGTAACTTATTCTGGCAACTGAACTTATTCTGAGCAATTCAAGCCCCATAATATTTCCACATTAATTTTTAAAAGTATGTTCAAAGAATTCAATGTAACTACTTTATTGCAGACAAATGGGTCAGAGAAGGAGAACTTTGAATTCAACACAACAGCGCTGAATTGAAATTTTAATGCTCCTCTCAGTGGCGCTACAGTAAACCGGGAAAATTCAATTATAAACAGATTTAATGTAAACATTCGTATACGCCCAGCTTGATGGGTTTTCGTTTCACCGCACTGGACTTTTCAGCTACCGAGTTTGTTGCATTTTTCTAGTTTTCAAGTGATAATTAAAATTACCTTTGTTGTTCTTTGAAATCAAAGCACTTGTGCTGACTTTGTGTCTTACGTACTTTAATAACATTTCAATGCATTTTTAGAATAAAAAATATGTAAGTATAGTAAGTAATTCATATCATTAGTGTATTTGGAATATTTTGATTATTTTAATAATATTTACACAAAGGAATCATTATCAAAGATAATTATGTCTATTTTTGTTGCAATTTTGATAAAATATGGAATATACGATGGCGAGCAGTATTTTTCTTCATCACCATTAGTGGCTTTTGGTTTCTTTTTTTTTAATTTCGTTATTCCCAATAGAACGACCAACAATGGAAATTACCAGAAGTTTTGACAGCTGATAGTTGTTTCTAAAAGCTGTTTTACATTGTCAAAAATATGGCCCAGATGTTATAGAAGAAAACAGCTGTGATTTTGTTCAAGGATTTGGATATTTTTATTTTTTTGTTTAGGATACTATACAATTTTTCGTTGAATGTGATTATAACCTCATAATTATGGCTTATTTAATCATACATCAACGTGGATGTATTACACAGTATGACAAAAGCTCATTTCATCGAGTGCAATCTTATTTGTTATATCGAAGAGAATTATGCTAAAGAAATGAAGAGAAATAATCAATTGAAAGTTAGGAACCCGTGGCAGGAAAAATTGCTGCAACGTAGAGACTATATAGAAGTACAGTTTAGTTACTTTCGGGCACCCGTTACTTTGTACCAGTTACTTTGCACCGTGTGAGTATCCGGTATAGCATGTACAGCAAGGTTGCATAGTGGAAGGGGTTAACGATCATAGTGAAAGTAACCCGCAAGTCATTAAACTTTACATCACTAGTAGAGATAAAGAACGGCGCACTTTAAATACGCTTCTGACGTTTCACGAGGTATTGGTGTAAAATACGTCGAAGATTAATCACAGTTATTGGCAGGTATATCTATGAAACGTACGAAACTTGCGGCCGTTTTCCTAAAATAATAAACGACGTTTGTGAACGTACAATGTGCTCGCGGAGCCGTCGTGCGCAAGTTAGAAGAAACTGGCTAGGATATTGGACGGAATTTGGGACACGTTGCTAATTTCTGGCTAAGTTTGATACGTCTTCCCCACTCTCGCGAGACATAGCGAGAGACCGCAAATTCGGAGAGTATGGATGGCATTCACCCAAATTCGCTGACATTCGAACTGCCAGACGTCGAATAGTTGGGTAAAAATCGCGCATTCGACGGGGGTCTTGCCATAAACCGCTTTATTTATTCGCGTTCGCGTCGATCCATTCAATGTCGGTCTATGACGATTCTGACGCGGCTCAAAGGTTTTTTGTGTGTGTACCCGAAGGTACTATTTACGACAGGGGTCTCTGTATGGATATGCACTGTAATATTTGATTTATACCGCAAGACATTATACAAAATAATAAAATAATAATTATGCAAATATTAATTTTTGTCTATGGAAAATCATATTACTATGTCATATATTAGTACATATATGGTATATAATCAGTATAATAAATCAATAGCAAATAAGAAATTTTTCAATCATTTAATTAAATTTTTGTTATTCATTTAATTATTCATTAATAACAACAATAATTTCAATGAAACTAGCTATACATACACACTATACGCTGCGGCAGCGTCTACTTCAGCGACGTCCATTCTCTATCACCCGCAGATGAGCACTGAATGCACGAGCCGAACCCCGAGAATATGGATGACCTTCTTTTCCCGCTATGTCTCAACCAGCCTCGCCAAACGTTTCGCCGATTTACTCGGGCTGAGTGTAGAGCTACCATGAGAAGTTAGCCCATATTCGAACCAATTTCCTGTTTGGTACACAATTTATATTGGTACTAATATTATGTAATATCTGGGCTAATATTTTGGACAGTGTAAAACAGCTTTAACAGTGTGTTCCCAGATCAATCTATATTCGGTTGTATGCTGCGTGAAAAACCTGCTTCTAGGAAAGTCCGCCTTAAATAACTTCTAGAATAGTGCACTGAGCATTTTTCGCATTTATTGCATGAAAGTACAGGTGTTTATTTATAGAATCATAAAAATGTTAATAATAATATCGATTCAATAATAAATTGATTAATATCAATAAGTCAAACATTATGAATACAGCAATGTTTGTATATCTCTTGTAGCCCAAAACCTCGTGGCAAAAGCATCCTCATACAACATCACAACAAGCATTTTTTAAAGCGAGCTGAACTGTCGCTGAATGCAAATGTTGCGTCACTTTGACATGACACAGAAAATAAATAAAATTGATTGAAATCTGACGTACAAATTCACATCAATATCAGAACCAATGTATTCCTACCACGATATTAATAAACCATTGATTTTATAGACGTGATGTCTTGAGTTAATATTGACAGTGCTATCAAAAGATAATGTGATAAGAAGAAAGCATGTTAACTTTGGACTACAATGATGCTAAAATATGATAGTAACGTGTAGATATTGTGGCTACACTGGAGCCCCTTTACGACTTCAGATTCCGGGATGGCAAACCCATTTTGCGGCATGTCTGATCGCTCTTTTCATATGTCCACTCTTTTGGCTTCCGTATTGCTCACCTCCATGTTTGGATACCGTGTATATTTGTGGTAATTGTGGACAAGTTCTGCTAAAAACGTTGTTTTAAATTAAAGTTTTATTGATTCACCTTGGATTTGTGCTATTGCTTATTATGTAGTATCTAATAGTGCATTGTGTCAAAATTAATTTGTAAGTGCTAAATGCGTTGACTGAACAGAAAAGAATCGGGGCAAGGAAAAATAGCTGACGGTTATTGAAATGTTGCTCAGACAAAAATAAGCTTGTGCCTGCAAGCTTCTACCCAAGTTTTAAAACTAGACGCACTTGTATGAACGTGGACTATTCAGAAAAATTTATCAAAGTTCTCATACCAGAAGCTAGTTTACCAACTTGGACTGGACCTAGTTTCTCTCACAATTGTCCCAAGTTCATACAGGCGCTTCTAGGTTTGAAACTTGAACAGAAACAACTGAAATAAGCCAATGTTTTTCAATATGTAAGTATAATTTCCTGGCCACAAAACTAGTTCTATTGTGAGAAGCTATATGTCTTTCATATGTATTCTTTTCTCTTTGGAGTCTTGTATAATTAATTGTCAAATTGTTTTAGAGCAGTTTGGTAATAATAATAATAATATAATAGCAGCGTTTATTTCCTTGTGATAACATGGTTACATAGGATAAGTCAATAATAAAAAAAATTTAATAATCATCACATTATATGTACGTAGAACAAAATCTAAAAAGAAATAGCGTAACATTCATAGAAACAATTACAAATAAAACATATACAATTAAACAAACGAACAAAATAGGCGTCTATATGGCACATGACTGAAATTCTTGTAGTGTGTAAAAACATTTATCTAGAAGAAACCTCTTGTACCTTTTAAAGCTAGTCAGCGACTTTACGTCTTTCGCATTAGCTGGTAGCCAATTAAACAGTTTAGGACCCAGACAGTTCGGAGATTTAGCTATAATATTCAGTCTGGCATAAGGTACCTGCAAATCATCCATCTAACGGGTGTTAACATTGTGGATGTCAGACCGTTTCAGGAAACGGTTCTTATTTTTGACAACAAATACACACATTTCATATATATACACCGAGCACATAGTCAGAATGTTAACATTATTAAAAATATCTCTGCACGATGTAGTGCTATCTACCCCAGCGATTATACTAACAATGTTCTTTTGGGCAACGAAAACATCCTGAATAGCGGACGAGCCACACTAGAAACATATGCCATACGACAGACGAAAACCCACTTGGACATTGTAAAACTGCACAAGTTGAGAGCGTGACAAGTATTGTTTTAACGCACGGAACTGGAAGGCAATCGAACTGAGTTTTGAAGATAACATTAAGCAATGCTCCCTCCAGCTCAGCGTGCTATCAACATACAAACCAAGAAATTTTATTTTGTTAGCGGTAGTTATTATATTCTCATGGTAGTACAAGTCGTACGATTCGACGGTTCTTTGTGGACAGTGATATTGCATGAGGTGGATTTGACTAACATTTAACAATAGCTGATTCGCAGTAAACCACTCACTAGGGCACCAACAATGCGACGACTCGACGCAGCAACCTCCTCCTGAGTCGAACCCCCTCAGAAATACCATTGTGTCATCCGCATATAATGTGAAATGGCCAGTATCATGACCAAGTGGGACGTCATTGATAAAAGGAATAAACAACATGGGACCAAGGACAGAGCCCTGAGGGACCCCCAAGTTTACAGGCGCAAAAGAAGAGGTATGATGCGCAATGACGCTCTGAGATCTCTGGGAGATGGAAACACACTGCTTCCGGTACTTGAGGTAGGACATCACCCATTCCAAACGAAGACCTCGTACACCACAACGCAGCAGCTTAGTCTACAGAATAAGATGGTCCACACAGTCGAGAGATCGCAAAAGATTCTAGTCGGGACCTCACCCGCATCAACGAGATCGAGAACTCTGTCCATAAACGAATGTACCGCGGTTGAGGTTGATTTACTCTTCAAGAAGCCATGTTGACATGGAGATATGATGTTATGTCGACTCAGGAATTTTCCCAGACGATCCAAAAAACAATGCTCAAAAACACCCGAAAATGCCGGAGGAATGGATACCGGTCGATAATTTTCCATTAGGTGAGGATTAGCCTTCTTATAAACCGGAAAGACTTTGTTTATCTTAAATTTTTCTGGAAAATTGCCTGTTTTAAATGAAAGGTTAACAAGATGTTGCAGGGGGTGCGATAGCCCACCAGCCAACCTGCGTATCAGAAAAGCAGGAACTTCAGCCACTTGATTTTTTATTCTTTATCTTGTTTTTCATAAGAACATGGAGTTCATCAACCGTGCACGGCATTAGGAACATGGAACATTGCAGAACTGGTGTTCTGTGGATGCTTCTAAAAATGTAGGCAAAACTTATAAGTCATATTTTTAATCTACGTTTATGTTTACATGAATCTTATATGTTCATCCCAAGTATTCGCCCACAATTATCACAACAATAAACTGCGTCCATGCAAAATGGAAGACAATACGGCAACCAGAATAATGGACAGCAAAAGAAGCATAGGCAAACAGCTGCCAAGTGCGCACGACATCCAGGAACTAATCTAACCCGAGGACGTCCCAGAAATCCACAAAACGGACAGACAACTGCTACTACAAACCCTCCGCCAAAATCCACTCCTGCCGGATTCATTGCGATTGAACATGACTACTTAATGATTTCGCCTACAACAAAATAGAATAGGAAACCACGGACTTACTAACATAAGCAATCTTACTAACCTCATACAACCGTAAATCTTTTCTCGATACATAGAATTTAGTGCGGTACCAATATTTGACTTATACCTATATGGGAATACTGACAGCTATCAACAATGACAACATTTTTAAATGAAAATAAAATGTTACTAATTGAAAGGGAAATATCCTACATTGTAAACTAGCTTCCGTCGAATAATATCAGACTTCTAGTAGGCCATGACTGTTTGTTAAACGCCACTTTCGTTTTGAGATTAGAGTTGCTATTTATCATGTCTTTACTGGCAAGATAAAAAATAAATTAGGAAATGAAATCCTCTTAAACTTTGCAATATTTTTATTAGATATGCTCTGGTGCCGGTTTCGATGTTACGTGGTTGAAACCGGCCATAAGTTTGATTTTGATAATGTTAAATTGGTTCATAAATGTCAGAAGGGCTATAGGTTTGAACTTTGGAAGCAACTTGAAATAGAGCGACACAAGAAGTCTCCTCATATCCTCATCAACACCCAGACAGATATTTTCTACAAACCTTTATTTCCATACCTTTAAGTTACAAATTTTTATTCAACCTTTTATTCTAACAATTGTTTCATTTTCGGGCTTCACCCAGTTTTCAGTGTGGTTGTTGATTTTTGGATTTTTTGCTTTGATCCCTCCCGCCTTGTGAGGTTTTTAATTGATCATTTTTATTTGTTTTTCTTTACCATCTTGCCCTGACACTTGCTACCGGCTTCCTGTGATATTTTGCTCACGTTTGTCTTTTGATAACAGTTTTAATTTTTGTATGAATGCACAACTGTTTGAACCAATATATTAAAACCAAATAGAAAGATGCAATAACTGTAGTAACTAACAATACAGAGCGGAGTATTTATTTTTTTTAAGAGTATTTTATTTCTTAATTTATACACATCTCTTTGCAACATGGACCTGAATCGTACGAAGATTAAAAATGAAGTACTGGCTTTCCTTGGCGTTACTACGTTTGTTAGAGTAATTCTAAATAATCAATCCTAGTTTGCCATTAGTCTTCCAGATAGTTTTTTGGTAACGCGCTACGCTGGATTACACTCGGACAACCTTGGTCGAAACTTTCTCTTAAATATTGAGTTTTATAAATTAAATATGCCTCAAAATTATTGGAAAACTTTATGTCAAATTTAAAGCTCAAACTCGCTAAAGCTGTTGATACTCAGGCAAATTCTATAAAAGAAGTAGCTAACTAAGAACTTGGTATCGTGGTTACTTTTCTTAGCAACAATTGTTGCCAATAACTTTTCTAAGGAATTTAAGGACGTTTTCAAGTGGTTAGTTACTTTTTTTACAGATCGGTCTGATTTTATCGTTTGCGTATAGGGCTTTCTCGGTTTGTTCAGTAACACACCCTATTACTAGCATGCAAAATCTTCTGGAAATAAATAACTTGACAAGATGTGACCTGATAAGTTCTTCATTGAACAGTGAACAACTTGGTATTGAGCCGTAGAGAATTATGAAATTAAAAGCATAGTAACTTTTCTTTCAGTTGGTATGCATATTATAAAATGAAGTGACATGTAATTCTGTAATCTCGGTTCGAACATTGTGGACTGTAGTGTGGTCTCTATTTATCATTCTTATTTTTTTCTCGTTTATCATCATACTCAACTCTTGTGATATTTGTACATAACTACATAACTAACGTATTTTCTCCAAAAAAAAAATACAATACAAAATTTCGATCTTTATATTCAGAATCTGCGAAAAAAAATCTCATTAATCGGTTGTAATTGGATGATTTTTTAGTTGTTGGTGGGTTAGGTGTTTATGGTGGTTTTAGCAAATTAAGCAATTGGAAATCTGTGAATTGAATTCGTAAAAATTATTTACTTTAGTAAGATTCAAATCTTAATTTACATAGATACTAATTGCGAGGTTTCCTTAGGAGGAATAAAAAGCAAATCGATGCCATCAGAAATTATAGAGAAATTGAAAGGACACAAAAAAATATACAAAGAGTATTATGAAATGAATTTAAAGCAGTTAGGAATAACGTTGCGAAAGTGATTAGAATGAAAAGAAGAAAATTACTGTGATGTATTGCATGCTAGAAAACAACCCCCCCCCCTTGAATTATGGAAGAAATTAAATTTCTAACAAGTTTCATGAGCATTTTATTCAAGTATAGGAAATATTGCGAAATATATTCCTAAATATCATACGGAGGAACGCATATTACTTAATGTTTCTTGTCGATAGAAAGGAATGAAATACCGACGTGTATAATAAAAGATGCATTTGATGTTATTGTCAATAGATTTTGGGATGTAATGAATAATTCACATAAATATTCTATGAGACTCTAAAATATTCCATCGTGATATATGTACTATCGTGGCCATATATTATGTCCCCTCTTTACACGTCGTTTTTCTCGCAAACCCAGGGGCGAAACAATTTGAAAAAATTCTTTTGTTGTCCTTGATTACTATGCTACAAGTCATAAAAATTATAAAGCTATCTATGTTGGATAAAAAATGTTTATTACACAATCGTTGTTTATCTTGCATTTTCCATACAAAAGATCATGCTGAAACGCCGCGTGAATTCGGACGCTCTACGGTCTTTGGTGTGTTGCGGGGAAGGGAGTCGTTAGCGGTGCTATTGATAGTAAGTGAACCGCGGACAGTTGATTGTCAATACACAAAAAGAACGATAACTTATCAAGGTAATAATTTTAACCAACAGAACTAAATACTTAATTTTTGGAGAATTTTCTCTCGTTTCTATAGTATTGACTCCTGTGACTTCCAGTCTCGTAACTCTAAAACTACTGATCAGAAAAAAATTAAATAACTGTCATACTCCTCACTTATTTCTTAATAAGTTGTATGACTTATCAAAAATTTTTGCCTCTCGGTGTAAACGCGAGAGAAGTGAAAAAATGCACGCGTTTTTTGCATTTCTAAATTAACGGTCGTCTTTCCGATTTTCTTTTTCTTCTAAACCGCTTGCCACAAAAATTTCAATGTTTATTCAGGTTGCATTCAGAGTCTCTTCTATCGACAGTCGTTTTAGTTTTCTTCAGTTTTTATACAATAAGGTGGTAAACAATATTTTGATGGAAGCAGATAGATCAGTAACGAATGTTAACAGAACAAGGCAATTAGCTAATGCATATAATACTTATTTACTGCGTCACATGTCCCTTGAATTTAATAGCATTCCGACTATTTGTCAATTTTTACGGCCGAAATAAACATCAACAATATTTTGCGCAGATCGGTCAGAATAAATTGGCGCCCGTTGAAGTAGCGGCAAATTGTCCAAAAAAGGTGACAACTCTTTGTTCAGGAACTGAATGTATAATTCTCCATTTAAATTTTGACCAAAAAAAGGCCCAAGTATTTAATTATCCACAATACCGCACAGCACTTTAGTCTTAAAATGATACTGATCTCGGCAAACTCTT
The DNA here is from genome assembly GCA_964023965.1 of Melinopterus prodromus. Taxonomy (NCBI): domain Eukaryota; kingdom Metazoa; phylum Arthropoda; class Insecta; order Coleoptera; family Scarabaeidae; genus Melinopterus; species Melinopterus prodromus. The sequence continues at coordinate 16,577,469 of OZ030396.1, forward strand.
GTAAAGATCGGATTTTCATGTGCCTACCACCGGCAGTTTTGTGAAGAATGGGACTGTTCTTTGACGTAAATGTAGCCTCGTCTGTCCAAAGAATATTTAAAAAAAATCTGTTCTCTTCCATTTTCCCCTCAAACCAGATGGCAAAATCATACCTGATGTGACAGTCTCTTTCTTTTAGTGTACTTATAAATTTTGGTTTATAAGGGTAATACATACTTGTTTAGTTTTAGTATTTCATGTACTGTTGACTTACTGCATTGGCTGTGTGCAGCAATTGTCGAACAGAAATCGCTTTATGCTCGATTGCTTTATGCTTCTTGCAAGATTGGCAAACTTGTTTCCTCATCTTTGGCAAATTTTTTTTGTGGGGTTTCTTTAAGTTATTTTCAACAGAATTTTGAATTTTTTCATTATGCTAGAAATGGTTGAATGGGCCATTAGGTTGTGTGTATGTCTTTCATTGAAACTAGCAGCAACATCTCGGTGCGGTCTATTTTCTCCATGTATTAAAACAATTTCAACTTGTTGTTGGAGTATAGGCATTGTTTTAAATGTTACAGCACCTAAACTTATTTGTATTAATGTATGTATTTTTGTAATTGTAAGTAGTAGAAATAAAATAAGTTCATATATAATAAATTAGCATTATTAACATATTCATAATAGTTATTAACTTAATAACGGGTAAATCAGTCATATTAAGTCAAGAAACAATAGATGTTTGATGGTTTAGTTATTTTTATTTAAATGATATCAGTGAAAATAAAACATCATAAGTACCACCACATGAGCATCGCTCACTGTAGATGGATAACTACTATTATAAACCTATCCACAGCCAATACTAACCAAATAGAAGATAAGTCATGCTCCTGAGTTAGTTATTGTATGATATATTAATATCTACAGGTGACTAAAATAACTTCGCACCAAGAAAATGAGTAATTTTTGGCTAGTTCTAAATAAACATTAGTTATCATACCAAAATAACTAAAAATATAAAAAAAAATTCTAAAAAATAGATCAAAAAGAACCTTTTAGTATCACTGGCATTTTCTAATATTTGTCACACGAATAATAATTAAGAAAAAAAGTGAAAATAATTTTTTTAAGTTTTGTGGCTCTAACTTCACATTTAAATATATTTTTTACTTCTAAACAACATTTCCAAATAAAGTTTATCGATAATAAAGAAAATAAAAGTACTTTACTATCACAAATTCATATATTAATAATAATAATAATAATAATATATTCTGACTCGCTCAGTATATGGCACCGAAAATTCTATATTTGACTGTTGCGGTTTTGGTTTCATACGCGTCGCCAACTTTCTTAAAGAATAAAATTTTCTGTGAAATACACATATATACAATAAAAAAGTTATCCATATGGTGCGGACTTTCGTGGACACACTGTAGATAGTAGGTTTGCTTGCACACAAACAATATGTGCAAAATGCGAAATAATTCGCAAACCAAATGCGACGAGGGAATACGAGAACAGGTGGGAGGCCGGCAAAGCACCTGAATTTCTTATTGGTTTACATAGGGGCCAAGCAACCTGTGCGGAGACATCGCTTTCCTTCATAATATACGTAGAACGATCCTTGTTGTACGCGAAGGGTTTATGTATATTTTATTAGTACTCATCTGCTCCGACAATGGCTCTGTATACACGCTGCATATTGTGTAAAGGGCCCGTTACTGCGACAATAACGGACCACTTTTAATGCCGTCGTTTTTCCAGCGCGCGTTATTCCAAAGGATCCTCAGTATGATGTATTATACGATGCGTACAGAAATACAGCCGGTGATAAAATTTAATTTACGTTATGCCATCTTCTTCCGTGTTCTTACCGTTGGGCCAAGATGAGACGCAATATTCCCTTAATGTTCGGCACTAATGAAATTTTGAAGTGCCTTCAGAAATATGCGACTATAGTAGTTTAATTATTCACTGAATTTTAGTAACACGACACCTAGCATATAGTAGCATATATACGTTTTTACTGGTGCTCTACTTCAAGAGCTAGGACATATAACTACTTCTAATTTGCATATTCTACAGAATTATTTTATCATATACTTCTTAGACAATTTTATTCTTCATAAAAATGGTGCTTCGACTAAAACCGACTAATGGAACTATAGTTTCTTCGCGATAAACCTGCGTTTACGTCACAAACGTAGGATTACCCGCACTAAATGTGTTGCCGCGGCGAGATTAATATGACACCTCCAAGATGGTAAACTTAAGAAACAACAACCAAATGGACCAACACAATCTTAAACTTTATTGATTTTATTTATATCTATGACGTTATGATGGTAAATATTGCATGCAGGGCCGGCGGGTGACGTGTGCGAAGTGTGCGGTGCACACAGGCGCCGTGATAAAAAGGCGCCTAGGCTAGATGTTTCAATGCCCGTTTAAATCGTGAACTGAGTTCAATTACACAAAATCCTGCGAACTGCCATTAAAAGCCCCACCCCAAAAGACCTTAAAAATAACTGTGACGTGTATTTATATTAAAATTAGTGATGATGATTAAACAGTGATGATTTTCTCAAATGCAGACTTTCATTAGCTTTACCTGTTTTAACTTCTAAATTTGCAGTACTAAAAATACGCGCTAAATTAAATAGACCTAAAAATATCTATATTACCAGGAAAATGGAATAGTTTCGCAATTATTTCCGTTTATAGGCGAAATGGCCGTCAGTGAACATTCACTACAAACCGCCAACCGTGTAAAGTTTCTAATTTAATGAAGTTAAAAAATAATTCCAGTTTTTCTGAAAATGTTTAGCTGGCACCATTATATTTCAAGTGTAATAGCTAGAGAGTAACTATATAATCCACTGCGTGTGTCATTAATAACAATAATCAAAATTGTATTCAAAGTACTTGAATAAAACTGCCATAAACACATTTTCTTAATCACATCGCAAGCTGTTAACTTGATATTTTAAATTTAAGCATAAATATGAAAATCTATGAGAAAAAGTTCAAAATAATATTGTTGTTGTTTTTCTTGCACCGCCTTGTTTTTTAAACTGTTCCGAAGTTAAAATAATGCCATGAAAAAAAAAACTCATCTAATTGTATTGAAGATTTTAACGGGTTCTTAAGTTAGGTATTGTGATTTCTTACCAAGCTTTTAATTTCTTTGGTACTTCTAATGTTAATTCTTTGTAAAAAAGGAGACGTTTTGTTAGGTCACATATGCATTAAAAATGACTAAAATTTTTATGACATTCCCTACTAGTGTTCGATTCTAATTGCCAAATTTCAGATCTTAATTATTTCTTATTTCAGTGATAACACTGATAACGCTCCTTCTTGTGTCGCGTCACAAGCACTTAAGGAATTGAGGTTCTTAAGGAATTGAGCTCATGAAACTTCTTAAAAGAATAACATTTACTTTCAAAAAAAGGTCAGTAAAAAGTTTCATATGGATTTTAGTTTGTTCGTATGTTTATTCAATATAATTTTATAATTTTTATTGTTTTCACTTATAAATGTATTTACTTTTTATTGTTGTAGCGGGTACTGATGGTGTTATTTTTGAGATACGCCTTGTATTTTATTTTTAGCTGTTTTGTGAATATTGCAAACGACTATAACTTCTTAAGGAACTGAAAACAAAAACATATATGTGTCTAGAAAATAATTTTGCGGAGAAGAAGAGGGACACCTTGTAAAAGGAAAGTATTGCAAGGCTGCATGACTGTAGTTTAAATAGAGAAATTTTGATATTGAACTGCAGTGTGTTGATGACTATTGCTCCGAGTAGATAGACAGCGCTCTGGTTACTCCACTCCTGTTCAGAAACGCTAGAATGATACACTGAGGCTTCACAGTAAATATGCCAATCACAGTCATGTAAAAAACTGATCTATCATAGGGAAAAGTCTACGCTTTTGTTACTCAGGAGAGAAATTAAAGAGTAAACATCCGGGCGCACGATGGCCCAAATGCACATTGAAAGCCAATTAAATCAAATTTCTAAAATCTTCAAAAGCAAAAAAGGATCATGTAGGTTTACAGTTAAATATCTGAACTATCATAAAACGAGAAAATTATCTGGAAAAAGTTGGTATTTTTGGAATATGACAGCACCAAACTTAGAAAACTGAGCCCGCTCATTTTATAGTAAAATAGTGGGTTATATTCACTTGTTATTTTTTTGTTACTATATGATTTGATTTATTTCTACTATCCATTAGTAATTGGATTGGACTATTTACATTAGGTCTACGACAAAAAAACAATAGTTCCTATTATATATTATCAGCCACATCCCGTAATATAGACCACGTTCTTTTTTTAGGAAAACCGTAAAAATAAATGTTTTAAAAAATTGCAGGCGAGTGCATGCTTTAAAAAGTACAGTAGTTCATAATCTTAATATTGTTGTTTCATGATAAAAAAATTAGTCCCCGGATAGCAACACCCCAAACACCCAATTTGCATAACACGCTGTTGAGCATATTTTTCGAGGTCGCAACCTCTCTTGCATCTGGTGGTTCAGTAATTCGTAATTATTATTATTAATTCGTAAATTATCGAGTTACCGGTTCAAATGTAACCGGTAAAACCCATTTTCAGGCAGAACCAGTTTTACCAAGGCCAAACTAGTTCGGCCGAAGAGCGGTAAGCACAACTAGTTTATCCTAACCCAAATTAGTTTAACCTGGTATGTAAAAGCATACTTCAGGTCAAACTGGTGTAGCCTAGGCCAAATTGATTTTAATTAACGGTTTTGAAGTGTACCATAATTTTTACGCGCGTGTTCTGTAGAGCGTGTTTTCCTACGATCGTGTTCAAGAATAATGACGCGCGTGCTTGTTACGCGCGTTTTCTATGTCGCGTGTTTTCTGACAAGCGTGTTTTATGAAACGCTCCGTTTCCGACGCGCGTGTTTTTTACGCGCGTCTTTTTTACGCGCGTCTTTTAGCGAGTGTGTTTTTAAGCGCGTTTTCTGATACGTGTGTTTTTTTAAGTGTTTTTATCCTTTTTATCCAAAAACACTCGCTCGTGAGAAAACGCGGTTCAGAAAACGCGCTTCAGCAATGGCGCTTCAGCTCTCGCGCTTCAGAAAACTCGCGCGATATAAGACAAGCTTTCCAAAAACACGTGCGTCAGAATTATCCTCTGGAGAAAACGCGCGTATTATACTACATTTCGAAGCCGTTAATCGAAATCAGTGTGGCCTAGGCCATCCCAGTTTGCTCTGACGTATGCGTTTACATAACAGGTTAAACTAGTTTGGCCAAGGGTAAAGTAGTTAATGCCTAACACGCTTCGGCCGATTAGATCCGATCATATCGGAATTAAGTTTGCAAAGAAAATGTAGCAAAACGAAAAACTGGATGCAGATTCGATTAATTTTCTCGAAGCCCCATATATTCAACTAAGTAAAAGTGTGTGATGATATTTTGAATAACTCTGTTTATTTCACATTCGAATGTATTTTCTTAATAAATTAAATATCTGCATTCTCTTAAACAAACGTTAAAAACGGTATTATTTTTAAGTTTAATTTTGGACAGGTGGCAACCATATAATATGATCCGATGAAAACATTCGCAAACAGCTTTCGTTTGATACCGATTTTGTTAGATCATTTAATGCTTTGACGGTAATTGAAACGTTTTGGACCATATCTCCGGAAGTGGTTGAGATATCAAAATTAAGTATATAGCCACACACCTAGAAAGGCACCCTGTGTTCAAATTTGGGAACAATCGGTCCAGGATTTTCCGAATTCTGAATTTATTCGTGTTAAATGTGCAATTGGGACCACCGTTAGGACTCACTCCAATCAGGCTAAATGATAAAAAGTGTCTCGATGCAAACACACTTATATATTGTACAGAGTATTCCACCCTAGAGGCAAAGTACATTATTAGCCTTACGAAATATAAATATACGTTCCTTCTAGGAATGTTGTAGATAGGCATTATCTCCTCAGCCAGAACCGATTTTAATTCATACAGGATGAATAAATGCAACACTAAGTATATTATTGCTGTATTTGATTAAGATGTGTATCCTAATCAGTTTGGTAACAACTTTTATTTTCACCCGTTTCTGATATATTGTTAGATCAATGTCGAAAACGTGCATTAACAAAACATTCTAAATTAACTAATAGGTAACATCTTTGGTAACAGGTAACATCACAAAAGTAATGTTTCATCTCTACATAAACGAATAATTTCTGATCATCCTAGAATTAGTTCACCTGCCAAAAATTTTAGTTTTATTTTAATGCAGATACGACCGATCTGAATCAAATGGAATCTGATTTACTTTTAATTTTATATATATATAGTATGATAAAGTCATGTGCCTGGCCACATCAGAGTTTTTATTCTTGCGAGTGGCGTTCGTGCGGGGTTTGTACTGAATCATTTCAAAGAGAAACGAATAAAACAATAAAATTCAATCATTTTCATCTCTAAATCTCTTACGAGAAAAAACTATTTAAATAAAATACAACTTTAAACAAAAATTTATTTAAGAGAATAATTTTGAAACGGTAATGCTATAAAATTAAAGTAATCTAAACATTTTTTTAAACTTTAACGCCCTGTAGTTCAAAGGCTACCTTAGGACATATATTCATATGAATTTGTTTCCTCAAAATGGACCCAAGGTTAACCTCTTTAAATATGAACATGTTATTAAGAATCACCTGTATACTTGCCGATGGTGCTCAAATGTTAGCGAAAAATCGTTATAGCCCGAGTGTTTACTACAAATTGCAATTCATTTGGTTCGTTACATCCGATGTTTCGTTATATCCAGGTTCGCTATAACCAATAATTTTAACCATTGCTTTTACGTGAAACAAAACTTGGTTTTGAATTGGTTTGTTATAACCGGAGGTTCGTTACAACCGGGGATGTTATAACCGAAGTTGACCGTAATTGAAAATCTGGGAAATATTCAGAATATTTTTTATTAAGCTAATAATTGTGGTAAGCTAATGTTTGATAGTTAAAATAATAAAAAGCTTCTTAGACATTATACGATTTCGAAATTATAGCTCCAGCAAGGGAAGCCAACACATACTTCTCGTTCCATCGCCGATTTCAACAACAAACACATTGAAATATGGATATGGGTTAGTCAAACAATAACAGTACAATATGATCCGTTCGTTCTAACTGAAATTTCCTCACTAGTTGGCTGATACTATTTATTTGACAGGTTACTAAACTCTTAGCTTCGCATGAACACTGGGGACATAATGATCCCAAGATGAGAGAAAAAAGTTGCCTGCAACAGGTTGACCTAATCCGTACTTTTCAGCAAATTCTCTGGTCGATCTCTTCGTTCTATTGTGCATCTGATTCTCATTTCGGCTGGGTTCGTTAAAGTCCATTTGTGACGGTTGGTGATAGATAACAAGAAGATACCTATGCAAATCTGTTCCCTGTCGTGGCCCACATGCTATGTATTTAAACCTATTGTCTCCGTTCAATACCTTAGAACCAGGTATGTTGAGCACCATCCAATTGTAGAACTCCCTTAGCATCGGTCTTTTCCTACTTGGCATATCTAAATGCGATTTCACTAATAAATAATACTCGGATTCATCAGCATTCCATGATAGCTCTGGTGGTTCTCTGGTATCAGATGGCATTATCGTGTTGCCTAGGTGAACAGTTTTGCCGTTATAGGTAACCTTCAGTAGATTTGGCGGGGGAACATCGAAGATGTCAGGCACTAACTCATGCTTTACAAATGCGGACGCCACATCTGAGTATGAACGATGAACGGCTGTGTTTACTATTGGCCCTAATGCTTTAGCGATGAACATTGTATTACACTCATATTTGTATTGTACTACTTATAATTTTGAGGAGTGAGTAGTGAAGCTGCCTCACGCATGCGACACGTTGAATTTGACAAATGTCGAAAATGATTAATGAGGTTATGTAGGTGGTGCCAGGGTGGTGATCGGAAGGGTGGTGATAGTTACTTGTTTACAAACTTCAAATTTGTCATCATTTACTATGCTTACTGTATATTAGGGTGTATCGAAATTACAGTATATTACATTACAAGAGCTGTAACTAGCATATTACGTGCGAGTGGAAAGTTAACATACGAGTTGTTATTTTGCACGAGCGCGTTATATGCGAGTACAGCTCGAGTACTGTAGATAATTTTACCTACGACCGACAATTTCAATAAATTGTAGCAAAAATGCCAAATAAATAAAGGTAAGGATATTTGACGGTTGACGATATTTGACGGCAAGGACCCGTAATGGTCAATACGTGATGAAAATGCATTTGGTATGCGACCCGCAGTGCAGTGGCTAAGCTATTTCTTTCTATCTCATACGGTACTATCACCGTATGCGGTTTGAATTTAACTTACTTATTTGTAATATCTTTTTCAATTTAATTCGAACAAATTAATCAACCGTTGCATCAACTCTTGCAGAGACTTAAATACATGGGATAATAATCGCAGATTTAATAAAAGTTATATTTTATTCATATATTCCGCCTAATTAAAATTTACAGACTAGGTACTATCGCAAGCATAAAAAACGGGGACACTCTAATTTGCACTGATTACACTAGGCTTCGTAATGCCATGTCAGCACGCTTGTCATGTCACATTAATGTCATCTTGAAATTTGACGTAATAAATATAAATTTCGCAATCGAATGAATTTTAGAAGGCAAATTAAAACTCGACTAAATGATAAAAACAGCATTCGAGAAATTGTTATTAAATTAAGTGTCGGCAAGAATACCGCGAAGAATAAAATTGACGGAACCGGAACAAAATTGTAGACAAATACTGTCAGAGTATTTAGATATCATAGATATCATATGGATATCATAACCAAATACTGTCAAAATAAATGTTACACAACTAAAATTGTTGAGAATATAAGTGCCGAATTTAACTTTGCTGTCCCCGTTTTTTTATGCTCGCGATGGTACTCTCAAATTATATATTAGTAGTTATTCTTTAATTTGAAACAGTTGCAGTCCAATAACTAAATGCTCTTTGTATTATTGAATTAAGGAAACGCATTCTGACATTAAAAGTACTCCAGATGATGCTGATTATATTTATTCGATAATATTAATACTTATAAATTATTTATTACATTTTTAAATTTTATTCTTTTGAAAAATGTATACATTGAGCGCGTAGAGTAAGGAAACATGACACATTGTCTGAAATGGCTTGTTATTTGAAAAATTTCGTCGTTTTTAATTATCAAAATATATATATATATTTACATCAAATTTAGTTTCCGACTTTCAATTGTTTGCGACTTTTGACGCCATCGACACTTACTACAAGGCAACCCCATATTTTTTGTACTGGTATTGATGTTTGCTGTATTGAGTCTGTTAATTGTAAAGATAATTGTAAAGTAAAACATTTAAAAAAATCGAGAAAAAGACAGTTGAAACTTATTGCTTATTGCGCATTTTACTTTTTTTATGAAGCCCACTTAAAGAATCGCTGTAAATGAGTCAAAAACATTTGGGTACTAATTTTTGCATTTCACGTAAAAATACAGAGATTTTGGTTTACAATGAGACCATTTTGAGGTTACTAGGACAATGGGTTCAGCTGGACTAAAATAAAAAAGTGAAACACTACTCCCTTCCGCTATCTACCTACGGTAGTCAGACAGTGACACATTTCCCACGATATCGCTCTGTCTCTTTTGGTTGAGCCTGCAACACTTCTCGCCAGCCAATATAAAGCGCGCGTCCGTTCCAGTTATACGTAGTATATACAGTTCACTGTAAATAGTATATATATATATATATATGTCGTAGGCAAATGGTTATTTTAGGCAAAAGGCTTTTGCCTAGGCAAAAGCTATTTGCCTGGGCAAATAGATATTGAACCTTTATTTATATTTTTAAAGCTATTTGCCTAGGCAAATGTATTTGCCAAGACCGTTGTCAGGCAAATAGCATTTAGTTTTCAATCGCTTTTGTTTTAAAATTACATGAGGTTATGTGCAATCCGTGGATGTTAATTCTTGAATACGTCATAATTATTATTTAGTCGTTGATTACTTTTGAGTAATATCGTATTCTAATCATCATGATTATAATAAAGTGACGCCTGATTTGTGGTGACAAGCGTCAATACTCATGAGTGCGGTGATACTAAAACAGGACTTTTAGGTTAGGAATGTTTAGTTTTCCTTTTACCAGGAAAAAGTTATACTAGACTGGAAAACACTAAATTTCTGAATTCTTGTCGACTGCACGATTTTACGCATCAATGCAGATGATGATATCACCTAACTCCTATTTTGCATGCGGAAATCATGCGAAACAAATGTACAACTCAGTGAACATATGGTGTGTTAAAAAGTTTGCATGTCTTCATAATGGTGCACCGATATGCTGCGGAGGTTACTGTGATGTTCCAAACACAGTAGCTGAACCAAGTGCCATTGTTGTGGTAAGAAACGGAGATGAACTTAATAACGCTGACAACAGTCACATAACCTCACATAATTTAAATCCAACAGTATGCTGCTATGCGCACTGTCATTGATTGCGGTAACACTCTGTTCGTTAAAACCATTCGCTTACGTCATAATTTTTTCTCGGTATGAATCATACCGGCACAGGAAAATAAAAAAAATATCGCTGCAATGTGTATGGCAATGCCTGTCGTCAATGGCTTTTTGTTATACAAATGAGCATAACCGACGAGAGACCCCCATTAATTGATGACCCTACGGACTTCTCTACCCGTACGGAATGTATTTTAGCGTAGCGAAACGTAACCGATCGATTTGCAAACAAAATGCTATTTGCCTAACAACGGCTTGGGCAAATACATTTGCCTAGGCAAATAGCTTTAAACATATAAAAGTAGACTCAATATCTATTTGCCATGGCAAATAGCTTTTGCCTAGGCAAAAGCCTTTTGCCAGAAATAATCATTTGCCTACGACATATACAGTTCACTGTTTGACGGTATTCGCGCGACATCTATTTCAACTACAAAGTACTTTGTCTGAAGTCTCGATAGAAAATTCCAATACAAATTCAACATAAATGTTCACGAGCATTTAATGTATGTTACAGCTCGAGTATTGCACTTACCCACGACCGAAAATTTCAATAAATATAAAATGTATCAAAAATGACAAATAATCAAAATATTCGCACGACATCTGTCATTATGGTATAATGTCGTGCGTAAAAAACACAAACGCACAATTTGTTATTAGTATATTATAATACAAGGTTTATAAGACAAAAATTGGAGCACGAGTAGTTTCGGGCACGACGAGCGTAGTGAGGAGTGCCCAAATGAAACGAGTGCGCCAATACGTCTTATAAAACGGGTGTTATATACTATTTTTTCTACTTTGCGACGTTAAATTTAGATACTTTTCGAAAACTGCGGTTGTCGTCTTACAATATAGAGTAGATTCATATTCAATAGTTGGTAGTTTCTGTAAAATTCACAAATACGACTGACGCAAGCCAATAGCGATTGAGATGTCAGCCTTATTTGTCACTTGACGTCAATATCATCAATCTTGGAAACCTAACAGTTACTAAATGTTTGTGACCTAGTTTTTCATAACAACACCGAAACCGGTTTCGTTATGAGATTTTTCGAACGCAAAGTAGAAAAAAGCAATATACGAGCGAAGCAGTCCGTGACGTAAGGGACGTTTACACATACGGTCGTAGGTAAAATAGTATATTATTCTATGAGCAAGTAATGTAAGCAACTTCTCACGAGAACGAAGCGTTCGAGTGAGAAATTGTCATTAATTGCGCATGGAATACTATACTTTTTTCTACGACCATTCAACGAAATTTTATAAATAATTTTTTGTGCATATAGGGACGGCTGTATGTCACTATGACGGTTTACAAAATTTTGACAGATTAATATTGTTTGGGGCGCTTATCACTTAGCGACGTTATCAATGCCATGACAATGTCGCTAAGCAGTGTATCAAAACAATAAGGAAATGAAAAATCCAGAGCGGTGATTGGTTCTAAAGCCGTGGAATGAAATATTTCTCGATACTCGCGGGGTATGTGGAGCCAGGAATGAAATGTTTGCCATGTGTGTGGGGAATGGTTAGTATTACTTATCACAAATTGCCATGATAATGAATGCATTCCTCAATAGGAGTAGAAAAACGTTTCTTCTACATTTAAAATTTCAAGTTGATAAAAAGTTGCCCCTATGGGTCTACACATACCACAAAATATGTCCAACATCATAAATAAAAAAAGAAACGGCAGTACCTATGGCGTGGGTCAGCATAACAATTCAGTAATGGACGTGACAAAGCGCGCAGTGTTGACATTATTAACATACGTTTATCGTTATTCATTATGCAGCTTAAAATTGAATTTTTATTACGTTTTATTAAGTTTCACGGTATACCTAAAAAGTAAATTTTCTCGTTTTCAATGTGATTGCTGATACGACCTTTCGAGCTAACACTTTAGCGCATTTCCAGATATATAATATTTTTAGCTTTTTATTTTCACTTGTCTATGTTTAATGTCTTAGAAGACTGGTACTATTCGATATTCATGTCATATAATTTTAGGCTTAGGTAACAGGGAACCACTCAATTTTAATATTATAAATGAAATGTTCCATCCTGTATATTCACGTGACTGATATATTGGAATAAAACTATGGTTGTTTGATGAATGTCGAGTATATTAATTACAGGCGATCGATTTCGGTCTTTAAAAACCATTTTCAGGCCAATCTGGAAGGTATTAGAAGCAATGAGTATTAACATAATGTTACAGTACGCCAAGTCACTTTCAGTCGTTAGGTAAACTTATTAAGTAATATTTGGTGCGGAGTAAACAACAAACATGGAGTTGCGACGACATGTGTTGGCAAACTGAAGACAGAAAATATACAACACGCAGAGACGAATGAGAGCCGAATGCGGTGTGTTCTCTTATTGAAAATTTCGAATAAATAGCGTTCGTTAAAGTCGGTAAATTCGTTTAAGATATTGGCCGTGTTCGATGTTTTGTTTTATCTCGTAGTAGTTGAATCTTTTTGATTTTCTCATGTTGTGCAATAGTTTGATGTTGGCAATGTTGGTTGTATGGTTATGTTCAACTAGGTGCTTATTAAATGTTGATGTTTTTCGCTTTGTATATTCATTAAATTTAGTTTTTAAGTTGCGACCTGTTTGTCCGATATATTGTGCATCACAGTCAGAACAACTCAACTTATATATTCCGCTTTTTTCAAATGTTGGTACACGGTCTTTACTATTAATTAGAGTTTTTTTACGGTATTCCTAGTGGTCGATGTTGTGGTAATGTCATATTTATTGAGGGTGGTCTTTATAACGTCATGCATGTCGGGGTGGAAAGGAATGGAGATATATCTTTGTCTCAGCTATATGAGGGTATATTTTCTTCATTAGGTGTTTATCTTTGATTGTATGCACAATGATTCGATTTCTTTGGACTTGAAGCCATTGTTGTTAGCTAATTGTAAAATTGTGTGATATTCCTGGTTAAAATGCTGAGGGGAGAGAGGGGTAGTTAGCCATCTATTAATTGACTAAACACATTGAAATATGGATATGGGTTAGTCAAACAATAACACTACAATATGATCCATTTGTTCTAACTGAAATTTCCTAACTAGTTGGATTATACTATTTATTTGACAGGTTACTAAACTCTTAGCTTCGCATGAACACTGGGACATGATGATCCCAAGCTGAGAAAAAAAAGTTGCCTGCAACGGGTGGACCTAATCCGTGCTTTGCAGCAAATTCTCTGGTCGATCTCTTCATTCTATTTTTCAACTGATTCTCATTTCGTTTGGGTTCGTTAAAGTCCATTTGTGATGGTTGGTGATAGACAACAAGAAGATACCTATGCAAATCTGTTCCCTGTCGTGGCCCACATGCTATGTATTTAAACCTATTGTCTCCGTTAAGTACCTTAGAACCAGGTATGTTTAGCACCATCCAATTGTAGAACTCCCTTAGCATCGGTCTTTTCCTACTTGGTATATCTAAATGCGATTTCACTAATAAATAATATTCTGATTCATCAGCATTCCATGATAGCTCTGGTGGTTCTCTGGTATCAGATGGCATTATCGTGTTGCCTAGGTGGACAGTTTTGCCGTTATAGGTAGCCTTCAGTAGATTTGCCGGGGGAACATCTAAGATGTCAGGCACTAACTCATGCTTTACAAATGCGGACTCCACATCTGAGTATGAACGATGAATGGCGGTGTTTACTATTGGCACTAATGTTTTAGCGATGAACATTGTATTACAGTCATATTTGTATTGTAATACTTATAATTTTGAGGAGTGAGTAGTGAAGCTGCCTCACGCATGCGTCACGTTGAATTTTACAAATGTCGAAAATGATTGATGAGGTTATGTAGGTGGTGCCAGGGTGGAGATAGTAACTTGTTTACAAACTTAAAATTTGTCATCACTTGCCATGCTTACTGTATTTTAGGGTGTATCGAAATAGTATATTACATTACAAGAGCTGTAACTAGCATAATACGTGCCAGTGGAAAGTTAACATACGAGCCGCGAAGCGGCGAGTTTTGTTATTTTGCACGAGCACGTAATATGCGAGTACAGCTCGAGTATTGTACATAATTTTACCTACGACCGACAATTTCAATAAATTGTATCAAAAATGTCCAACATCATAAATAAAAAAAGAAACGGCAGTATCTATGCATTCACTGCATGTGGAATGTTTTTGTTTCAAATGTCTAGCTACATTTGGTTTTGAATAAAAAATTAAAAACGATATCTTAACATTTCATTTTTTGTGGATATCTTCAAAATGAATAAAGGTAGCTTAAATTTCTTTTCAGATAATTGATTAGCACAAAAATACGAAACTTTTCCAAATTTAAACATAGGCTCTATCTCCACTAATAAGCGAGATCCCCATGGAGAGGTTCGAAATTGATTCACCCGGTATATCAACCAACCCGAGATATGTGTCAACTCCTTACCACCCCACAACACATAAGCAAATGAAACATATTCTATACAAATTTAACATTGCAACATCAACCAACACAAGGAATACAATAGCAGATTTACTGATAAATAATAAGGATAAAATTCACTATCTAGAGAAAAGTGGCATCTACAAGCTTAAATGCTCAGACTGTAATGATGAATATATTGGGCAAACTGGTCGTAATCTAAAAATAAGATTTAACGAACACAAGACCAGGAAATCATCTACATTCAACAAACATCAGCTAGAACATCAACACAAAACAAAAATTGAAAACAACTCACTCTTACACAAATTGAAAAAAAAAAATCTACTAATATGGACTATTACGAAATATTTGAAATTAAAAAACACGTAAACGATAATTCAAACATAATAAGCGAAGTGACAGATTTTCACGATCAATACTTGTACGAATATTTTATTTAGATACTGTTTATCTCCCCAGTCTCCCATGGTGTCTGTTCAATATTCTGAAACCAGTTCAAGTACAGAGTCCAGTGTTTGACGTACATGTGTTGACTATTGTATTATAATAATTGTGAAATTACCTTTTAGATAAGCCTGATGATGTCTTAATGACGAACTCGATCGCTCTGCTTTTAAAATCAAATCTAATACTCGTTATGACGTTCTGCGTTTTCTTTAATTATTATTAATTCGCGAGTATGACTGGATGGAAACTTTCGTGCACCTTATTGATTTTATGTTATGTGAATGTTGTGATGACTTAGGGATGATAACGTCTGTACTTGTGGGTTTTCTGAATATGTTGTATCTTAGACTGTTGTCTCTGTATATTGTTAAGTCTAGAAAATTGATCTTGCTGTTTATTTCTGTCTCATATGTGAACTTTAGTCTTGATAATTTGTTGATTTTGTCTAAGAAAACTTTAATTTTGTCTTGATCGCCATTCCAGACCCAAAAACACGTCATCAACGTATCTTAATTTTAATATCTCTATCAGAGGCGTACCTAGAGTAAATGGCGACTACGGCAAACACCGATTTGCGCCCCCCCCCCCCTCCTCCGACGATAGATTGCTTACGTGTTATGTCTAAAAAAGTACTTTAAAATTGGGTAAAAAAGCACACAAATTAAATCTATTAACACTTTATTACAAATTTATCTGCTTTGCTTTAGCTGACGCAAATTGCTTAATTATGCATATTATGAAAGGCAATTTCTTCGGTCATTTTTCGTTCTATGCAAGAGCACATCATCGACTTTGGCCCATCGAGGTTCTCAAATATGAGTAAGTATAAATTTTTTATTTGCTAAATGCTCTTTCACAACTGGCAATGGAAACCAAGATTATCAGCAATATGATGGCTTGCACGGTTTGTTAACAGCGTTCTAAAATCCAACATTCCTTCATATAATGTTTATCATTTTAATTTTTTGTTTTCACTTGGGTGAACACGAAAAAGATTTCTCCAAATTTTTCATAATGTTTTTTAAAGTAGCTCGTTTCGGCTTTAAAGCAGCCCTTCCATAACAAAAACAAATCCAAATTCTTCATTCAGTTCAATTTTTCAATTCATTGCATAGAGGGTAGATAATCCCTTTCATATCTTGTTTAACTGATAAACTAGCATCTCTCGATGTTTCGCCATCCATTCATTTCATTCTTTGACGTCTTTCAAATTCAATGTGAGATTCATTGCATATTTGCATTCCTTCTTTCAGTGAGGATTCCTATTATCCATTCTTTCACTAACTAACACTTCTCTTTCATCATTCATGAAAATAAATTTGAAGAGCTTTTAAGGCTCCGTTCCAAAAACATTGCAATTCCGACGCGAAATATTTTGTTTCGACGTTTCTTTTTGCTGGGAGTGGTCAGCCTGTCCCCCACCAACGTCAATCTATGGTCACCAGTTATAGGCGGTGTTTAAAGCTCCTGATGTCTACTGTCTACACCGGGCAGCAGTAATATGGGCAAATAAGTACGTGGTTTCTTGCAATTACGGTTTATTATGGTTAAATTTGTACTTAAATAAAAATAATTTTTTATCACGAATTGGGCTAGAAGTTTTATATTTGAAAAATCCATAGATGTAGAAGTAAAATTAATATTTATCTTTCCAAAAAAAAATATTTTTCATCCAGCCCAACTCGTTATTTATCATAAATAAATCATAAATCATCTTTATTGGTGTTAGCTACACGAAGTATACACACGTCAAACAACAATTTTTACAATACTTTACAATTAATACATGTAACCAAACATTTAATATCACATTTTTACAAACAAATAACAATTATTGTAACAGTGATAGCGTCACCAACAAGCCATATATTTATCAGACATCCATGATAAAAAACATTTAAAGTCATTCACAGTTAAGGCAAAATGTTTACAATCATCACAAAATA
Organism: Melinopterus prodromus; assembly: GCA_964023965.1. Lineage (NCBI taxonomy): Eukaryota > Metazoa > Arthropoda > Insecta > Coleoptera > Scarabaeidae > Melinopterus > Melinopterus prodromus. The sequence goes on from OZ030396.1 coordinate 16,594,904, forward strand.
ACAATAACAGCAACATCCACATCAACACATCAATTCGTAGTCACATGAGCTGGATGGTCTCTAAAAATTCGTCTCTCTATCAAAGAAGTTACACTAAAAATTTCATAAACTTTAAACAATAACTAACGTTTTTATTTGGAAATGTTTTTGAGGAGAGGTAGAACTGGGTCTTAAATCTAAAGCTGTATTATGTAAGTTCATTTTAGGCTCCTGCAATCTCTTTTAAACGCGGTCAATACCAATGTCTTTTGTCCAGCCATAGCACTGTGCCTAGCACTGTGACCTGCAATCTTGTAAATTCATGTTGTTTTTCTCTTGCTGGTTCAATATTTCTTGAACCTTGCAGCGTCTTTATCAGTTATTTTTATAAAACCGAGAAATGATTCTTTAATCTGAACAGTTTTTTTTTCTAAAAATGAATGTCATATTTTTAGTACCTCATACATTTTTGTTCACGATGAGCTTGGTCAGGAGTCGATATGAAGTGGATCCATGACGGCTCTCCGCAAATCTTATGTGGTATTTTATGAGAGGGTCAAAATTAGAAATAGAAATAGTTTCAATAAACCAAGAAAATTTCTTATATTAAAATTGACTGAAGGTCTCTCTATAGCCTCACGAAGACAGGTTTTGTATCACAAAATATTTTCAAGATACCACTTCTGAATTTCTCTTTGAACAAAATCGCGCTTATAGACAGAAAGAGGCCTAGAGACCATGGACAAACAATCGACAAACGAATGCGCGCGATATTCCTTGGACGTTTGTTTCGTTTTTTTTTTTTCATACGCAGTCTTTTACTAGACATATTTTTATCTAAATTTTTTTTATTTTCGGTTTCGTATTTATACGTTAGGCGCATTTTTGCGCCCCCTTTAGTTGGCGCCCATGGCACGTGCCATGCCTGCAATACCCTAGTTACGCCTCTGATCTCATGCGAAAAGAAGGACAGAAGATAAATTAAACCTGCAAAGGTTAAGTGATTATCGGCAATTCACTCGGAACGCTATCAATGTTGGTACTGAAATGGGTAAAGCATTTCTTTGCGGAATACCACAAGAGTCGACGCGGTGGCGTCGGGCTTTTCCTGCATTACTGTCGGAAACTTCTAATCTCGTTACTGCGCTAGTAATCGAATAGCGCCCTCTACTCGGCGCTAATCCAAAACTAACTCGGTCTTATCTCGCGGATAGGCTTTTCGCACATGCCCTAACGATGATGTGTGACATCATGGAACGTTAATGTGACGATGCGTGGATGGCGGCACTCCGGACGAGAGCACCGTGCCCACTAATTTCATCTAATGGCGGATTACCCGTTTACGACTGTCACCAGGCATTGCGCTCGACGATCGCTAATTGTTCCGGAAGTTGAAGTTTTCCACATTTCGCGTTGCTGTGAGCCGTGACAATACTTGTTAAAAGTTCATACTGCGATTGCGCGATGGAAACTGATTTTGTTTAAGCAGATGCTTTCCGACTTCTAGAGCTGGTGTTTGAGGAATTGCACATTAATAACCGGAGGGAAGTTAGTTAATAAAAGTTATCCATAAAATTTGTTTTCATCCGATTCTAATGAATGACACATTTTTGGAAAGCCCTTAACGTACTGAGTCTACAGTAGTTATTGCAGAGGGCGCAATAATTGCTACCTAAAAAGTAAAAAAGAAGGTTTTTTGCTTAAATTGGCACATTTTTACAATCTCATATCTCCGTTAATCTTTTACCAATTAGAACATGTCTTACAGCAATCAAAAGTACAAATATAGCCCATACTTCCATAGTTATTGCAGTCCAAGTTTCCAGTAATTAGTGGTCTAAAAATATTGATGAACTTGGACTAGTTTTATCCCGGGATGCGAGTATGGAAGCATACACCGTTTCAGCACAGAACAATGAGCATAACCCCTCTATATTATCCTATTGTAAGAAACAATACACCAAACGAAAGAGGAAGTTTGTGTCCACTTATGCTAGTTATTGCAGTCCAAGTTTCCTCTAATTAGTAGTATAAAAGAATACCTGAACTTTCAATAATTTTTCTGTCGGATATGCGCGTATAGAAACATACACCGTTTCAGCAGAACATTGAGCATAACCCCTTTTTATTATCCGATTGCAACAAACAATACACCAAACGAAAGAGGAAGCTTGTCTCCACTTATGCTAGTTATTGCAGTCCAAGTTTTAAGTAATTAGTAGTCTAAAAAAATCCTGAACTTTGAATAATTTTGCCCTCGGGTATGCGCGTATAGAAACATACACCGTTGCAGCAGAACAATGAGCATAACCCCTTTTTATTATGCGATTGTAACAAACAATACACCATACGAAAGAGGAAGCTTGTCTCCACTTATGCTAGTTATTGCAGTCCAAGTTTCCAGTAATTAGTGGTCTAAAAAAAATGATGAACTTTGGCTATTTTCATACCGAGTTGCTAGTATGGAAGCATAAGTACACCGTTTTAGCAGTACAATGACCATAACTCCTTTTTATCATGCGATTGTAACAAACAATACACCAAACAACAAATAGATAAAAGGAAAAATGCAGCTTGTCTCTACTTATGCGAGTTATTGCAGGTCAGGTTTCCGATAAAATATGGTCTAAAAAATGATGAACTTTACTTATTTTTACTTCAGACATATGAATGTTTAAGGCAAACAGCGATAGATAACTTGGACTGCAATAACTATGGAAGTATGGGCTATATTTGTACTTTTGATTGCTGTAAGAGATGTTCTCATTGGTAAAGGATTAACGGATATATGAAATTGTAAAAATGTGCCAATTTAAGCAAAAAATGACTTTCTTTTTAACTTTTTAGGTAGCAGTTATTAACTGTCATTAATAACTACTGTAGACTCAGTACGTTAAGGGATACATAAAAATCATGATTATTATGTGCACCTGGGGTAGAAAAATTCGAATAAAAGTCATTTTACATTTTAGAAAACATTAAAAACTGACTGTCTAAGTTGCTGCACCAACGTCATTAGTCAAGCCGTTCAACATAAAAGTGAAACACACGGATACAAAACATAACGGCTAATTCAGGTACATAGAGACGAAAACGTTTTAAAACCCACATTCAAGAACATTGAAGTTTCAATAAAACTACCAATCTTTCCCATAACAGGTATGGTTATGTGTATATGGCCGGTGGACGAATAAGCAGAGGGCTGGATTATAACAAGTATGCTGCGTTGACAGCCTCACTTCATGAGCGAGAGGTGTGTAAGAGAAATATAAATATATTCAAATCTAAACTTTAAAGAATTTACATTTAGGCAAGAAATACAATATTAAGGCGTGAAGCGCAGATTAAACCATTCATAAATTAACTTGAAGCATGTAGAAGGTTCGGAATCCAATTGACAAACTATATATGAAAATAGGGGTTTATACAGGAAAATTTTCATTAATCAAGTTATAATTATGGTTCACATTGTGTTTAACAATCTCAAACTGTTCCAGTAGGTCAAGCTTATAACCCTTGTTACATTTATGAAGCTATTGAGCGTTGTCATAGTCAATGTTATGGCCTGTTTCGTTTGTGTGTATTTAAAAAAAAAAATATGGGTACTTTATGAACAACCGGTTTCACACCTACCCACACCCTACTCTTCCCAGACCTGAAAATTACTAGTACCTGTTATATTTCATACCTTGTGGTCAGTCTTGTCCTTAATGTTTTCGTTATGTATATCGGTTATTAAAAGAGGTAATAAATTGAACTAAAAAAACAAAGTGTTTATAAAAGAAATCTCTGTTTGACTTCACTTGATACATATGGTTCTCGCACCCGATCCAAAACAATCATCAAAAACGTATGAGGTTTTGGAGAAAAAATAACTTTTGAATTGTGTAAATTTCTTACTGATGCGTTAATGTTAACTAAAAAACGAAGCTTTTCCACCATATTTTGACCATGTTCTTTATTGACCCTTTTCACTCCACACTAATGTGTGATCGTCATGGATTTTAGTTGTATGACAATCTAGCGCGGTCACAAATCATTCGAGAATAAAGCCAGTAAATTTCCCAACGGAGGAGCTAATAGTAAACATCTTTTACGATCAATAATTTTAGCTGGCTGACAATTTTGTGAAGTCCTTCAAAGCTAGAGTCTGCGGCTGGTTCAGCTCCCGAGTTCCAGTTTTCCAAGCTCAATTTAATTATAGATGATTTTAAAAATTCCAAAGGCAAATATGGGCTAATCATAAAGATACAATCATTATATTCCTTTCGAAACCTTTATTGCAAACCTATAGATTTTAAAATTACATGTACATAGTTTTCCCATTCGGTTACGTAGTAATTACCAGCAACGGGTTGGTCCAGTTCGTATTTCTCCATTAAACTTCTAACTGACAGCTGAGTCCTACCTTCCATCGTAGACCTATTTATTTTAGGTTCATCAAATTTGATTTTTGACCTTTGCTCAAACACCAAAAATACTTCTCGATGAACCCCTGTTGAGTATCTAGGTACAGGTGGAATGTACTCATACCTAGTATCCCCATCATCCAAGTTATTTCCAGGAATATTCCCGACCATCCAGCTATGCAGCTCCCTTTGATTAGGTCTACGCCTGCTGGGAGCATCTGGTGACACAGCTAATACTAAATAATAAGCGTCATCATTTGCATCCCAATTGAGGGTTGGAGGATCCTTTGTGGATATTGGCATAATCATATTTCCTAGATCTGCCTTTATTACAGTTTGAAAGGTAACGTCTAGTACATCTTTTGGCGGGAAATCCAGTACATCCGAGATAATTTTGTCCTTTTTAAAAGCTTTCTCCACAAGCGAAAATCGCCGTAATTGTACTATTGGAGAATGTTTTAGTAGGTTGTTCAACCAGAATATGCACCTCATTGGAGACGACTTGCATATTTTTAGAATTAGATTTCAGGTTGACATCAGTTGACACTGTCAGTCTTATGTCATTTAAATTGGTTTGATTTTTTGTCTTATAAGTGCTATTTAGAACACACAAACTTGACGCATGCGTAGTGTGTCCAGTGGCACTACGTCGGATGAGATAGAGATATATGTAGTCGCAACGGTAGTATTGGAACAGCCTGCTGTTACCAACATTCTTTATATCATTTTCATTTGTATTTATCAAATGTTATCTAAATATTTGTCAAATCCTGGCTAACTTGTTTTATTTTAATGCAGACACGGCCGATCTCGATCAAATAGCATCTCATGCAGCTAAACTATTGATTTTATATATTATATGATACTCAGGTGCCTAGCCTCATCAGATTTTTGGTTACTCATGCGTATTTTCTTTCAGTGCTGTTTCTTATCAAACTTATGAATCATGTTTAATTTGGTAACAATGTTTTCTTATGATGTCTAAATGCATATGACGATAGCTGCTACTAATTTTTGAAGATACAAGTTTTTTCAGGATCCTCTCAATTTGCTCATTTATATCCATTCTTCTTCATACTTCTTGTGAAATTTGGCATCCATCAATACATATTAACCTGTGTGCCGAGCGGCTCAACATCGAAAATAAGTTTAAATTAATATAAAAAAGTAGTATTGTTATAGATTCCTACAAAAAAATTACGTACCACGGTTATTAACTTAATAAAAAACATAATCAATAAATTAACTTTTGAATATTGCTATCAGAGCATGATTCGTCTCGTTTACTGTACCTTAAATCATGACATCCCGATATTCGAGAGATCGGTTTTTGCTCGACGTAATTTCCGGAACTTTGATGAGACCGAGTTTGCCCTTGATGCTAATCGCATTAACTGGTCCCACATTTATGAACTCCACTGTGTTGATGAAAAGGTGAAGTACTTTACGGAAGCCGCCACGCTTCTGTTTGACATGCATGCTCCGGAGGAAACTGTGGTGCAGAGGCGCAGAGCAAAACCCCATATTACTGACACTATCAAGAAAATGATCCATCTCATAAATAATGCCTATAAAAAGTACAAGAAAACCGGGAGAGTAACCGATCGAATAGCCTATAGGGACTTACATAACTATGTATCCAGGGCAAAAAGAAGAGAAATTTTTTTACATGATCTGGAAAACTGAACAACTCAAACACAAATCAAAAAAATCTGATGTGGCCAGGCACATGACTTTATCATACAATATATAAAATTAATAGTTTAGCAGTATGAGAATCTATTCTATTGAGATAAATCGTAGGTATTGTCAAAGCATCAGCATTTGACACTACCTACACTACGGCATTAGAATAATAGTTATTTATGTCACAAATGCCGAAAGTACGGAATAGCGCGACGAGCGGTGATGCGGCGCGTCACCGAAGGCGGAGTGTCGCCGTTGCATGTGAGCCAGTCGCGCTATCTAGTTTTTGGCAGGAGCGACATCAACGTTTATTGCGTTGCTTTTTAAGAAATACGTATTAAAAAAAATAAATAAAAAATTTCTGTATAGTAAATGCTAGGTTGGTACCACATTGACGAAACGTCAAGTTTAAAGGTGCGCTCCGATTGGTAGGTAATGGTAGCTAATGGCGGTGGTCGAATACGAAATTATAGTATTTCTTACATTCGTGATAAGGACACATATTAGTTTGCATGTACATAAACATGAGTCACTAGCAATTTTCTATTTGAAATACTATAATGGCGTCTGCTACCACTGCCATTATCACTAATGAAAACGCACCTTAAAAAGATAATTCAAATTCTGACAGATTTATATTTGTTCATGACACATCCCTACCAACATACTAAAATAAAACTACACTCATCGCTATACTTTATTTATAATTTTCTCAATTTATCGTTTTT